>JAODUD010000080.1:1393514-1418492 GCA_026784285.1 Stomatorhinus walkeri
CACCCCCACCCCCACCAAAAGCCGTTTTCTATCACGGGCCTCAACGGGGTTTTGCACTCGCCCAGCAGCGTGAGACGGATAAGCGCAATAACACTCTGCGCGGGGCGAGGGATTAAATCACACAGCGAGACCATAAATGCGACGCTAACTGCTTCCTCCCGCTCTGCCACCCACTTCCCGGGGAGGAATTCATCATGGTGACGGGGCGGCTCGAAAGCACGGGCGGGGGGTGGGGGGGGGCAGTGCTGGACACCTACTTGCAGACGGGCAGCTAATTATAGAGCCGTTTTCATTAGCGCGCACCCTGGAACTGCTTCTCGTACAGAGTGCCGTGATCCTGCAGTCAGCACCATGCATTCTGAGGGCTCCTCTGAATTTCTCACTGAGCAGCTAAATGTCAGGCTTCCCAAAATTAACTGGCAAGCTCTTTATTTCATTTTGACCCCACCCTTCCTGGTCCCTGAAGGTGGCATTTAACACGCATGGCTGTAACTGGTGCAGAAGAACCAGTCAGTCTGCCACACCTTGTGCATCTTCTTTGCTGCTAAAGCTGCCTTGAGCATGAGCCAAAGTGCCATCAGACGGAGCAGTGTTTCTTCTAATCCCGTCCTTGGGGACCCACAGATGGGCCACATTTTTGCTCCCTCCCAGATGGGCCACATTTTTGCTCCCTCCCAGCAGCACCAGGTTGAGAAAGGTAGACAGTAAAGTCAGAAGCACAACTGGCTCATTTCCCACTCAGTGTTAAAAATACTTGGTCACAAATAGAAACAGAAGTCACACAGAGGGACCCTGACTGGCAGCCATAGATTTTAGTACTCAATAGATCAATTGGATTCTTAGCTGAAACACTTGCAATGTCTCTTGTCAATTCCTCTGATTTCTACACTGGCTAGGGTGAAATTACAGCCCTCAGATCTGTCATTATGGCTCCTAGAGCCCCCCCCCCCGCCCCCCCCAAAGATCCTGCTGTCACACTGAGCACCTTCACTTGACACAGAGACATACTGCACAGGGTCAGAGAATCCAGACCCAAAGCCAAAAGGCTTAAGTGAAGGCTGTCAAGCTGACTGGCTCATGAAAGTATATGTGAGATCACATAGGATCTAAATAAGGACTTTTTAAAAAGTGACTGATAAAGGTGAAGATCATCTGTACAGTTAACCCGTCATCTAAGACAAACTACACGTGGTAGCATGCTACGCATGCGCTGACGGCTTAACCCCAGATGGAGGAAGGTCAGGGCTCCTTTACTCTCTGATTTATCCGCTCATAAACATGCCCATTTCTCCGGAGCCCTCTGACTCCCGCCTGGTGTTTTCACGATTGTTAGTGGGAACATATCAGCACCAAACGAGGTCAGAGGTTTAGCATCTCACCACGTTACAAAACAAAATAAATAAACAAGAAGCAGGACCATTAAAATACAAGACAGATAACAGGAAACAGCCCTGCTTACAAGTCAAGGCAATTACATGTCCGTTAGAAAACGAAGACAGATGACTGTGTGGGGGTGCGGCAAATCAGGACTGTCGGAACTAATCCCGTTAAACTAGCGGTAAATGATGGTGCGTGTCTACTCTACCCCCCTCGCGCCGTCTGCGTGCTTCTCGTATGAGCACCCTGGATCCCCCGCGCGTCTATGCGTGACGACCCCACCTCCACCCTCGCGCCGTCTGCGTGACTCTGGCATGAGCACCCCGGGACCCCCCGCGCACACACCTTTGGTCAAACTGGCCTCGTATCCCCATTAAGGCTCGTTTAGCCACAGAACGTCCACCCCAGGTGACAGGAAGCTGAATCATTGATTAATTTGAGACAATCGCGCATTGCAAGAGCACTGGCACCGCTCCGCTGATCTGCACTTCACTCAGAGGAGAGCGCGGTCACCCCCATTCATTCACCTCGCATCGCCAAACCTCCTCTGCCCCCGTCTCTGTTTCACCGCTTTCATCCTCGACCACTTAGAAATGTTTCTCTTATTTCCTATCTTCCGGGTCCTGCTCATCTATGTGATGTACGGCGCCTCCGGATGGTACCAGAACCCATCAGGCAGAATCGTGATTACTTGCCCACTTTGATGGTGTTCACAGATGACTAGCAGAGCCTTCATAAATTCAGGCTTGGTGCCTCGACTAAGGATCCAGCAGATTGCCCGGGCTCAGGATGTGACCCAACAAGCTCTCCACTCAGCCACGCTCTGTCAGGGACCATCGCTATGTAACCATCAGTATGTAACCATCGTTATGTAACCTGGTCCCGCAGAAGACACCTGCGTATACCCTGGTGACTGGCTGCTTCCTTATCTACAAGCAGCCTTATCTATTGACCAGTGGGGGAAGGGGGGCGTGTCCTGTTTTTGGCCTGAGTCCTCACAGTGCCAAGCTCACATGTCACATGCCCCTGTGATCTAAATGCAAAATGACAAAGGGTCCCTCTCTACCTATTACTGTGGTTACACTGAACGGTTGCTTAGTTACAGTGCTTCTTTGGTGAATGTTTTATTGTTTATCCTACACGGTGCTGTAAATCTGCTGTAATACAGCATCTTAAGTACGGTTCCTCAGTATGGAGGGGGGGGGGGGTCTCACTGAGCCAGTGGAAGTACAGGTTGTTACAATAATCAATATAACGCGTGGGTAAGGTATCGGAACATCCTGATGACCTTAATGTCAATGCCACCACGGATAAACAGATGGATCTCCATGGTAACACTCAAAACATCAGTGTACCATCCAGCTACACTGGTGTTCCTGTAACCGCTGTTAACTGTACAGTTGCACGCCACAAGCAGTGATGCCAAAGGGCTGTCGTACGAGACAGTGTGGGATCTTGCGGGCTTTCACGACGTGACCCTGCGACCTTGTCACCTTTCACGCCCCTGGCTCAGAGTGGAGGATATCTCTTCCAGCAGACGTCCCTAAACACGCCTCTACCGCATCCCCTCCACCAGAAAACAAAAAAAATATGGGAAGGTAATTGTGCTTTTATGGAGAATCTTCACAGCAGGCACGACCAAACCAAAGCACATTAACTAGACTGAATTTAATTAATGGTGCTCAGTGGGATGCAGTGGTACACGACCTGAATCCCATTTCAGCTGCTGTCGGCGGATATATTGCTACTATCTTGTGTTCTTCTGCGTGCAACCGCAGAATCAATTAGACTGAGCAGAGGGCTGGTTAATTAATGACTAGCCCATGACTATGCTGACCTGCAGGTGGTGCTCTAGCATTAAACCAAATGGTAAATTTGAGTTCACTGGCTCATCTGTTTCTACAGCACTTCTAACTTCCTTTTCATTTATGATTATTGCTGATTGCAGATGCAGTTATTTGATATACAGAACAGCTAAACTAGAGTCTATAAAAAGCACAACCATGCCTCTTTTCCATAGGGGAACATTTAATTTGCTCCTGAATGCAATTCATGCTGCACGTGGTAAATGGAATTAAACCTTCGGTGTGAATTGGTTCTGAATTTTCTCTCCTCTCTGCCTTAAAAGTAGTCATTTGATTGCCGAGTTGTCTTCTCTCTGGCATTGGGGAAATAATCAGATTGTCAGTCTGCTGTGTTAGGAGATGACATCATTGATCTCTGATGGGTAGCAGGAAATTTTTTAAAGCGTGTAAATGGTGCATTAGTCGCCTGGCACATCCGGGGAATATTCTTATCAGCGCCAGGAATTCATTATTTACGAGGAAGGCGAGTGTGGCATAAGGAAGACGGACCTGAAAAAATCTCCGGGAGGAAACAGCTACATGTGGACCGTGGAGTTCAGTCATTACAGACACAGCAGGAACACAGTGGAGTGCAGAGAACCCCCCCTCACAGCCCCGTCCATGAGACAATCAGTACCCCTCAAATCTCATCCAGGGGCCACATCTGGTTTCTACAGCTTCCGTAGAGCTCCATAACGGAAAGCCGTCTGATTCAGCGCGACACACAGCTATGTCCCTGCCAAGCCCAACAGACTGTGCCCTCCAAGTATTTGCCACATTGGACTAATAAACACTGTATACTGGCTGGAGAAGCATCACTGCTAAAAATCTCACAGATAAATTCCTTACTGTAAATTACACAGCGCACATGAGAGGCCGCTTACAAGGATTAGGACCTCTTAAGCTAGCACTCCAGAGTGCATCGTGACACCATGGTTCCCAGCTAAAAAGTCTGTGAGATCGCGTATCGTATACACGCACTGCCGCATCCGGTGAACATGCACACGCATGCAGGGAACAACACAGAGCAGACGGCGCAAGCTGGAGCGCAGTTGGAAACACGCTACACACAGAGAGTCAAGACGTGTGACTTCGGAGAGGAGGGGGTGAAACGGAGGGCTGGGGGTGGCCACGTGTGACCCTGCAGTGACAAGGACCATTGGCACTGGAAGCAGAGCCGGCTGTTTGGTGGAGGGGGGTGAGTCATACTCTGGCGTCACACCGAGCCCCATACGCTCATGCGGAGGTGCTGGGTTGTTTTAGCCCAGCACCACCCCAGCGACATAGGTAGCTCTTCACCCGCACGTAACAAATAGAACTGAAAATGGACAGGAAGAAGCCACAGAATGAGCCAATTACCACAACGAGCAGAAACGGGTTCAGGCGTGAGGTGTTTACAAACCCAGATCCCAGGGAATTGTGAGACAGTGCATCATTTTAAGCTGTTTGTGCCACATGAAAATAAACCAGAAGTAGCCTTTTCTCTAAATCAGGGGTGGGGAACCTGTTCCATGGAGGGCCGGTGCGGGTTCCTGGGATGACCTTTCAATCAGCAGATAATAAAGCAGTGGTTCTCCACTCCAGTCCTCGGAGCCCACAGTCATTGTCTGATTGAGAGGCCACACCCACACCGGCCCTCCATGGACCAGGTTCCCCACCGCTGTTCTAAATCATGCCATAAAGAATGAATAAAAATTCAGTGCTGATTCGGAGGAAGTGACAGTCACTATTAAGGGTGGCAGACTTCTAGAAATTTCCATGACAAATTCTACTCCTGCAAAGAAGGTCACAAGAGAAGTTTTGATGTTGAGGAAAGCCAAGAAGCTGCATCCTCTAGACCAGGGGTCACCAACATGTTGCCCGCGGGCACCAGGACGCCCCCAAGGACCACATGAGTCACCCGCGGACTTTTTCTAAAAATATCACAACTCACCAGTGAGCAGCGTCTAAAATTTTATTTTATCCTGATGCTATTTTTCTTTAATCACATTTGCATTTATATAGTATCATTAATCATTATTAATAATATATAACTAAAGGTAAACTGAGCTAATTTGTTATTTAAGAAGAGTGTATCAAACTGGTAGCCCTTCGTACGGCTCAGTACCCGTAAAGTAGCTCTCAGCTTCAAAAAGGTGGGTGACCCCTGATCCAGACAGCGTGTCTCAGGGTCTGACCAGATGGTCCACGTTTTTGCTTCCTCCCAGGGAGCAAAAACATGAACCGTGTGGGGGTTCCCGAGAGCCGGGTTGAAAAACGCTGCCCTACGTGAGCAGTTAAGAGGATAAAGCACGTATTCCCTTTCAGCTTTGAGTAAACTTTAATATCCAGGCGTTGTGCCACCACAGGTGTCTTCAAGCAAAACTAAAAATCTAGAGAGATACCGAATGGTATTTCCTGCCATAGCCTAAGGCAGGGGTACATGTGTGTGGTGTAGGAGGTTGTGACCTGTTTAGTATCAGGAACGTCTATTACAGCTTGTCCCGCGGTTTTACATCAATAAATTCTCTCTGGAAAATTCAGACGGCCTGTCTGCCAAAGGGAAACACTGGCTGATCTCATGTAGTATGGTAGGGGGGGGGCAGAATATCTCCTGAACCCTCCAATCACACCACTGCCTGGCAGGGATTATAGAATATAAAGTTTAATCAGTCTCTTACTGCTGGAACGGATGGCCGCTGTTCAAGGTGCACGCTGGCCACAGGGGTTGGTTTCCGTGACGCCGCGGTGTCGCGGACCCCCCGAGGGTGACAGGAGAGTGTCCTTGCTGTGCTGCTGACACAGGTGACCAGCGAGCACCTACAATCGTCCCCAACAACACTTAACGGGGTTACTCACAGTGAGAAGAATCAGCCATAAAAACGGGGGGGGGGGAGATTAAGGACAAGAGACATTCCTCTTAAATGATTTTTACTACGGTCATCAAACTTAACAAGTCAGCATTCGTTTTAAAGTCATAAAGCATTATGATTTTTTTATTGTGTCACCGGATATGTTCATTTCAATACCCCAATGGGACTTAAAGGGCAAAGACAGCAGCGAACTATAGATCCCTTCCTGGTTATAAACAACGCAAGAGGCTCGGTAATGATGGTGCACAGGGAAGCTGATGTAGGTGGAAAACACAGAGCGAAAGGTGGGGAAATATCGTCACTTTGATCACTTTGTATTTTTTCTTAAAACTACCAGATGGTTCAGTGGATGAAAATACCGTGATTTGCAATATTTGTATTTTTTCAATAATTGAAAGCTAATACCTTAAAATCAGGATTTCCCCAGCTATTATGTGCACTTTCAATGGTCAACAAGCTTCTGTTTCAATAGCCATTTAGTTTTTTTTCGTTCCTAAACATTCACCTTCTGCATTGTGAGTCATGTTAGATACTCAGATAATAAAATAAGAGCCTGTTGTGGATTCAGTCCAGTGAAATGCTTTTATGTCATAGCTGTTTTATTCGACCCCTGCAACACCGGTATAGTCATAATTAATTTTTGTCTTTATTTTGAGACGCGTTTAAAACATGGTATTTAAATGGTGTTTAATGGCATTTAAACTTAATCTTCTTCGCAATTATTTGTAATACGATGCGAACAGTCGTGATAACTTACAGTTTAGGGGAAGATCAGGGCTGGAGTGACTATAATCGATATAAGCGGGGGGGGGTGGGGGGTGTGTGGCAAGGAGTGTCCGTGAACAACACCCCAGACAACTGAAGTGCTGACAGAAGACACTCCTTTTGTTTTTACCATCTATTATTCCTGAACAACACATGCTTAAAGCATAGGTGTATCTTAAAACTGGAGGACTTAGAAAAGACTGGAAAAGCTTTACCAGCTGAGTCAGAGGTACAGTGTACCAGTAAATGGCGCGAAACATACTTAATTTTAAAATACTTGAAGTGTGAATTCTACCACCACAGCCAATCTTCTGTGGTGTAAATTGGAGCCAAGGAACCTTAGGACAGCTAGTCCTTAAATTAACTACTAATGAGCCTTGAAACTCAATTTGTTAATGAATAAGAACGAAAGTACGATACAGTGAAGTAATGGAGGGAATTCAAACCAGGGCTCACTTACAATGGCAGGAAAAACCACACCACCTTCCCCCCGAAAGGCAGGAGCAAAGGCCACTAACACGTCCCCAATACTCCGTAAAAGAATCACGAACACAAGCCGCCCATTTCCTCTCCCTACAGTGCGTAAGTGCGGCTGCGTAGGGATCCGAATGGTGAAATTAAGGTTTCGTAAAGTGATCCTGCTGACGTTAGCTCGAGGGCAAACGTTGAAACCGGGCCGTTCACTTCTCTGCCTGGACACGAAGCGGCAGCGGCCTTGCCTAACCTCCACCTTCAGCATAAACAACAACTCCGCTCTCTGCGGCCCCCATTCCCCATTACCAGCTGCCCCCCTGCCCTCCACCTCGGGCTTTGTTGGGCGGGGGGGTGGGGGTGGTGTTAGTAAGTACATTCTGAGCAGACAGGGAACAGACTTGCCATGCAGTGTGGGTACAACCCAGCCCCTTGTTCTCAACCCCAAACCCTTGTCCCACATCTCCACACTCGGCCCGCTACGCAGGATGTGGAACCTATACGGTTACCCATCAAACAGGCAGCTGCAGTATCTCACAGCATCCTCTCAGTAACCCCCACATGCTCTGGGGCAGGAGTATTAACACAATGCTTAATAAACTAAACTCTCTTTGGACTTTTCTCTTAATTATTCATTAAACTGAAATGGATTCACTGGGCACCTTACATACCCAACGATTCCAGTTAAAATAACGTAATACATTACATCCTGCCATGAATCTCAGGTGGGTCATGCATTGTTCATTACAGAAATATTAGCTATGAATGCCTCCAAGTCGCCCATTTTTAGCAACGGGAACTGTGTTGTGGTGGAGGCTCGGCCTGCTGGTCCACCACAGCACATCTGCTGCTATTTTCGTTGCTTTCACGAGTCACAGCCTTGCTCTTTGGCCCATTTTGTTTTCTACCAAGGGCCACTTTGCAGAGAGACCTCTGACCTTCACAGTGCCCACTGTGGACCGTGCTGCAGTGCATGCCGTGTTGGAAAAGAACAACGATTTGGTAACCGGTGGATTGGTGTGGAGTCTGGCAAAGCAAGCCAGACTCACAGGACAGAGCTGCTGATGGCAACGCTGAGAATCCTGTCTGGCACTCCACCCAGATGTCAGTGGCCCACAAGTTCTCCTGAAATACTAACGTTCGGTAGTTAAGGATGATACAACATTGATTTTAATGCTTTTGGCATCTCATCTGCGGAGAACCACATCACCGTGTTACTAAGGACAGGTTCCAGACTCTTCACAATACTGCACTGCCCAAGAATTTACAGAAAAGAGATAGATGGATGGATGGAATTGACTACGAAATGTTATACAGAAGTTAGAGAGCTAATATTAGATACTTCTATTAAAGGAAATTGGAAGTGTTCTCTCATAAAACACCACTGTTTATAAGCAATTTACCTCAGAACCATATATATTTCAGCACATCTGCACTCTTAAACCTCCTTCTGGGTCACAGGACCATCCTTGCAGCATAAGTGTTGACAGGTGAAATGTTATATGCTGACAAGTGCCTTGTTACAAACTTCTTCACCACACAGGATTAACCTTCCTGCAGATACAGCCCCCCCCCCCCCCCAAGGCCCTGGGTGAGTCTGATTTCATTCTTCATTTGCAAGCCATTACCAGGGGAATAGAGTTGTGTCACCTTGTATGTCAAGCATAAATCTAATACTGAATGACAGATAACACACTGTACCCTCTAGGAGTCAAATTTCCTGCCCTGGACCAATGTGCATCTGTTCATGTACTGTGCAATTCAACAATCTCGGTATCTGAGTAACAAATTCACACGGTAATACCATATTACTGATCACATGCTAATATAACGGTCGTTTTCAGGTCAGTAATCTGACTAAAATGCTAGGAGGTTCCCTTCTAGTTCCAGCCCCAGGACTTGATAGGACTCTAAAAGAGGTGCCCATCCTGTCTGTGTCCCTGATGTACCCAAGAGTGACAGAGCAGGATCTATTTTTAATGCTAGTATGAAAACACTGCCAGCAGGAATATGAGAACAGCGACAAGCAGCGTTTGCTGCGGTCTCGCCTGGCTTCTCCGGAGAAATATGCTTTCATGACTTGAAGATGTCAGTCTCACCGCTTGATTTTATCCACCGTTTCTTTCTGGGGGGCAGCTGGACCCGTCAAACCAAGCTTTATGTCAAGCTATGTGTCATTAACCCCGAGAGTCAAATTAAAGGTATGCAGTATTAACCCGATCGCATTAACCGAGGAAACGCATACCACCGATTTCGCTCTGTAGGGCAACAACATTTTTAAATAGTTTGTTTCTGGAAAATGGGAATCAGTTTACGATCTGAATTATAGCCGCTGAGATAAAATGCCAAGTTATTAATATAAAATGTGGTATTTTTATTAGTGAGTTCCACTTACAGCTCTCTTTGTTGGGCTCCTTAACGCATCGTTATCACCCACAATACCTTCGTTTAAGTTTTAAATGCTGACTTAATTTGCCAGGTATTGTAGGTGAATTTTGTATACTATTAACTTCAGCAACTTTGGCAGATAAATTACAATATCGGTCTCAGAAATATATTCCTGCTCACCAGCATCAAAACACCCATTTGCACATCTGCACTGTCTCTTCCATGTGAAATACCTCAAAAGCATGTGTGATGTCTAACTTATTCCACATCAAAAACACTGAGACGCCCGCAAACATACCTAAATACAAAGTCATTCTTCACAATTTACAATGTGAGGCCTCAAATGTACCGCACAAACTCCATACTCAGTTAAATCATTTCGTTGCGCTGAGCATGTGAATAAATCTCATCGACATTGTATACGTTTGATGTAAATTCCCGAGCCAGCAAGCAGCACGTCCATCGGGCGTGTTTGTACACAAGGAGGCATGCTAAATTTCCACCCGAATGAATGGCAGATCAGGGCACGTTTTTCCAGTGTAAATACACACCATGACATCCAGCTTAATTGGTGAAGCAATAAGGCATCCCTTAATATTTTCTCGAAAGAGAAGAAAATTCTGTTTTAGTCACATTTTTCCATTTTGCTGTATTTTCGCAAAAAGCTAGTAACGGGAGTGTCCAAGCCGGCGGCAACGCCTGACAACACATTGAATCGCCAGTAAAATAAAACTAACAAGAAGTGAGAATATAAAAACACGCACTGCCCATCATACCAAACATCCGTCTACATTACTAAATTAAATGCCTTCATAGAAGGATGCTTGGGATCTCGGCCGCACCTAATCATGTGAAGGTCAAGAGCAGTTTATGAGCGATTAATTTATGCCAAAATAATCAGAAAAATCTGCTAAAACAACAAACAGTTTATAATTTAAATATGAAAGACATGGGTCCTATGATGCGGAAAATTATAAATGCAACTTTATTATAATAAAAACAGAAGCTAAAATAGAAGCATGTCAAAAATATAATAGCAGATACTAGCATGATGTATATACATTTGGTTTTCAGCAGCAACGCAGCACCACGTAAGATTGTTATAATAATCAATAAAATACTGATTCGAAAACATGCCATCCCCTTACGTAAGCATCGGCCAAGATAGAACTCCAAAACACGGCATTGGCTTACCCAAAACACGAAGGAATAGACGACCAGGAGGGTTTTGAGGCAGGTAATCACCGGTTTGGTCTCCATTCTCCTAGATGCCATACTACAGTAGAGCCGAACACAGACGCACTTGCGATCGGCGAAATTCTCCGCCTGGCTTAGCTGCGCCGGCCCGCTGCAGTCTCCTACGGCGCAGCCGCCTACCGAGCGCTGGCCAATGAAATTGCACCGCACATCAGCCCGCCCCATCGGCCACACCCCCAACGAAGTAACGGCAAAACGAGTGCGTTGTTCTGGATTGTGAGCGCTGCATACGTCTTGGGGAATTTAATCATAGGCCAAACATTATTTACAATGACACACATCCTGTGTCCGTTTTAGATTTTCATAAATTTTACATTGTTTGAGACATGAAGGTATTTGCTACATCATCAATTTGTCGTTCAGCAGAGGCACCATCAAGCCGTAGAACACATAAAATATAGAACAAGCTCAAAAAATAAACATAAATATATTTATAGGTGTGTATTTCGGGAGTAGCCATAAAGCTACGTGTTACTCAAATTCGCTACAAAACGACCAACCAGACAACAGGAAATTTTACAAGAATATGTTGGACTGGACATTTATATTGGAAGGTGACCACGAATCCCAAATGTCTCCTAGGATAAGCAGGCTAAACTACGTGTTAGTCAAATTTAACATCTTACTTTGGGAAAGATACTGATAATTATTCCTGAGGATATCAAAGAAACATCACCTGATCATGAAGAAGCTTTTGAATAACCCTATATTCCCATACCGATGAGACAGATTGCCAGGTTAAGATTTTCTCATGTGTGTATGACTGTAAAAAGGTCACATGACAGGGGAGGCGCAATCAGTTCACGCTCCTGCTTCAGAATTTGCAGACTGGTGACCTAAATAAAGCTTGTTCAATTTGCAGGCTATTGTGAAGCCAGGAGAGTAAGAATAGCGTGGGTGGGGGCCGTTGCAGGTGGATTAGCAGGCTGGAGCATACCAGTTAGCCCTGAACGTCACGCCTGATCACATGTACCCAGTCTGCCTATACTCCACTTCACTGGCCATTAGCACACCTGTCACTCAGAAGCTCATTATTCACTAGATATATTAGCAGCTTGCCTGTGCTCACTTTGCTCTTGGAAGGCATTGCATGTCCACACATTACTGAGAATTATTCTCCGTTCTCAGGTACAGTTTTCACCCCATCTATCAGTCTTGCCTGTAGGTTTGTGCCTCTGTGCTGCTCTTGTTTTCCCTACAATCCACGGCTTGTGATTTTAATTAGGGATTTTGGGCTCTGATTTGGTTTTCCCTCCACATTGTCCTGCGCTGCACTTTGACATACTGCCCATGTTTTAAATTACAGCTTTGGATTGTGTTTTCAAAGTAGCGCCTGTATTTCTGCAACTGGACCCTCCTTCATCATTATGTTACAGAATACCTTGCTGGCTATGGATCCAGTGGAACCTGCGGCAGGAGTGGTGCAGTAGGAAAAACGCAGAGCTAATTTAGGTTTCGCAAGTTAATTCGCAAACTTCAGTGCAGACAGCTTCCCGTTGTTTTGAAATGGTGCTTTATTCTGAGGCGATGGCCACAGCATCCATACCTCTGCCGTTGGCTATTTTTATTGCTACCCTGGGCAGGTATGATGGCAATTCCGATAAATCTGGTGGCTTTCCGCTGCTATTACAAGTACATTGATTACCATTCACAGAATAAAGTAGACAATTGCCTATCTTGCCCTCCCCGGAATCCACCACTTTGTGAGACCAGATGGCAGTGCTTCTGCCGCGTCATGTGGATAACAACTCATGTGGAGAAACTTCACACATACTTTGCAGCTTACTTTACGTTCCTCAGGGATCCTCAGCCAAACAGTTGCAATACTTGGGACTGGCAATCCAGGCAGGTGAGCGCTTCCATTTCTCCATTGTTAGCATTGTAAATTGGAAGGTAGCCTACGTCTATATTTCCTGCTGGAGATGAATGAATCGTGCTCCCCACAGACACCCACAGTCCTTGGATTGAGATGCTGCCCTTCGGAGGTTGCCCTGTGCACATTTGCGTGCTGGCAACCAGTTCACGTTAACGTTTTCAACATTGATAACATTTAAGAGTACTTCATAGGCCAATACGTTACAAGAATGTGAAAAAAAACAACAATATTTCCATACGTTCTTTCCAGATATGGAAACGACCAAAATCAAATTCTATACTGCTTAGAAACTCTGGGTGTATCTGGGTGACCGAATTGTGGCACCAGAATAAAACTGTACTGAATACTGAGACACAATTTCACATGCTATTTAAGGAAGCATTTGGCGGTCCTGCTGCCAGCCTGGATCTAGGAGTTCAGTCTTGCGATATACGACAGTAAAATCATTTGGTGGCAAAGCACACAGTGGAATTCCAGATGCTGGCAGCCAGTAGGGGGCTAAGTGAGCCTGTACTGCTAACTATATATCCTCGTGCACTAAATGCAGCGCTAGGCTGCGCTATCCTGCCAAGGGGACGCCTCAAACTGTCAAACATGAAATTCCCACTATAACCTGCTACAAGACCCATGCCAAAAAGTCACCTGCAGCCCAGAAGCTCATCCATCAACCTTTGTTGCTTGCAAACCATTTCCCCCTCACCTGGTCCTGAACCCGTGCAACTCTCCAGAGTTGATCACTGGAGGTATGCCAGATATTCCCGTATTGTGGGGAAGGTGGACATCAATGGCTGCAGTTCCCTCTTTGCACCTAGAGAGAAGAACCCTTATGAATTTTGGGGGAAAAAAATCAGCTATGGACTAAAACATTGAGAGGCCCTCTGTTTAGGAAATATTTGACTGTCTGTGTCACCTTCAGCCTCCAGTTTCTTCTTTGTAGACTTCAGCCCTGTATCAACCTTCAAGCGTTAAAGGACAACTTAAGTTCTGCTCCTTTCTTAATTCCTGCAGCCTTGGAACAAGACCGCAAGGCAACCGTGTTAAAACTAAACCTCATCAGAATGCATGAGGAAGATTTATTGCTGTAGAGTTGTCTCCGGTGGGTGTCAGAGATAGTTATGGTTGAATACTGAAAAATGTATATATATATGTATGCTCCAAAGAAGGAAAAGCACGATGATGCAAGTAGTAATATTTCCCGGATCCAGCCAAAAACAACAGCACAAACTTTTTTTTTTGATTAAACATCCTATTAGATTTATATTTGACAAGAAATAAATGTACATATGTACATAGAAATATCCTGCAATACCAGGAATATCGCTTATGCATCTGACAGCTGCCATCTACGGCACAATGGAATTGGGTTCATACACCTTTAAAACCAGACTAAGAACTCGCTGCTGCCATGTGACATCACGGAGCCCCTGCACTCCTGAGGTGGATATCTAGTTTGGCTTCAGTTAGGCTCCTCAAAGACCCATAGCACTCCTGGGAAATGTGAGAGAACTTTATTCAGGAGGAATATGAAAACACACACACAAAAAAAAAAAACAATTCAGCTTAAATACCCCAACAACCCCTCTCGGGACTCTAGAAACCTTCTGGTTACGTCAAGCTGCACTAACCGCGCTGCCTTCAGCGTCTTCACAAATATTGGGCTATGCAACACTGCTGTTCTTCAGCAAGTCTCAAAGCACACTGCAGTGCCCTGTGCAACCATTAACCCCACTAACATTGGCAGGGTCCCTTTAGGGTCAGGAAGGTCTGACAGGTCACTGACAACAGGAACAGGTGCTTTCTTCACCACCTCCTCTAGAGTAGAGCATCTGTGAACTTGAACCAGATTTATGGCTGTCAGGTCAGACGGAATCAATCAAAATCACATGCCAGGTAGTGTTGCAAGGTTTTCATGCATACTACTCAGAATGCCCCGTTCCGTTTAATATTGCAAGTATGAAGCAGTAATAAATAGATTAAAAGCTTATAAGCTTTTTTTGTTGGTAGTCCTAGTTTAGACTGACAAATGAAAACTTGATGCATTTTCTGTATTCGACCACATTTTGCAGTCACGCTCAAAGTACTCTAGAAGTACTGTTGCTTCCAAATTACTTTGAGTAGAGCAAAAGTTCTTACCTTAGAAACTACTGAAGTAAAAGAGTAGCTTGTTGGAAAAAGTACTCAGAGTAGTGGGGATTTTTGAATTGTGTTTTCCCTCATAAAATTGCAATTTTCAAAAAATGAAGCACACAACACAAAAACCATTTAAATACAAAATTTAATACAAAAAATACAGACTCATTATGTTTTGCTGCAGTATTGTATGTGCTTAGGCCCTTTCACATAAAAATGACCTCAGGAACACACAAACTACAGCATGGGCGAGAGGCATATAGAGTTACAGTACAGGCAACGGTTCAATGCTTAAGTAGAAAACAGTAGGAAATGTGCAGCAACGTGTAAGTAAACTGAAACTCTGAGGTACAATTAAAATCCGTTATGTTCTGAAATGTACATTAATGCAGGCTCCCAGAAACTTTACACGATGGGCCAAAAGCATTCAGCCTACATTTTTATTTAGTAAAGCAAGCTAAAGCTAACATTACACTGCAAGTTAGCACAGCGGATATCTGTGACACACAGTGATACCGTCACAGCAGCCTAGTAATAGCAGGGATAGACTAAAATAAATTACTCAGTTAGCTATCCAAGCTAAGTATAATTTAACTGCAAATAAAATTAAAAGTTTAACATAGTTAAGTTTTGACAGCTAAAAAAATAACGCTAAACGTCATACAGACTAATGCCTTGTCCACACGTACACGGGTATATTTTCAAACGTACCTTTTCTATACGTCTTGGGCTTTTGTCCACACGTAAACGGCATCTCAGGTCACTGAAAACGGAGCTTTTGCAAAACTCCATCCAGGTTCAAGATTTTAAGAAACTCCGTTTTCAGCGTCGACGTGTAGACAGGGAAAACGGAGTTTTTGGATCGAAACGTCATATTGTGTCACATTTCCCACTTTGTTTAACGTCAAAGCGTGTGCTGTTTGCTGTATACATTAGGTGAGTTTCAGCAATGGTAGACTTAGCCGAAATAGCGCTTGTGCTAACCTTGCTGACAGGACTTCTTACATGTGTACAGATAAATGTTGTCACTCTCGCATTATTGATCAACACAGGCGTCGGAATGTGCGCCATGGTTTTCAACTTGACATGACTGGCAATGAGGCTTCTGATTGGCTAACGTGGCGGATAACAGTACGGGTAGAGTTACAATGTTGCCCGTTTCGGCATGCTTTTGAAAGCGCATTTTAGCGGTTCCATGTGGACGGAATTTTCTTAGAAGACAATGTTCGTGTGGACGGGGATTTTTTAAACGGAGGAGGAAAAACACAGTTTTAAAAATATCTCTGTACGCGTGGACAAGGCATAAGACCGTTACTAGGCGTACGTAACTGACTAGCCAAGCTAAAATGAAAGTCGAAAGATAAAACTAAAACTTACCTCAATCAGTGTTCTCTAATTAAACACTGAATTCCTGAATGCGGATATCTCAAGAAAGGCAAATCACTGGCCTTGGTTTTGCCTCCGAGAAGCCAAGGAAACTCCCGCTACGAGCTCCGTGATCATTAGCGACTTACCTTTACGGGTAATTTGCCCGCTGCGACATTGCGCTTTCATACGATTGGCTAAATACAGTTACATCGCTTCATACAAACATAGTAATCAAGTACAATTATTAGTACAAAATACTCAGTTACAGTAAAGAGAATGTTTGTAGCTTGTACTTTACATCCCTGGTCATGCTTGTTACTATGAATAGTTAGTAGGCCTACAACTAAATGCAAATACTTTTGCACTGGCCAGCAGGTGGAGCAGTCGTTAACGACATATTCTTATTACTGATTGGAAGAGATTCTTTTGATTTACAAACATTTAAGATAAACAATCTGCAATTTCTGTTGAAAATGACTCAGCTCTGCAACTGGATGAGCCATACGTAGGTTGTTTTATATCGGTTGTACAGCTTGATTTCAGTAAATATTAAAACAATGTGGTGAGTAGTGGCACAAGAGCCTGTTGGCGCGGGTGATACGTGGGAGCCAATGACGAGATCCCTCAGAACTGAGCCAGTGGCTGCCTGGCAACAGGAATCTTCCTGCGGTGAACCACCTACTGTTCTGAACCACGGGGACGGGTCTCAGAGGAAGGCCTCACGCAAGCTGTCTGCACACAGTCCCCAGTGCCACCTCACAGATGCGGCTCCGGCTGTTTCCAGGCACCTGGCTCTGCACCCGTCTATCCTGCTCAGCGGCAAACAATCCAGTTTGTCTCCAAAGGCTTCATTTCTGACATCGCTGCACTATATTACTGAGCTATTGTGATCTTATAGTGCTGCTGGAGTAAACTAATTAAATATCGAAAGTGATTTATGCAGTCAATTTTATGCATTATTACATCTATATACAGATGGATGTTTTCAAGTGAAAGTATGCTCTCGCTGCCTTAAATACTTGCAGTCTATTTGTGATGTCTATAATGTTGGCATGCCCTCCAAGGGCCTTGGCAGTCTGTTTAGGGTGCCCCAGTTTTGGACTCTCTCCTGCCTGGGATAGACGACAAGAATCCTCGTGATCTAGCTCTGAAGAAGAGGTTGGAAGGTGGATGGGTGGTTGTAATGTCAGGGAGTATATTTTAAAATAGTAATAAAGTTATTCATACCATTTTCAAGGGTACAACAGCAGCATCGATTACTATTGGGATTTGAGCTAATAGCTTTGGTTGAGTTCTGCAGCCACTAATTACTGACTGCCCATGAGGTCTGAAGGATACCCTGTGGTGCGTGGCAGACAGCATGCTTTATGATGCAGGAGATCCAAGCACAGGGTCTGGACTGGGTTGGCTGTGTCCTACGTGCTTTTGCTCACCTGTAGGTGGATCATTTGTCAGTAAGTAGGGTCTCCATCCCAGCAAAGCAAACCCCTAAAATGACACGAGAACAAAAGTTTTTAAAGGCCCCGTGTCTACACAGAAGTTCTCCCCGGAGACGTTACCACATCACTAGTCTCCTGACGTCCGTTACCGTGAGCCTTTCGTCAAGCATGTACAAAGGCGATAGAGGGAATGGAAGAGGCGCTTCATCTGCTGCGTGAGAAAAGGCTTTTTGATGTGTCGCCCAGAGGGAATAGACGACGTCAGTGTCCGGAGGGAGAACACCACACCGCTTTCCCTTTCTGAGGCCCGGGCGAACACGACAGCGGCAGCTCACGGACTTCATCACCAGCATCGGACATTTTATTGTACATAAAGCACAGCAAAACCTGGCTCTAACACATTACCAAAAACATTCATGCTTCTAGAATATTTCCCATGCTCTATCCATTTTTTTTAAGAATTCTTTTGACAAGAACTAGGAATCACAGCTTAAAAGATTATATTCCCGACCTTAACAACATGGCAGGTTGAAGGTATCCTAAAAATTATGATGCTGTAACAAACAGCTGGTTTCTATGTTTTATGATGTGTCATAGTTAAAAAAGTCCATGCACTCATCTACAATTATAACTAACGTGTGTAACTAACAGGACCACCCATGATTAAACTGAATATTATGCACCAGCCCCTGGGGGCTGTCAAAACTACAAAAAACCCACACCTATCCTTCAAGTTTTGTTCCGCGTTTCAGATCGTGTTACGTCCAAAGAATACGTTTTATGTTCCGATGAAAATCTTTTAATGTCGGTCCTTTGAGGTTCGCAGTCTTTGAGATCTTGCGTTCAATGCTGAGGACTAATTGTATATTAATATACACTAAACCGTACTTTGTTTTATATATGATTATATTTAACTGTCATTCTTTAAACAGAAAAATTATTCAGTAAAAACTACTGTCTAAATAAGTAGTCAATAAAATAATTATTGACGCATCACCTGAGATATTGAGTTCATATTTCACATGGCTGCTCTTGAAGGTTTTCAGCATGTATAAAATGGAACCATAGATGAATAGAGGGATAGAGTTAGTCACAATTTACTCACACTGGGCATAGAAACCCAAAAAAACAAAGCAATGGAAAAATACGACAAGAGAATTTCGGTAATATTGTTATGAATATCTACGCAAGGTATAAATATAACATTGACAATAATTTCATTGTTGTATCATTTAAAAATATATTAGAGTAATACATTGGTCATTTTCTGATGTGCAATAAAGCATTTGATGAAGTGGGCGGAGTTTGCGATGATCTCGAACTGTCTCGCGTTGGCACCGCGGTAAACTCTGGTTGCTACAGGCGAAGTTATTTGTTTACTTCCGGGTCGCGGTTCGCGAACGCAGCTCAGCCTCGGATGCCCCACAACACTAGACAGCTGTTGTCAAAGGGTGGGTGTCTAGGACGATGGCAGGAGAGACGGATGACGAGATACCCGGTACGTTAATCGGAGAGCTCACCCGATGCTCGGTTCCACGGCAGCACATACTCCTGAGTAGAAACGTAAGGCAACTCAGTTTGCTGCACGTCAGCCTTTCAGATATGGCTAGTGGAGAGAGTCAGATAAGTGATTATGAAATAGACAATGAAAAGTAACACATGACGGTGCTTCGACAATACTGTAAAATACTGCGAAAATTGCTAGCTGAACAAGTTCTGCAAAGATTAATGGTGTCTGTTGTTGTCTCTGTATGTTTAGTTGTTACTCCTAACTAAATCAACATGCATGCTAGTAACCCTCCTGTTTATAAGTTGGGACCCAGGTTAGCCCATATTCCTTATTGAAATAGCCATTTTAAGCTATTTTAAGCGCTAATAAGTTATGTGATCGCGCTACGTTACCCTGCTGTTGTTTACCCTAAATTCTTTGGAGTTGTTTTTTTCCGCTCTTCCTATGACCGTTTTGTCGTGTTCTTCACAGAATCAGGTGCCATCTTCACGTTTGGAAAAAGCAAGTTTGCAGATAACATTCCCAGTAAATTCTGGATGAAAAATGACAAACCTGTGCAAATATCTTGTGGAGATGAACATACAGCACTGATAACAGGTCATTTAAGAATCTTTTATCTGTGTGTTTTTTGTAGAAAACTGCTTATGTATATAACCATGCAAAAAATGAACAATGCACTGCAAAAATTACTTTTTGAGATTTACAGTGAAAAAATAGAAACTGCATGTTCTGCATAGTGGAAATAGGAATGTGTTAAAGATATTCTCTAAATATTGCTGCTTCATTTTTCCAAGATGACAGCGTGTCTTCGTTTCAGTGCATTCTCTTCTTCTTTTGTCCTGTTTTCCGGAATGCGGTCTGTTTTCCTGCAGATACCGGCAAGCTGTACATGTTTGGCAGCAATAACTGGGGGCAGCTGGGCTTGGGAACTAAGAGTACAATATTCAAACCAACTTGTGTCAAAGGTGAGTCATCCTCAGATGTGGCACTTGCTTTTAGCAATGTCCATGTGTCATTTTGCTGGCATCTGAAATATAAGAATAGATTCAAAGAAATTCATTTTGGGAAGGGCTAGAGCAGCGGTGGCCGCTGTGTGTGCGGGGTTTCGCTGCAGCTCCCCAATTAGGTTACTAATTAGAGGACTGATTGGCTGAAGAGTCCTCACACCTGGGTTTGAACAGCTGACCTAAAGGTTACTCCAAAAACCTGCATACACACTGGCCCTTTGCAGATTAGATTGCTGCCCTCCCCCTCGGGTTAGAGGCATGGGCCTAGAAACTCCCTGCCTAGATTATTTTTTGTTACACTACATCATTCATCACATGGGCTACCAAACCCCCTTACTAAATTGGACTCATGTCTCATTCCTTAATTTGTACATTCCAACATCCACCTCCCAGTCTATGCAAAGAATACTGTTTTTAAATATACCACGACATGCAGACCTCCACAATGTTTGCAGTTTTGTAATACTGCTGATGATTTTTTTTACACCAAAGAAATCGGTCAAAACCGGATTGTATTAAGGCACCTGAACAGAAGACTTAGGTACAAGTTTACTTTATATGTCCATGCATCTTATAATCACACGCAGAAAGCAGGATGAGATGCACTGTTGCTATATGTGCTTTTCAATTGCTAAAATCATCCTGATAACATGTAGAAATACCTATATTTGCACCTACAGTTACTTATAAGGTTCATCTCACATAGAGGAAGATGCATGGCACATGCACCTGTGCAAACAGACACGTTTTTTGTAGGTAATTAGATTTACTTAGCAGGAATTGGATTCTAGCCAGAGATTTTAGAAAAGATGTCATACAGGATTTCGTGAATAACCCACGCAGCAATAGGCAGACTCTTACCCCAAAAGAAGAAAATCTGCCTTCTTCATAAAATGTATTGCCATTAAGCCTTAATATGAGCTGTTTAGTCATTTCAAATGTCAGATTTAATGGCAACTTGTTGTTCAGGGACGAGACGGGCAAGAAAAAAAGCAAGGCTTTTTAGAGACTCGTGAAGTACGCTGTCAGGGTGCTCTTCTGGAAGAGCAGGCTGTTTCCTAGGAAACAGCTGTGCTAATCACACATACGGCCCTTCAAGTGTACTTGTGGCGAATTGAAAGTGGACAGGAAGGAGATGGAATGGGTCTGCATGAGACCCTGCTACCCATGGATCAGTGAGGCAGCAGAGAGGGGTCAGACTTATCTGACTTTTCTCTCCTGTTTAATTCAGCCCTCAGTCCTAGAAATACAGTCTTGTGCAAACATTTATGAATCTTGATTTCCCATTGAAACTGATGTTGTTTTCTGGCTGCATTGTTATTGTTCTTGCTGTTGGACAAGCGTGGATGAGCACAGTTTACTTTAAGTGAAATAAGGACGTGGGACAAGGTTCACACTCGGCCCGCAGATGTTTGCCAGCAACGGCACGGAGGGATGTCCGCGGGAGATCCAATTAACACATCCGTCTAGGTGCTGCAGAAGGAGCAAATGAGCTGTAAATTCATATACCCGTCCCAACATGACCAAGGCGCTACTCCAATTCACACTTCTGATGGATGAGAACACCCAGTCCAGGCCTGTAGACATGACACAAATGCCGTAAATGATTTGAGTAGCTGGAACACTGTGGCCAGGAGGCATAGTATTACTGACAAGAGGCTGAACTAGGGCCCCCAAAGTAGTAGCTGAAGTCGATGTGTAGGAATGGGTGTAGTTCTACATGTGTGGATAAATGTCCTTTCAGTATATATGGTGCTGCTTCACTGAGCTACAACTATAGCCAGCTTCGCTCCTCACAAGTGTTCCTCCTCGGGTTTCCTGTCCTACTGCCCCAACAGCCTTTCATTCCCTTCAGAGAGGATCCTTCTGCGAAGCCCGTTTGTTTGCTCCTTTTCACATCCAACTTTCCATGCCTTAGAAAACTTTCCATGCCTTAGAAAAGAACAATTCAATTTGTCGGAGTCGATGCTGCCGTCTCTCTCCGAACGCCGCTTACAGTTTTCACCTCCCTCACCTACCTGCCTTAATTGGTTGGTTTTACTCCTGTTTTGTTTCAGCTCTGAAGTCCGAGAGGGTGAAGCTTGCGGCTTGTGGCCGAAATCACACAATTGTGTGCACATGTAAGTCACAGTATCATACTGCTGTTTAGGTGCAGGGCGTGCAGAGTGAACTGAATTTAGCCACAACGTCAAACTATATGCCTAATGTATTTGTTGTACTCATGTGTTCCAATTTAATTGCACATATGACAGCTATCTGTGCTCACATTCATATTTTGCAGTAATTTAAAACTGGATCTAGTTGAGTCAGGCTTTGGTTCCACTCTCCTAACTTCTCATCTATATACTGACAACATACTGTTCAATTCCTTGCATATTGCTCTTTGTTCAAAGGTTCATGGATTTTCAGTTTTGGATCATTTATCTAGAACCAGAGTCCTTTCTTCAGAACCTCAATATCTGCAGGATTTGTTTTTACTGAAATGTTCGATATTCCTAGAACTTCTTAGTTCCAGGTATACCCCGAACACCTTAGTGTAAAACCTAATCAAAGTCCACTTGGCCTGGGCTCTTGATGCCTGGGTATCGGTACTGCTCCATCGAGGTGGGTCTGGGTCCGATTGTTGTAACGCGCGGTGATGTTGGCGTACCCTCAGCACGGGAAAACATGTACGCTGCTGGGGGGAACAGCGAGGGCCAGCTAGGCCTGGGCGACTGTGATGAGCGCACCTCCTTCCAGCTGCTGCACGCCTTTGCTGGCAACGCTGCGATCCGGATGCTCGCTGCCGGCTCCAACACCTCCGCAGCCCTCACTGGTGAGAGCCGCCCACCTTGCATATGTGTGTCTCGCCTCAGTAAGTGTGTGACCTGACGCAGCTACTTTTGTGATGACGTCATGTTTTTTTTTTTTTTTTTTTTGAGTGTGTTTTGGTTTCACTGTTCCCAGTATGTGGTTTTCTCATGATCTTCGGTGATTTTTCAGAGGATGGGAGGCTGTACATGTGGGGGGACAACTCTGAAGGCCAAATCGGCCTGGGGGACAAGACCAACACGCTGGAGCCCCAGGAGGTGTCAGTGGGGAGGCCAGTTTCTTGGGTCTCTTGTGGATACTACCACTCGGCTCTCATCACCGGTGTGTGACAGCCGCGGTTTGGGGTTTTAAGGCAGAGATCTGATCTGCAGTCAGCCTCACCAGTTGGTTCGATCTCCTGAGCGCTGCTCTGCGTTTGTGGTTTACAGTTGATGGGGAACTGTTCACATTCGGCGAGTCTGACAGCGGGAAGCTGGGATTGCCACCTGAGCTGCTAGACAACCACAAGACACCCCAGATGGTGCAGGGCATCCCAGAGAGAGTCGTCCAGGTGGCCTGCGGTGGGGGACACACCATAGTGCTCACAGGTAGGGGTGTCCGCTCTGCTTCTCTGTTACCAGTGAAGGGCAAGCCAGACCACAACGCACCTTTAATTCTACCTAGATATGTCGGAGTTCCTCAGGGGTACATTGTTGAACCTATCCATGTTTTAAATTTACATTGGTTAAGATGCTTTCCTCCTGCTCCTTAAGCTTGTTATGGAAAAGGGTGAGACAATGAATAATCCCTCAGTTTTCAGCATTTAAGATATATTCCTTGAAATAAGAAAAGATTATTTTACTTGGTATTTTTGTTTATTGACTTTGGTGACATCTGTCGCCATTCTGGCCTATTAATATGAATAGACCACAGGGAGTTTTCCATCTGATGAAGTATTAAATTGACAGTAAACATCAATTTCCAAGCCCTGGGGGGGGGGGGGCATGAGATAGAAGTTGGCTGCTTGTTTTAGAAGAAGTGAGGCAGAAAATCAAGTGTGATGTGACTCAGGCTTGGATAATGTTTGCTCTCTGTGGTATATTTTCATTCGAGCCCCATTGCTTTCTCAGAGGACGACTTGTACACATTTGGGCTGGGACAGTTCGGTCAGCTGGGACACGGCGGCCTTGTCTGTGAGTCCCAGCTGCCCAGGGCGGTGGAACACTTCCAGAAGAGGAAGGTCAGTCAAGTCACATGCGGCGAGAATCACACGGCCGTCATCACGGGCAAGTATCGACTCTAACTTCAGCTTCCATCCTCTTATGACCCCCCCCCCGCCCCGAGTACCATCAAGGGTTCCTGGGGACATAAAGCAATGCAGTGCAGCCTTATTTGGGGTTGATAAATACCTAGTGGGGGTGGTACAATAGTGCATTAGTTAGCACTGTTGCCTCGCACCTATGGAACCGGGCTTTGAGTCTCCACCTTTAGGGTTGTGCACCATTAAAGCTGAACTGAGAATGGCCAATACAGTTTGTGAATTTGACTTGAATGTGAATTATGGTAGAAAACAGGATGTAGAATTGCAGTTTGACTTTAAGAAAGTGGAATAACAGTGAAATGGAATTCAAATAAATTAATACCCATGCAGTGGTGCTAAAAGGTTTTTGAACCCTTTAGAACTAAACTTCAATCCAGAAAATCAAATAACACAAAAACATTATACACGTACCTTTATTTATTGAGGAGAATGATCCAATGCTGTGTGTGTGTGTGTGTCTGTGTGTGTGTGTGTGTGTGTCTGAGTCTGTGAGCGGGTATACCTATCCTTATGGGGACCGGTTTCCTGGTCCCCATAAGGGAAAACTCTATTTTATAAAAATCAGTGACTGCTATGAAAAAGC
>JAODUD010000080.1:1418592-1434044 GCA_026784285.1 Stomatorhinus walkeri
TTGTCATAGTTAGCATTAGCATTTTCCCTATAGAAATGAATGAGCGGTCCCCATAAGGATATGTTTACCCTACACGCGTGTGTGTGTGTGTGTGTCTGTGTGTGTGTGTGAGTCTGTGTGTGAGTCTGTGTGTGTGTCTGTGTGTGTGTCTGTGTGTGTGCATGTGTGTGAGTCTGTGTGTGTGTGAAGTATGTGACCCTTTGTTGTGTGTGTCCCATGTGACCTTGTCGTGTAGCACTAACTATATCCAGTACCTGTTGATCAGTCCTACACTTTATCGGAATAACTTCAGCTCAGGGACGTTGCTGCACCTTCTTGCATGAACTGCTCTCTTCATGTCTCTTCACTTCCGTCGGGTTAGGATCAGGATTTTGACCCGGTTATTTTCTGCTTTTACCATTTTTTTGGTAGAACGGCTTGTGTGTTTAGCGCCTTTGTTTTTCTGCACGGCGCACATTCTCTTGAGCGTCTGTTCAGTGACGGATATCCTGACATGTTCCTGTGAAATTTTCTGGTGCAATTCAGAATTCATAGTTCCATCAGCCACGGCGAGCCGTCCTGGTCCAGACGCAGCGACGCCGGCCCAGACCGCAACCGCTAAGGTTCTTAGGCTGGAATGCGTTTTTTGCTTTTTACTGGACATAAAGCTCTTCATTCCAGCCCAGGACCTACTGCACATTGGACTCATCCATCCACAGAACATTCTTATATTTCCCAGCATCCCTCTGGCTTGTCCATGTGCTGTTTAGCGACCTTTATGTGGACAGCGCTGTTTTTCTTTGTGCCGTTTGTTTTGTTAGCTCATATTTATGCTTAGACAAAATTCTAAAGGGTTCACAAACTGTTTACCACCACTGTACTGTAGGTGCGGCTTTTAACAATACAGCTTAATATGAATTACACGTAAAGATGTTGACATGCATGGCAGATACTCCGTCCATCCATCCGTCTGTCCATCCATCCATCCATCCATCCATCTATTATACCCAGTTTTCCTATGCAAGGTTACAGGGTATTGCATGATATATAAAAATGTCATGTTATTCAGAGTAAAATAATGCAGCACTTTAAACAAACCTACATAATTGATAATTTAACAGTGTACCATGGTGAATCTTCCAGTGGAAAAGTTTACCCTCAAACCTCAGTGCTGGCCATAATGACTGCAGTGCCCAGCCAAAGGAATGTCCCAAACTCTTCCTACGACCCCTCAACTGTCTCCAAAGCTTCCCGTGACAGTCAGCCATGTTTAGCAGAGGATGCCAACCCTTTGCCTACTGGAATGGAAAGCAAACCAGCATACCTAAGCTCACACAACCTGCCTGCGATTCCGGTGCTACAGAGGCATTCTCTGCACCTTTCGCGGGAATCTTCAGTGTTCAATCTTCAGTGGAAAAGGGCTTGGAGAAAAACTTACACCAAATGCGTATTTATAGAACAAGTTAAAAGTTGTGCATCGTTTTTCTCTTACAGTCATGCAAATATAAAGTTCACACTTCACCCTCTTGTGTAGGTTTATATATACAAGTTCAGCATTTATGTCTCTGCAGAGGATAAGAGGGTATAGAAAATGGATGGATGGACGGAATTACCTGGGCATGCTTGATGTCTCTGTCTGGTGGCACATAAGATGAAATAAGTGACCCTGAAATGTGTTTTGATGTAGACTGTACATTTATATCATCCAGCTCACTGTCAGTCTGCTGCCTCCTACTGGTCACGTGCTATATTTTGCATCACTCACAGTCGAGCCTTCTTTATGCTCATAGTTTACGGCTTTCACTTACATCCCACTTTTTTTTATAGACACTATTTTTCGGTAGTTCTGCTTGATTACCCTTTTTAATGGAGTCAGAAAATATTAAATAAATTTCCTGATATTGCTATTTTGAGTTTTTGATTTCTCCTGGGGAAATAATTACCAGTAATTACTGTGGGGTGCTGTGAAGGTTTGTAAAAATTAGCTTTAAGAAATAAAATTAGATTTAAAATGGTAATCTCACCCGGTGATTTGGCATTATGAGAAATTCTGCATGAATGGATAATTAACAGCCAGTGAGTAATGACGCGGTATCCCTGCATTCAGACAACGGGCTCCTATACACTTTTGGGGACGGGCGGCACGGCAAGTTGGGCCTGGGAGAGGAGAACTTCACCAACCAGTTCAAGCCGACCCCGTGCACCCGATTTCTCAAGTACCACGTACAGTCGGTAAGCAGCAGGCTGGAAAATCTGTTGTACCTTTGAACCATACAATTAACAACAGTTCCTTAAGTATGAATGAAGCAAACAAGGATATGTAAATGCAAGTGTTTCGTGCATGGCAGTGCTGGTAACCGTGTCAACGACGTGCTATGGGATGTGCACATCTAAGGTAGCATGCGGAGGGTGCCATATGCTGGTCCTGGCGAAGTGCAGGTCTGCCGGGGGGCAGGAGCTGGAGGATGATGTCACAGAGGACCTCCTGGGGACATCCTACGCAGAGCTCCTGGGGGGGGAATCCTCTGGGCCCAGCTTGTCAAGGAGCCTCTCCGCACGGGTCAGACGCAGGGAGCGGGTGAGAATCCCTGCCGGGGGGTCCCTCTTTAACTGCGTCGGGAGGGGCATTATCTAGCAGTCATGCTGTTTATATTGCCTCCCTCTCCCATCAGCATTGTAATGACCGGGAGCTTTTACAGGGATTACAGCTGCTGTGGGGGTGGGTGGCACTCACCAGAGCAGTGTGTGCATTTTGCACGGAGACATATTATCCACATACATGTAGATGGGCTGCAGATTAAACGCTGTGACTTTCAGATGAGGTCATAGGGTGACCCGCTTTTATAGAACAGCGTTTGAAAGCATCACGGTCTTAAATTCAGCAAAGATTAGATGGAAAGGAGTTTTGCTGAAGCTGTTTTTTGCCTTGGGTGCCACAAGGTGTCAGTGTGGTATCAGCAGTGGTCTACAGCCCCCCCCCCCCCCCCGGCCACCGAGTGTCTCAGTCAAACCCATGAATAAATTTACTGTGCTGCCCACCTGTCCACACCCCCAGACCGGAACGACGTCTCGTTTTTTCCTTTCCAGGAGTGTTCCCCGGAGCAGTTCGGTTTAAAATTCCACACCCTGCCCCCTCTGAAGTCAGGCTGCCTTGCTGCATCCCTGCCCATGGCCAACCACACGGTGCCCCCCCTGGGCTCCCACAGGGACACGCCCGATGGGCGAGAGCGAAGCGGGCAGCATCGCCAGACCGTGCCGCACGAGACAGGTACCAGTAACCAACACACGCCTCACTTCCTGCCCGAAAGAGCAAGTTCTTACGAGGTAATGAACGGGGTGCTGTTTACAGTGAATACTGCACCGCTGGTTGCCCCCCCCCCCGAGGCCCCTCACAGCCGTGGCTGGCATTGGGCTTGACGAAGAAATGGCCTCTTCAGGAGAATCGGCGTGTGCAAATGACAGCTGCCGACATGCTTTGCCCAAGCTGCAGGAAACACAGACCCTAAGGAGGTGGAGGAGCAGACCCAAGTGGAGGAGCAGACCCAGGTGGAGGAGATTGTAGATGACAGTGGGAGCGTGAAGGGATTGGGGGACACCACTGACTTCCTGAACTTGGTGAGAGAATCACATGTTCACATATTTATGTGTTTCTGTGTGTATGTTTACTGAACACTCACACACACATGCGCGCACACACACACACACACACACACACACACACACACAGCTACATGTCTATGTCCATTTCAGGGCCCTAATGACAGCCTGCTGTGGGCTGGCTCACTGACACGCACTGGCTCACTGACACGCACTGGCTCACTGACACTTGGCTTTTGCCGTTTTTCTTTGCATAAGCTCAGCAGCAACAGCGAGAGAAAACAGGCTCCGCCGAGCACTTTTTCAGAAACCGTGGGATCCGGTTTCTGTGCCGGAGCCTGGCTCTCCCCCAACCCCCCCCCTGCACATTTTAAACCCTTCCCGTTTCCCCTCTGTTGCAATCGCTCTGCCGTTTTTCCGACATTATTACATTGCGGTGCCCCCTCTTGCCCTCTCATTTACAAAAAAATGCATTTCCGACAGAACAGCCAAGCCTGCCGTTGTAGGTTTTCCTGAGATTTATACCGGGGGGGGGGTTTCCAAACATATGGTGAGCTCTGCTTCGGGCATGGTCTCAACAGGGGGGCCTTGCCGAGCAGCCATGGGCTTGAGCCCCCCCAGCCCCCACAGACTGTGGCTGTAATCAGTGCCACGTGGCCCAAATTGAGAGAACGCATCCCAGTCACGCATCAGTGTGTCCCACACGACGGCGTGACTCTCCAGAGGCCAAGAAAACTTTTTAACGTTTTAAAAATGATTTCCACATACTGCTTCGTATGCCTATGTGTGTTGCACGTTCTCTTTTTCCGTTGGAAAGTTGATGTCAGTATGTGCTGTGTCAGATGCAAAGCTGGCCGCGTCGAGGTTCTGTAGCATTCTGGGAAAGTCATATCCGGAATGATCCGGTCGTTGGTCCCTCATGTTGTCCATCTTGCATGACAGACCCACGTGATGAAGTTGGCGCCCAGAGGTGGGACTTTGACCTTTTCTCCAGTTCAGAAAGACCAGGTAGGACTGCCACTGCTGTGGAGCCCTTGATCTCATGTTTGGTTTGCAGAACCACGTGAGATATCGCAGCAGCATTCTGTTCTATGTCACTCATAATCAACAATGTTTTTTTTTTTATAGTATTCAATAAACATTTAATATAACTTAACATTCATCCCATTTGTGGAGAATTTGGTTTAAAGCAAATAAGCAGAATGCTTTACTGAAGATACCAAACATAGAATTATCCTGGAGCACAACAGTAAAACGGAAGATGTGACTGAGGGGAAAATAAATCCTAGGAGCTCAAGCTGAGCTTCAGCTTGTAAAGGTTGGAAGAGATCAAAACGGAACCAGAGCTGAATCAAACGATGAGACGAATCCACTAGTAATTAAGAGGCAGTCAGTGATACAAGGAGATCCAGCAGAAGACTGGAAGCACAGTCACTGTCCAAAGAAAAACCATTACAGGGAAAGGTGTTGGTGTAGAAGGTCGATCTGTAGAGGTCAAAGTTCAAAAAGTAGGAAGCCATTTGTCAGATGGATACTTTAAAGATAAGGCCAAAAAAGCAAAAGCAAATGAGGTAAAAGGGTCTGAAAGCTGAACTGAAGTTCAGAGAGACAGGAGGAGTTAAAAAGGCAGCTCCGATAGGAGCGGAGGCCCTGTGAGAGGGGAAGGGGAGGCGAGCACATCTGTGAGGGCTGAAGGCGCGGTAATACCGGGATCCTAGCCGACAGCGACGGGGAACAGCGGAAGGAGCCCTTTCGAGGGGCCTCAGCTTCAGCTCGGAGAAGTGGAAGCCGCCGAAGAAACAGGCAAGGACAGACCTGTAGGAGAGGAGCGCAGGCCTGCTGACATGGAGGGTGCGCTCGTAAGGGGGAGGGGGGCAGGCAGCCGGATACGTGCCACAAAGGAGACGCAAGCTAGTGCACAGGTAAGAGGCAAATCTGCAGGAGCTACAGAAAATGGGGGCGATGGACGGGGGAAGGAAAGCTATGAAAGGCAAAAGCGAAACCGTGCTGGAGGAGGGTGAACAGACAGAGAAGAAGAATGGGGAATGGAGAGATAAGGCGATTAGCTTCAGAAGCACATGTGTAAAGACTAAAGGTGGCTTCATCGAAGGGGAAATCGGACTGTTTGATGCGGCACCTAGAGAAGCTAAAGTGAGCTTGTGGGTAAGGAGGGTGAAGAATTAGGTGTGAGGGGGTCACATGTAAAATAAAGAGACAGAGAAAGGACTGAGTAAGAGAGGCAAGGTGGGGAAAAAAAAAGGCAGAAGTGGGAGATGCAACTGAAAAGACTAGAAATGAGTCACAAAGGCTGAAGCTGAGCGAAAAGAGGAAGAAGTGAAGTTGGTGTTGGCTGAAAACACACCTGCAACAGGGGAAGTGGAGAACCAGCTAAATGTGAACCGAATCTGTGGGTCGGACCCTCAGAAATGGGCTGTGTACGGGATGAATGCAAGCGAATCGAGGCAAAGCACGTATCTGACTGCTTTACGAAGAATCCTTTACAGGTGGAGGGTGAATCTGTTGAAATGAGAGGAAAAGCAATGGAGTCATCAAGCCTTGAAAAAGCAGAAGTGGTTAAGGGCACTTGGCATTAAATCAACCAGGAGTCCCAAGGCGATGCCACAGACATCCAAACAGACAGAAGATGGAGATGAAGACTCTACATACGGCGGCAAAGATACTGTTATTGTTCACAAAGTAAAAGAGAAAAAAACATCCAAGCAGGGAAGAATCCTGAGGCTCAGGGAGCCCAGTGGGGCTCTGAGGAGGAGGGGGAACAGGGATGGGCGGAACAGGGATGGGCGGAACAGGGATGGGCGGATCAGGGATGGGCGGAACAGGGATGGGCGGAACAGGGATGGGCGGATCAGGGATGGGCGGATCCACATTTTTTCAGTTCCGATTTGATTCCGATATGCGACTGACGATACTGATACAGATTCCGACACAAGTTTAATATTTTAATATTATAATTTATATAATACTTTACATATTATTATTATTATTATTATTATTTTTAAGCTTTGTATGTCAAAAAATCTTTAGGCTAGTAGAAACTTACGTAACGTACTGTTCCACTTCGTTCGTACATGTTTTTGAGGCATTTTGCAGTTCAATTTCAATACCTTCCAAGCGAGGACACACAAGCGCCGAATGCTTAAAATCCCCCACAGTTTTTCTCCCACTAGCAGCATCACTTACACTTCATTGTAGCTGCAGCCCCTCAGGTATCATAAGCAGTAGCGCGTGTGCAAAACAGCCAAAGTTAGCTAATCCCAAATCATCCATTGCTTTTTTCATATTACTCACGTTGTCTCAATTGCCTGCGCTTTGTTTAGTAGGATTTCCTCGTAAACGCTACTCCTACCTCTCAAAACGTTGTTTTTACAAAGATTGCACATCACTGTGCTAATAGTAGAGCCTAGAATGCTTGGAAAGAAGGTGGTAGAAGAATACAGAGATGGGAAGAGAGCAGAAGGTAGAATCGCATTGGATAGTGTAGGAGAGTGTAGAAATGTTGAGTGATAATTCCAGTCAAGTAAAAAACATGATTAATAATGTGGAAGAGGACTTCAATTATCAGATGGAGAGTGAGAGGGCTACATTATAATGAGGAGGCAAATAGCTTTGAAGAGGAAAATCAAGAGAGTAAGGTCTGTGCTGAGGCGAGAGAATGATGTGGTGAGGAGTGGGGATGAGGAGGAGGAAGGTGTAGAGGAAACAGAGAGTGACATTGAAAGCAGGAAATATGTCCCAGAAGGGGAATCTGAAGAAGGAGATGGATCAAAAGGAGAGGAAGGAGGACTTAGTGAGGAGAGGGAGTCTGCAGTTGAGGAAGGAAAAGATGAAACTGTAGAGGAGAGAGGAGATGTGGAAGATAAAAGGAGTTGAAGAGGAGGAGGAAGGTGAGTTAGAGGACACAGGCAAGGAGGGCGATGCTATGGAGGAGGACATGATAGAAATGAGGAAGATGCAGAATAGGGAGAGGAAAAAGGTGAAAAGAGAAGGTGATAATGAAAAGATGGAGCTAGGAGTCTGAGGAAGGACAGGATAAAAATGAATGGAAGAAATAGAAGGGAGACGACGAGGAAAAAGGTGAGGAAGAACAAGTGAATGGAGAGGAAGGAAGAGAGGATGAAGATGGGAAATCTGAGGATGAGGAAGAAACGGAGCAGAGTGGGGAGCAGTGATGGAGCAGTGATGGAGCAGTGATGGAGCAGTGACGGAGCAGTGCGCTCCCAGCAGCTCTGGGACAGCTTCCTGCCTGCGTATCTCAGTCTCAAAGAACGGTGTAACACGTCACTTAAGCAGGCGCTCTGTAGCAGTGGGTGTGAGGCCTCCCAGCTGGGTTCTGTTGAAGTACCTTCTCGCCATGCTACATAGTTTCAGCACTTCAGTTTGATTTGAGTTATTCCCATTGATCTTCATTCCATGTTGGACGAACCCCATTGCAGCTCTGTACACACAGAGCTGCATGTGTGATGTGTCCTTACAAGCTGCCCTGACGAAAGTGAAGGGATCTCACATTCCATATTCAGGAAATTATGGCCGGAGGCATTTTTGAGGTTGCACATATTTATTGCCTGTACTGATGGCAGGTGTGACAGTCTGAAAAATGGTTAAATATCCTGCGATGTCTGAATGCTGCTGTGCTTTTTGGGGTAGTTTTGCTGCAAATCCAGAAAACTGCAACTGTGTGCAGTCTTGAAAGCATTCAGTCTCTAATTCGTTTTGATCACTGCCCTTTGTATTTCTGAGTACCAAAGAACAAAATGAAATCTGTCCATCCAGACATCCATCCATCCATCCATATTCTTGTCCCAGAAGCTATAGAGACAAAGCAGGGACCGATCCAGGATGGGGCGTCTACCCATCACAGAGCACATTCACACACCAGATGTTCATAAAATCTGTCATTCGTTAAAAAAAAACTAAATAGTGATAGTTGAGGACTTGAAATACTGTGGAGCTGAGTTCCATGGCTCAATGATTCCCGATTCCCTCCCTGATCGCTTGATGTTTTTAACACGCGTGTGTCGTTTGTGGTCCTGCACTTGGCTCAGTGACGGAGACAGAGAAAGCGGGTAAACACAGACCATTTACCCCCCAAATGATGGCATGTCACGCTGTGTTAGCCAGTTAGCGTTAGCTGTAGTGCAGCTTTTCCCAAAGTAGCCCATTATTTATTGCTGAAAAACAAGTGTCCCCTTTTCATCAGCATTTTGAAGCAAGATTTTTACATCCTCAGTCTGCTAACTGGTGCCGTCTGACCGCTTATAGCCTGCAGGACACAGTGCAGCTCCGGAGAGTGAGGAAGAGGACGAGGAAGATGAGGATGGGGAGGAAGATGAGGATGAGGAAGAAGAGGAGGAGGGAGAAGAAGAGGAGGAGGAAAATAGGAATGAAGAGGAAGAGCCTGAGTGCATCCAGAGAAAATCGGAGAAGATAAAGGCTCTGCCCTGCCAGGGCAATGGCTGTCCGCCAGGAGACACACCTCAGGTATCTGCAGAGGCTCTGTTGTAGATGAGCTGACAGTGTGGGCACTTCCCAAACGCTGCTGGAGACACCTGGCGGCACCAGCATGCTTAGGGGTGACGTCATTTACACAGGCTGCAGACAGTCCGTTTCAAGGTGGCTCTTTGGGTTAAATGCTCCGTCTCAGAGCCAAGGTGCCTGCAGACCAGAATCCTTATGCAGTCATTTGAAACTGAAGCCCGAAATGCTGTTTTTGGTGGGTTTGTAGCCAGACACAGTAATAGTCACCTCACATTACTTATCTCCTGCATCTTCATTAACAGATACATTTTATATACAGACATTAATTCTACCCCCCCTACCCAGTTTTTAATATCCTGCAAATTTTCTTTATTGTATATGTTTAACTTAAAAGCTTTGCTGTTCAGCAAGACCCCGAACCAGGACTCCACGGCCTCGTGTGCACTGCCTCACCATGTGCAAAAGCAATTTTGAAGTTTAATCTGAGAAAAAATAAAATGTTATTAACTCTTATTGGGCATCTGTATGGGTGCTCATCACAGGGAAGTTTGCCGTGTCGTCCTCAGGAACCCGAAGTTATTAAAGAGGAATCGGTCACAGACGGGCCACTGAAGGGTGAGTTCACTTCAGCACAGAACCTGGGTTTATGAAATCTGAGTATTTTCCATGTCACTCTTCAAGGCGGCGTCCGTTTGAGTCTCGGGTTGTTCACTGGTTTCCTGGGAGAGTCCGTATGAGACGCTGCGCCTCAGCTAGGGTGACTGTTTCTCTCATGCTGCTGCAGATGGCTGTTATGCAGGCCTGCTGCGGATGGCTGTTATGCAGGCCTGCTGCGGATGGCTGTTATGCAGGCCTGCTGCGGATGGCTGTTATGCAGGCCTGCTGTGGATGGCTGTTATGCAGGGCTGCTGTGGATGGCTGTTATGCAGGCCTGCTGTGGATGGCTGTTATGCAGGCCTGCTGTGGATGGCTGTTATGCAGGGCTGCTGTAGATGGCTGTTATGCAGGCCTGCAGTTTGGCCCTTTCATTATTTTTTAAGTGATTTCCAGTCTTTGATGGTCTGTCATTTGATTTCTGTTGCTCGCATACTCCGCTTCTGAATGAGGGAGTCTTGTCTATGGAGTAACAACGGAAAACACAGAATTGCGATATTCGCTGTCTGAGCTAATAGACGCAGGCTGGTACCCAGAACCCGCTTTGATACCAGCTCTGTTCGGTCCTTTAATTCCGACCTCATTAACTTCAGCTCGGCTTCCGTCCTTTTCCACAAACCCAGTCAAAAGGGCAGCCAGAAACCCAACAGCGGGCCAAGTGTTTCTGTCAACGTCGCATCCAACGCATTTAATTTCCCACGTCGCATGCAGAGGAATGACCGTCACCACATGATAAATAGTAGTGCCTTTCAGGTCATAAATTTAGTCTTGTTGCCAGCAGAGAGGCCACCTGTCTTCTCATGCGACACAGCGACTGTGTCAAGTGTTTTTGTCCTTACTGATGCTTTCTGCTGAGTAGTTTACCAAAATTTGCAGTATGATCCATTTGCTGCATTTTCTCTGTTTGTGTTGATAGAAATGCAAGACAATCCAGGTCCTCAAGCGGAGGAGAAGCCAAAATCCCTAAACAAATCAGAAAATAAGACAGACGTAGTAAAATCCAAGTTCTTGTTTGGGTCAAATCGAATGGTAAGACATGTTTTCAATTTTATTCTGTTTCTGGTGCCTTAATAACAAGATTGCTATCGAGTAAACTGCAGACGTAGTGTTTCCTGTAATAGGATATACAATGTTAGTTCTGTTTGTGTGTTACACAGTTGAGATAATTTGAACACAGATGTTTAGTAGCAATGGAGCAGATGGTGAACATTGCACTTCTCTCTGCGTGCTTCCGCAGATATCGCTGTTCAAGCGTCCATCAACGACAGAGAGCGAACGGCCGAATGGGAAGGGCGAGGCTACACCGAAGGGTGGGGCAGAGGAGCCTCCGTCAGCGGGGGGGTCTGCGAGTGACACAGGCAAAGCGAAAGACAGCAACCCGGGGGGGAGTGTGGATGGCAGTTCGCAGTCGGAGGCTAGGGGGCAGCAGAGAGCACGGGAACCCAACAGCAGGGCCTCTCGCTCTGCCACTTGCACTTTGGTGTAACTCCTGCAGGCGGCACTTGTGTCTCATTCCAAGTGCCTACTAAGTGTGTGGAAGAAAAACACACAAAAGGAATACCACTAACACGCCACTGGATTCTCTGCATTTGTTCAAATACAGTTACTGTTCGGTGTTAATCGGGATGTTCGCCAAAATCTCGCATCCATGACTGAATGCAGAAACTGAGCCATAAGTGGGAATTTACTGGTGATTTTACAAGTACATGCTGTTATAGGGGGTTATTTTTTTACCAGAATATGATGAAGGTTATTATTCAGAGATATATATGCTGATATGTAGCAAATTTTGTATTTTACACACAGTGTAATATACACACAGTGTAATATACACAGTGTTACACTCAGAGTGTAACACTCAGAAGCCTCACTTCCAGCATTGTGAGTTGGATTCCTGGAGTTTTTGACAGCGTGTGGTTCCGGGCGTCCCCTGCCAGTGTGCAGTTCGGGGTGTCCCCTAATCCTGTGCTTCTTGGTAAAGGCTCCAGTTCCAGTTAGGCCCCGCACTGGATAAGCACTAAAAGTATATTTTATATATTCATTATATTTACCACTCATTTTTCTCAAATTGTACAGCACTGCACAAGAAGAGATAATTCATATAAAAACATAAATGGGAAAACTGAACGAGCTGGTAGCCTAAAACTTCATCCTCAAAGAGTCAGAAGTACTGTAAACATAAAGGAATTGCTCACACTGGCACTTAAAGCCATATTGTTGAATGACCATCTGTGTCAGCAGGGCTGTCCGTGAATGTGCCCGACCGAAAATAAATACATCCTTGTGATTTGGTCAGGGACACAGCGACTTCTGTTAAGGAGTGAGCCCTCTCCAAAATAAGCAATGAAGAACGCTGTGCTCCAGGGACCTTTCAGAAGCACGATGGCACACGACCGGGCCACTGTCTCAGAGCGCAAAGCGGCACATTGATTATCCGCGCCGTGTGAGTCCCTGAAATGCACATGAGCTCCGACACTTTCAATGTGGACGTGAGTCCAGCCTCCGCTACACCATTGGCTCAAACCCGAGTCCTCCTTTCAACCACTGGCCTCTGCTTGTTTTTATTTATACTGTAGATCAGATTAACGCCTCCTGTCTATTTCCATTGTGAAGTTTTCCCCACTTTTTTTTTTTTTACTAAAATAACTTTTGTGCCTTTATTACTTTTTTATTTTCTGTTATAGAATTCTATTATTCATATACGTAGGGTCCACTTTGATATTTTCTATCTGTCAGTTTGTCTTGTAAGAGTGCAGACGTGTTTGTTATGACACAGCGATCTCAATGCACTGGTGCACTTTACATGGGTTTGTAGCATGTTCTGTTTGTGTTTGTGACTGACCTGGTCTCAGTTTTTTACGTTACTGTGAGCAGCATGAAGCTGTGCTGAATTCCTGCGTCCGTGAACCTGTTTTTGATATTTGAATCTGTTCGAATGTTTTGATATCTAATGACTGTCATTCATTTGGATACTCTTAGATTTGCATGGCGTAAAATTAAACTACACAAACAAGAGTTTGACTGGTGACATTTTTTCTCTTAAAGTTTATTTTAACCTAGTTGCAGCGGAGAATCCGGCCTGTGGTGGAGTTATTTGTATGTGTGTGTTGGTGGTGTTCAAAACAAGAACAGACTTGCACACATCAGAAATGGAGAATGACCCAGACAAGGTAGGTGAGGAGCTGACATTCTGGAATTAATGAACTCAACATGAGGTAGAAGGAACATTGTTCTGTTTCCTTAAATATAAAAATACTTAAACTACTTCCAAGTTGTCCCCAGTTATTTCAGAAATATTTTATGGCAGACTAATATGGATATTAAAAAGTTAGTGTTTTCCACCTGAAACCCCCCTTTTGTGAGGATTGACGGTGAACGGTCGTGGGGAAAGGTACGTCTTTACGTTTTTTTCTTTTGGGGGTGGGGGAATTAAAAGCAGAAGACGTGGTAGGCATATACTGAAATCCGTGGATGATGTTCAAGTTTGACCAGCGTTGTAACTGGAGAATATCCTCCTGTTTCCTGCGTGGGAAGGCGGACCCAAGCAAAGGTTTTGCGCTGGAGGGTTTCTGCTCGTAGATGTGAAAGGGGTTGCATATGTGGATATGGATTGCAGAGCTGTAGCAGTTTTTGTAGTTGGTGTTCACCTTTCTTTCATCCTGGGATATGAAGGTAAATGCGGGCGATTTATTTGTGGAATGTTGCGCTCAGTGCGACAGCATGCGTAACTTAACCCAGGTCTTGAAAATAAGTAATACGCTAATAAAAGTTTTTTTTCCCTTTTTGTTTACGGATTCTCTATTAATACCCTGAGCACTGATAGCTGTGCGTAATCGCTTTAGTTAGTTTAGTTTTAATCCTGTGATGTTTTCTCCCAGTAAAATGTGGTATCGCCTGCGGGAACGGAGCTTTTCTGTTTACGTGGTATATTCCGGCTCATCCGAGTGGGGTATTCAGGACGGTGTTGTTCTGTGGGGAATATCCGGCTAACAAATCAACACGTGTACAGCGATTACAGCCCGTGCCTTAGAGCCACACGTCTCACGCACTGTAAACCGCACTACGGCAGGGCAATGTTTTTGGATACTGTAATTTCCTAAATCCAGCAGTATTGCTGCTTATACACGAGAGTCTTGTATAATACAAGGTGTGCATTGAGACCGCAGGCCAGTCTGTTTGCATAAGGTATTACAAGTAAAAAGAGTGAAATGGAAGAGTCGCAGATTGAGCTTTTTTGCGAGGAAACTCAGAGTGAGTGCTGATGTTACTGTCTTACGTTAAACATGGTCACTGATACATAAAGGGAGCATGCATTTGTAATGAGATTCTCCATTAAAGCCCCTTGCATACAGTAGTTTCCCCGAAAGGGCACAGATGCTGTAATGCAAAGGGCAGTGAAACCAAGCAGAGCGGAGGGAATCGGTCCTGCTTTGCATCTCGTCAGTCTGTTACGGAGGTCTGGCCCGGTGTCAGATAGGGTGATGTCTGGATTTACGTGCCTGGCTCTGTACATGGGCTAACCCTTAGCACCCCGGAGCGAAATCCGGCAAATGAACCGTTTGAAACATAGATTGCGCGAAATGACTTGCTTGGCTTTTTTAATTATCCAGCGCTGTTTTCTTTTTTGTTATTAATTTCTGTGTCTAAATTACAAAAAGGAAACTTATATTTCCTCTTGTTGGGGGTGAAAACAGTACAGATGTACATATGCACAAGGATTTCATTTTTTGTACTTAAAGGTAAATATTTGGGTACAATTCTGTGCTGTGCTGTATCGGTAGTACGCTAGCCTTACACTGTACCGATGAAGAGCAATTGGGCTCTTAAAACTTAATGGAAATTCTCCTGGCCTTCCTCATGCAGGCTGCTCTGGGTGTCTCTTTCCCCTGGACTTGGCACAGGGTTCACTTTGTTCCCAATAGGAAGGGGGTTGGGGGAGGGGGTGCTGTCATGGTCCTGCAAAACAGACTGGCACAATCCTCATGTCACCTTATCCATGTCTTCAGGGTGTCCCGTTCATTGTGAAACAATGAAAAATGAGGCCTGACTCTGGGTTTAATTTGGTTTATTTAAATCTTTCCCAGCTTGGAATCAGGCAAGATGCTTATTCAGATGAATCACGTCGTTGCAGTTGGTCTTAGATGTAAGTGATATGGTTTGAATTGACGTGGAAGTCAGAGGAGACCCACAGACCGCAGCAGGACGACTGATAAAGATAAATCTGAACCATTTTGTTGCACAACTTTTGTGTGTGTGTGTCTGCGTGTGTCTCTGTGTGTGTATGTTTGTGTATCTATGTGTGTGTGTGTCTGTGTATGTGCATGTCTGTGTGTCTGTGTATGTGTGTGCGTGTATGTGTGTGTGTGCGTGTCTGTGTATGTGCATGTCTGTGTGTGTCTGTGCGTGCTTGTGTGTCTGTGCGTGCGTGTGTGTCTGTGCCTGTGTGTGTGTGTCTGTGCGTGTGTGTGTGTCTGTCTGTGTGTGTGTGTGTGTCTGTGCGTGTGTGTGTCTGTGCGTCCGTGTGTCTGTGTGTGTCTGTCTGTGTGTGTGTCTGTGCGTCCGTGTGTCTGTGTGTGTCTGTGCGAGTGGGTATACCTATCCTTATGGGGACACAATGTCCCCATAATGTGATAAATATCTGTTTTTTTTCCAGTTTCCTGGTCCCCATAAGGGAAAACTCTATTTTATAAAAATCGGTGACTGCTATGAAAAAACTAAAAATGCAA
>JAODUD010000080.1:1459602-1481750 GCA_026784285.1 Stomatorhinus walkeri
AACAGGTAATAAAGTCATACATCCTGTACACAACCCGCAGGCTCAAAGGCACACAGAAGGGAAGGTGGAGTTTCCAAAAGAGCCTGCAGTGACCTACCTGGCACCTTCTTAGCTTTTCGCTTAAATTAGCATCGTGCTAATTCTGCGCTTCTTGCTTCCTCCCCCTTTCACATCGGAACGTGCCGCCTGGCCGCCGACTGCTAGCCGGTTGGATTTCTGGGATGTCTGCCGCGTGTTTCTATCTCATGCACCACAGGGAAGGGGAATCCCAGCATGTACAACCCCCCCATCCCGACCTCCACCCCCTCATCAGGACCTCCTCCTAACAGCCTAGGCTGGATGTTCTAACAGCCACGCCGCCAAGCCGGCTAATGCACGTCTTGTGTGCAATATGCCTCTTTTTTTAATGAGAACAGAATGTTGCTGGTGTGAAAACGAGGTGCAGCCTCGTCGAAGGCCAAGGGAACTGGGCTTGTAAAAGCAACAGACAACAATGAATGAGAACGCGCCCAGAGAGCTAAAGAGAGGGAGCACATTTCATTTGCTGTCCTTGTTTTCCAACACAGAGACTGAGAACGTCCCTTTATTAAGTTTGCTACTGGTTTATTGCCTCTGTCATCTATCGATAGACCCAAGCATGTGATGATCCTTACCATGTAGATAGATGGATATTACTCATGGAGTAAACAAAGATTAGCCATCTTCCCTTATGCGGGTGGAGCTTACGGATTTCAAGACCTGTTGGGGTAAATCTTGCCAACTGCCTTCATATCAAATCATACGAAGTTTACATCTTATTTTTCTACTGCCTGTTTGCACCCTGCACGCCCTATTACTGTGATGTTAAGTGTACTGTACAATATGTTACTATAAGTTGCCATGGAGAAATGTTGTTTCATCACTCTATGTACATATATGTAGCTGCTGATGACCATAAAGTAACCTCGAACCTTTGTTCTGTTCATCAGCTTTCGTGCAGGTGGAGAGTGACAACTATGTCCTTGACAGAGAGGATTGTGGGAAGGTTTACGGCTCACCCGGAGGACCGCTGAGGATGGTCTGCTTGACCACGTCGCTGCTCAGGACGGTGCCATGCGAGAAGCGCTTGGCTCGCTCCTCCAGGAACCACTCGCCCGTCACCACCTTCAGCTCCCTGCCCACCAGAGGGAAGACGGGGCCAGAGGTCAGGACCAAGCTGTGATCTCACAACAGTGGTCTGCAGGTCTCACTCAGTGGTCTGCAGGTTTTTCAGGAACCTGGGTGTGATGGAGTAACCTGCACCTCGACACATTATTATTGGTACCCGTATATTTAAAGGTCCCCAAGGGGGGGGGGGGCGCTCTTGGGGGTGGGTGGGGTGGTACTCACAGGATCTTGGTACATACAGTGCAGCGCCACCTGCCTTTAGCCATTGGCATGCGGCAGGAGCTGCACACGCGTTGCTGGCAGTCCTCACACACCTCGCCCCGCTCGAACACCAGGCCCAGCGACCGCTGGCAGCGCATGCACTGCCGCTCGCCTTCCCCCTGGTGGCGCCTGCGGCCCTTGCGCTTCATCTCTAACAGCTCGTTCTTCAGTTTCCTGGGATGGGCAGGGCTAGGTTAGCACTTCTGGGCGGAGGGCCGTGACCCCTGACCGGAGAAGCAGACCAAGGCCTCACCTTATCCTTTTCTCCTCGAGTTTCCGGAGTTTCTCATCCTTCTGGAGGACCTTCAGAATGACCTCCCTCTCATGCTCCATAAGGAAGGACAGGTTGGGTTGTTCTGCAGTTTTAGCCATATCTGTGATCGATGAATCGAGTCTGTGACTGATGTGTCTTCCTGTTGCCGTGGGAGACGGCACGTTCTGGCTGGGTGAGGACAAGGAGACGTTGTCGCCTGCAAACTCAAGCCGCTGGTCCCCCTGACGGATTGCTTCGGGTGTTTCCGTGGACACGGCGACCACTCGGGGACTCCATGGTGACGTACGCTCTTACGGTGTCCGCCGAGCTGGCGGGGAGTTGGCAACACTCGTCCGCTCACCTAATCTTCCACACGTTTCCCAGCATGACACCAGTTCTCCTGTCCGAACGTGAGGAATAGCCCAGACATCAAAGTCACCTTCCATTCTGCTCCTGGGCAAAAGAAATTAACATCTACTAACAGGTTAGCAGGAGATAAAAATAGATTGCGTCTAATTAATCCATATGTCACGATTAGCCCTTGATTAATTCTTAATTAATCTTGAAAAATAATGTTTTGAGCCATGATTTCCCCCCCCCTCTCTTGGGCTTAATAATCCTTAAGTCACTGAGAGCCCTGAAACCACAGCCCATCCATCCATCGCAGTAATGACTCTTCCTGAGGACGGCATTTTGAATTCAGCATTTTAAATGTCACTCTGCCTCCCCCGTTTTCATGGGGAAGGTTGGAGGGTGAATGTTAACAAGCTCATTAATGAGTGGCATTAGAATGTTCTTGAATGTTCCGTGCGACGCACGTGCCCTCCCTGTACCCCTCGGACACCCGCAGCGTGACGGAAAAATAGCCAGGGCTCATTCTCACGTGGCAAAGCTGTCACATGCAGTGGCATCGAACGGCGGCAGGGCCGCTGTCCCCGCAAGCAGGGCACTGTCCCAGAATCCACCTGGCGTTGACAATCCGCAGTCAGACACTGGACCGCGACTACTGGAATTGATTAACCTGAACGGGTGACCGACTGTAAACGTCACGCATCGCTATGGGCATTTTAGGTTTCTCCAGTAGTCAATCAAGAACAGAGTGACATTTCTTACATTAAAAAAAAATCTAAAATTGAATGCAATACACCGCACACAAATTATACCCACCTTGATGAAGACTTTTGCACAGCTATGTACTAAAATAAAAAACATAAAAATTGAATTTTGCCTTTTTCATGACCTTGGTGCCTTCAGGCGAGAGGTTTCACAGACTATGATTAGTCTTTCCTCATATGATAAAAAAAAAACGTAGCAAACAGCAGATTCGTGCCACCAGTCACAAAACAAACATCCCCCTCATTGGCTGGAAGCCTGCCCCAGTTATCCCAGCAGACTGCTATATGCTTTAATTAGCTCCTGTTTGACACCTGAAACACCAGGTGCATTCGCTTACTGTGCAAATGATGGCTTCGATGAAGTAATTAAGTTTGAGTAAAAGCATTACAGGCTGAGGGCCTCGACAGGCGCTGCGAGAAGTTCCTGATCAGAGGAAGTGAGGAGATGAGGGAGGACGATCCCAGATGTCACCCAAGCTCGGTGCGCCCCCTATGGACTGGTGTCAGGAGAAACAAGTGGCAAGCGCAATTAAAAATAATCAGGCCTGTCACAGGTTTGAAAGTCGGCAGTCTGCCTTCTTCCGAGTTCAGGCCCGAAACGGCATCGATGCGATTCCAGGGCAGGGCATAAAGAAGGAAATGCATTTTTTAATCAGTGTTAATTGTTTTGCTTTCCAAGTTGTATCGTCTTGCTGTTTTAATTCACTGCCTTTCTGGAGAAACTCTTTATGCATATGGCAGCTCATTAAAAAACTGTTTAGCTGAGGAATGGAGGTTGGTACATAAATTTTACATTTTTGCTGTACATCTTGAGATTAGTGGCACAGTGATTATGCATCTCTACTGGTATGCGTGTGGGTGCAGAGCCTGCCATCTTGTCCCTGGCCCTGTGGCCACTGGCTCCTGTGACACTGTCAGAGACTTCTGCCACTTTCTAATGGATAAACAGCATGGGAGCTCGATACATTAGATACATTTTCCTGCACTGCAAGCTTCCGCAGTGCATTCCTTTTAGCTAAAAGGCTGTCACTTCCTAAAGAATAGACCCTCATTGCTGATGTCATTTTTCCTGACAGTGGGACACTTCGGACAGGCCGGTGTCCTCTAAGGCAGCCTCTTCTAATTACCCCACTGAACGCTGAACAGATAGGTACATTTATGTAGTTCCTCAGACCCAGTGGAATTGCAGAATTTTCCATTTAAGTCTGTATGTTGTGGCACTTTTTGGCCACTGGCTGCAAAGTCATTTGGTATAAGAACAGGCAAAGCCTTCAGCAGCCCATCCTGTAGACTCTGATGTAAATGAGGTCGATCTGAACTCCACCCGTGAAACCGGAATGTACGGTCAACCAGCGCCCGCCCACGAACCCGGCTTGGGGTCTGTCACCGTAATGTGGCACCGTGCGGAGGGCAAACAGCGCCGGCATCGCGGCAGGGCGGTGACGGCGGAGAAGCCGCGTGTGTCAAGGGCAACCCTGTCATGCTGCGTCAGCCAGCACGTTACGGCCTGTGAGTCACTGCTGTGTAAATATACTGCACAGGAACTTCAGCTACCCAGAAGAACTACAATTACCATTACCATCTTATTTTTGTACTTTGTAATTATGTGTTGTTCAGTATTTGTCTCTTTCATTTCAATAATCACAGTAATAAAAAATATATTTAAAAAATGTGAAGAACACAAATGTAATCTATAATCCTATAATTATAGTTTTATGTAAAAAGGCATTCCTCTATTTTTCAAAGAACAAGATATTATATGTAACATTTCAGAATGAAATCAATACATTATAAACCTTCAAAAAGACTGAAAAACACACTGGACAGGTTCTAATTAAAGATACAAATCGATTGACTGTGTAACCAAAGGATTTCTGGAGCAAATAACACCCAATGAAAAGCAGTGAACATGAGACGGAGGAAGATGGGCAGAATATTTCATACCTGATATCTAAACGAGCTCTGGGCCTCAGCAACATCCCAGACACCTGTGCCCCAGGAAAAACCGTAAACAGTCCCCTCAACCCGCATGCGGCAGTGGCCGTGTGCTGGTGATGGACGGACACCGCAAAGTCCCTCCTGGAGCCCAGCCCTAGTCCGTATGGGCCTTGACAGGGGAGTGAACACTGAGTGTGCTTGAGAGTGCTCAGGTATGTTGCCCCTGGTTACAGGTCACAGGACGCACACAGGAATTACTTCACAACCTGGGCAAGTCAGAGGGACACGGAATTAAACATAACAATAATAACATCGGATTACTCTGACAGCACAAAAGCTCAAATGGAGAGGCTGAGAAACTGGTGATTATTAGCTATAAAATGTTTTTTAAGTTACAGACAAGAGAGAGGTGTGATGGATAGGAGAGGGCTTACACGATCGATCATCTGACTCTAGGTAAAAGCTGCTCAACAGTCTGCAGACCGATTTTCAAAATTAGAAACTCAGTTAAGGAATCTAATCTGAAGAAATACACATGCCCCCCAGCCATAACCTTCTGTATCCAGGGACCCTATAAAGTACACCCCCTCCAATGACTCTGCCCCTGACCACAGCATTTGGTGAAATGCAGATTACTTTGCCTGTGTTACCGTGGAAACACTTGGCCCATTACACTCAGCTATCATCAGAAAATGTGGTATCAGAAAAGGACTTGAATTGATAGCAGATCTGCTGAGACAGTGAGAAGTAATTTAGGCATATTTAGACATCTGTATCTTATGTTTGAAATTTGGTCAGACGTTTGACCCGTTTAAGCTTGGAAATATCCTAACCAACTGTGAAGACAGGAGAGTAGGATTCTGCTCCAGGTGTGGAATCAACATTGTTTGCGCGTCTCTGTTTACACGTGCCGTTTTAACGTCATGCGGCATACACGTTAATTCTCCCCTGTCAAGTGAAAAGGACGTGATTATTTAAATAGCAATTTGGCCAAAATAAGAAAAGTGGAAGAATATGCACGAGGTGACGCAAAGAGGATTTTGGAATCCTTCGGTGCTGCGTGTGAAACGTTGGCCGTGTACGTGAGGGTAAATGTGAAGCAATAAGCAAACAGCAGCAGCCTTTGTCATGTGCCGTTAGTTTGCTTTGAGGGCAGCTCAGCGCCGGCTGCCTCCCTGGGCACACACACCAGCGTTCCCCCGGGGGGGCCGGGTCTGACCAGAGCAAACACTCTCTGTTTGAGCTGAATACGTAAGAGGAAGAAGAGAAAGAACAAAAACATGTTTATTTTGCAAATCTTGCACTGCGCTTTGACCCAAAGCGGATATAAGATCTCATCTGTTTCACTCGTGAAGATTTCACATGGTGAAATGGAAGGTTTCGCCTACCGTTAATCGTGACGGAGAAGTCAACTAGCAAAATATCCGCAGTGCAGAACTGTGGTGACTGATAGAAAATGACTGTGGCGACTGGAATCATTAACTCTGTTTTTAATGCCTTTAAATATATCTGCATAGTAGACTGTGTTTACATTTCAGATGAAAGTGAATGTTATTAAAGGGAAAGCACAGGACAGGATGATTAATCATCAGGTTGTCGGTTAGGAAGTAGAACTGCCTGTAAACACAATGGCACCACAGCACTGCCAGTTTGGTGCGATGTAAAATTTTAATGGATGGTTCAGGACCCTGACCGTACTGCACCATCACCTGTGTACTGGACAGCCTAGGCTATCCCTAGCAACACTGCTCTGATAGACTTTCATGCAAATGCACACAAACAGTATTAAATGTATTAATGTTTGGTGCACCATTAAGTCCAAAAAGAATTCTCATTTACGTCATTGTATGTTCCGCTTCAATTTGACAAGAGCAAATGTATGCTGTGGTTTAGATCCACTTGACTCTTGGGGGGAGGGGTCACATTTGTGATACACAAAGTGAGGTAACATGCATCTTCAGCCCCAATAGATGCCAGACTGCTCACCTGCCAGTTAGACGTGCTGGGAAATGGCCAGCAAATTAGCATACCTTGGGGAAAGGAGGCATATTTCAAGAACCAGTACGCAACAGTATAGTGGAGGAAATTTCATGAACCAGTACACAACAGTATAGTGGAGGAACTTTCAAGAACCTGTACACAACAGTATAGTGGGCTATAGGTGTAAAAAGAAGAAGGAAGTGTAATAATGTGACAGTGTGTTTATCTGCACATTAATTGCTAAAAAAGCAGAAAAAAGAAGAAAAATTGCTTCATGTAAATTATTGACCGTACAGAACCACCAGCCTACCAAGGAAGCTTAAACACCAGCGAATCTTCAGGCTTTGTCTCTTTTGATACATGTCTCTTTAGAAATTCCCAAAACGCAGGGAAATTTCACAGTGTGCTTCATATTCTTGAATGAGCTATGGAGATCAACTATAAGATTGTGCACTTAAAATTCAGCCTGATGCAACAACAGAGAAAAAGAAATGAACTGAGATGGAGCACAGTAGAAGATCCTCTATGATCTGCATACATGCAAAAAAAAAATAGACGTATTATTACCAGGGCTCAACACTACTGCTGTGTAGAAACTGGGTGACCCTGGCCACAAGTGGGCAAGTTTAAACTGCAAAGCCCTTCATTGAGCCCGATCTGCATAGTGTAAGCTGTTTGGCCTGGACTGCAAAGGGTGATGAATCGAAGACAGGCTACCAAGTAGCTGTTGGGTACTATGAGTACATGATACTGCCATTTGAGCTGATAAATGCACCATGTTCCAGGCCCTTGTTACCAGTTTCTTCAGGGACTTGCTCCACTGGTTCGTCGTACTCTATCTGGATGAAATCATAGTGTTCTCTCCGACAGGGCAACTCATATCCAGAACATTTGTCAGGAACTTCTGTGTTTACTTCGGAGTTGACTCACTATGAATGTCTGTCATTTCAGTCTGGTTTCTCAGGTATTTCCTGCCTAGGTGAAGGGTCCACATGGATTCAAAGAAGGTCCAAGCCACTGTGGAGAGACCGCAACCCATCCATCAAGGAGCTGCAACATTCCTTTAGAACTGCTTTTTAAAATACGGTGTTAAAGACATTTTGCGAGACATAGAGCAGTCAGCAATACTCCACAGACAAACGTCTCCTCGTGATGCCATCCTATGACCTTCTGCCAAAACGGAAGGGAAAGTTCTCCGCTCGACGTGCACAGAACATATTGGGTGGAATTCCCCTCAGCAGACATATTTACCACTTTTAGCCTTCATTCTACAGATGAAAAATGCAGTTTAAAAAAATGAAAAAAATGAAACAATAAAGAATTCCTTCAGAAGAAAAATACAGCTAAAAACAATAATAAATAATTCATGTCGGCCTTTTATTGTCAGCTCTGTTAAGATCATATCTGTATTCACTCTTTCTCTGCGGGTACTTTTTTGCTTTTTATAAAGGTCTGACATTGGTGAGAGAGGAAGCTGGAAATGAATGGACTGCGCTGTACTGTGCTAAGGGTGTGTTTGGGTGGTTTCCATCGCCGTCAATAATCCTTTAATTACATTCTCTACATGGGAAGACCAGCTTCATCCACAGCATGCTTGCTAATGGGAGTCCATGAATATTTAACAGCTGCTCCACATTCAGCCTGGGAAGCAGTACAGAGATGCTAGGGCCGTGCACCACAGCCACGACCTTTGTTGACGCTGCTAATATTTAAAGCGCAAGTTAGCGCCTGTAAATTAGCCTGAAGGGAGAATGGTGGTTCAATGAGATATGAACAAAAACCGTTCGCTGGATTGACATTAGCGAACTGGATCAGAGCTATGTGGGACACCAGCTTATTCGTGCAAGAAGTATCAACCATCCCCTTCCCCAAGGTATTAGCCCTCTGTTCAACGGGGGGAGGCGGGGTGGGGGGTGGGTTATGGGATGACTATCTTTGTGTGGCTAATATAGCCTTTGCAAGGCTGGAACAGTCCAGTAGGATGCAAAGCTGTCCCCACCCTCATCAAATGTGCATTTCTGCAGCTAGACTCTCACTTCATTTTTTATCATTCTTGTTTGCCTTTTTCTAGCTTAATTATACACTGAAAAAAACATTAATGTTGTTTCCTTTTAGAAAAAAAGAAGCTGTCATAAATCAAGCAAGAGGTACGAAAAAAAGCACGAAGGGTGTAAAACTATGGATAGTGCAAACAGATGAACTCATGACTCTGTTACAAACAGTAAAAGCCTGACAAACCACAGGCACGCACCCCATTGGCCAGCTTCCTGTCAGGCACGCACTCCATTGGCCAGCTTCCGTTCAGGCACGCACTCCATTGGCCAGCTTCCTGTCAGGCACGCACTCCATTGGCCAGCTTCCTGTCAGGCACGCACTCCATTGGCCAGTTTCCTATCTGCCACTATACTGTTCAGTGAGATGTTTTTATATTCTGTGCCTACAGTCCCTTCACAGTGAAAGGCCACAGAAAGTATCCTTCTAGATTAATGCCCAGCTCATCGGAGTAGGTAATTCCCCAGGTCTAAGACAGAATACCACCGGTGGACAGTTCATGCCCAGAAAGTAAAAATCCAGACCAAGATTTTCTTTTAACCAACCAGTTGAGTACTTACTGTGACTGTGACTCTTCATGCTCAACTGGTTGGTTGAAACAAAATCTTGGTCTGGAAGAGTAAACTTAATTAAACTTTCAGCCGAAGTCACTCTCTTCACGCAGATACTTGCATAAAAGACATTTGGATCAGTGGCATTTTTTTTTACCAGCGTCGCATGAAACGCCGTTTCCGCATTCTGCCTGACACACCCCCCGCCCCCCCTGTGCGGCAGCGTAGACGATCACTGGTGACTAACTCGGCCCTTCCTTCTGCTGAGCTGGAACACCTCAAGATGATCAGCAGCTCGTCGGTAACAGAGAGGCACGGTCTTCCCCGAAAACACTACAGGCCCTATTACACGGCAGCCATCAGAGACCAGCCATCAGAGACATGCACCCTGAGTGTGCAGCTGCAGGATTAGGGGATGGTGGATGGCAAGCTGACAAAGTGGGGGGATGGGGGGGGGTTATTCACTGCTACAATTACAGATAAAAGTAATGAAAAGCCCATGTAAGGAAGAGCTATAAATAAAGGCCCGATTAGGCCAAAGCCCCCTCCTCTCTCACGCCGCTGGGGTGAACTGATTGCCTTATTCTTCCCTGTTACTGTCTCGGCTGGTTATATCGATTTTGAGACCATAACTGAGGACAGCTTTGCACAGAATGACTAGCTGATGCTCCAAGGCCGTTTGCACGTGACCGTTCTGTTCCCACGTTACGTTCTTGTCCAACAGAGCATCTCTGATTATTCAGTCGATATCCCGAACTGCCTGCGGGCTACAACTCTGCGCCTTTGTGCATTTGATATGGCCTTTAATGATGCTGGATAGGAAAGACCATCACACTGAAGAGAAGGTAAGAAAGGCAGAAGGACATCGAGTGAAGAGCAGATTGATGGGGACCGACGGATGGTTGCAGATGTATTATTGATGCTGTGGTGGTAAAGGGTTAGGGTCTACCCTCCCAAACACATGGACAGACTGACAGACACACACATTAGTACTCATATCTTTGTGGGGACTCTCCATTAATTTCTATGAGAATAACACTAATACCAACCACGCTATCCCTAACCCTAACCTTAACCCTAACCCTAACCTTAACCCTAACCATAACAGATTTAAAAAAAAAAGAAAAACAAATTTAACTTAACTTTCTGGGGACCAAAAAAATGTCCCTAAATGGTGAAAATGAGCAGTTGTTATTACATTGTGGGGAAATCTGGTCCCCACAATGTAACAATTCCAAACGCATGCATGCACGCACGCACACACACACACCTCTGTAAAGGACCTGCTGTGCAGTGCCCACCCTCACCACTGCAGCTCAACCCCCCATCTGTGGCTGGACGTTCTGCCGATTACCCCTTATTTTCACACCATGGATTTAATGGTTTGTGGACATTGCCTAATGTACTGGATAATACTGTAGCATTAATGAACATATTAAGAAGGAAATCGCTCCGCTGGGTTTCATTGCTTAATGTTTGACGGGGCAATGGATGAACGCAGTTGCCTTTTAAGACAACGGCAAACGGCTACAGACTCCACTCAGGAACTGAAGACAGGATCTGGAAAACACTTCATCCCTTAAAATTTATTGAGTGTTTTCTGTTAGCGATGTGCAATGTGGATTGATTTAAACTGATTCATGTATATGAAAATTTGGTACAAAAACATCGAAATTCACATTGTAAATGTTTCTCCCTTCAGGCACTGGACAATCTGAACTCTGATTACACAAAATAAAAAGAGAGCAGAGATTAAAAAGTATTTCTAAAAATAAGACCTGAGAGAACATCTGAAGAGGTCCATTTCCTGAGAGAACATCTGAAGAGGTCCATTTCCTGAGAGAACATCTGAAGAGGTCCATTCCCTGAGAGAACATCTGAAGAGGTCCATTCCCTGCTCTTAGTGCATCATCCCTAACCAGGTGAATACAGTTGTCCAGAGCTGCGTACGACGCTCAATGAAGTCGGACCGGGCGTCGTCCACGGCAACCCAAAAAGCTTTACTGCTGTGACAATGATGAAGGCGAATGGCTGGCAGAGGAGCGCTGTGACGCCAGCGCCGTTAGCGAGGGGATAATGACTTTCAGCAGCCGGGCCACTTGTGTGACAGCTAAACACGGGATTTGTGAGCGGTCATGAAATGGGGAGTCACAGTTGGAGCAGCTTGTCTCGTGCCAATCATTAGGGTATGAGGAACCACAACTGTTTTATGCAGAAAATTAGCTTTCTATATTATAATCCCTATTTTTTTCTCCTACTGTTGCATGGCAACCAGTTTAATATATATGTATATATTAATCCTGTTGCCATGCAACATAAAGCAGGAGGAAAACTATGTTTTTCTGTAGGTTAATTGTTAAGTGGTAAATATTCCTTTAGATACCAGGTACCCAGACCAAAAGCCATATTTCAATTTCATCACAAAGAAAAAATATCTGGAAGTTTTTTAGGAAAATGAAAATTATTCCACCGACCTGTCACTAAACTGTTCTGCCCGTGTCACACTGCTGAGATGACGCCCCTCAAACCTGCGATGAAAACAAATGATAGTTCCATCCATCATCCCATTTGCGCTTGAGGGCACGTCTCTCATTTGAGAGTCTTAGCCTCCCTGTGGGAAGAGAGGGCAGAGGAGAGCCCTCTGGCCTGAAGGAAAGCGGGAGTAAGAAGGCATCTGCTAGGGAGGTGTGGCTCTGGGGGCAGGGAGGAGGGTGAGCGGGATCCTTCCAAGCCGGCTGACATCCTCCTAAAGTGTGAAGCAAGCCGGTTGGTGTTATGTGAGATTTGCGTGACATTCAGAGCTGTGGCTGAGTCAGGACAACAGAGAGCAAATTCAGTGCCTGGCTGCAGTATCACAGGGTGGTAACTCCTCTATAAAGGAGGATATACTGTTTGTTTCCGTAATTTTAATATTCTTGGCAGCTAACTGTACTGTAGTTTGCACTGAAAGGCACTGCATTCTCTAGCAGTCTGGCCAGGCCTACAAGCATGACACCTTACATCATTTTCTTTGTTTACTGACGTGACTGTTATCTTTTTTCAGACAGACTGGAGCAGGATTATTTTGATCCTATTTTCCTTCGCATATCGACAGCACAATCAGTTCCATGCAGTGCTGATTAATGGCCCCTGGTCCCCCCCCCAAGGCCCACCTCCTCTGTGCCCACTCACGCTGGGCCTGCTGAGTGCCACACTTCGTTAGAGTCTCCTCTCGGTGCTCCCGTGTGACACATGGTGACTTGATGTCTCCACTGTCAGGGGGGCGGATGCGCTAAGGGGCCGCTTTCCGAGCCCCAGGGCCCCGGCGCATCCGGCCCCTTCTTCCCACCGGGGAAACGTTTACGCCTTGGCGGCACCCCCGCGCATCATCTGCTACCGGTATCCTTTCTGCTGCATCTTCTCTGCCATTTTCTCAGGAAACGTGAAAGTAAAACTGAACAGGACGCGAGGGAACAGCGGTACTTTCCGTAATGACGACGAAAATGCAAAAATGGCAGAATCCTGCTTTGCTGGCTTGCCAGAGTCCCATAAGGGGAGGGGGCCGCTCAGGCCGGGGGCTCGCAGCAGTAATGGTGCTGCCAACACACATGGGGAGATCAGAGCCTCAACGCTGCCAAACATCATCCAGGTTTTGCCGCACCTCTTATCTAGCCACCGCCCAGACAAACCGACACCCCCCCTCCCCCCCAGCCTCATCAGGCTCCACTGCAGGGGTCACATGACAAAGAAAGCCCCACCATTCTCTTCAGAATCGTCCTTCATTTCAATATTTAACTGTAACAGCTTTACCCCTTGAATCGCTTCTAATAACCTTTTCTGCCAAGATACAGGTAATTACAGCAATTAAGCCTCTTCATTAGTCACAAGGCGCCGACCGGTTCTCTGATTCAATATCACTGGGCCTTTAGTCAAGAGAAATTAATAATTTAAATAGTTTGATATGAGCCCTGCAGCTCTGGCTCTGTTAGAAATTCTCTGTGGTGTCTTACAAGGTAAAGCACTGCCTGACTGCCAGGTCTGAGGTGCAGAACAAAGAAAGGTGGTTTTTAAACTGAGAAACACATCCTGGTTTGTGGTTAAAGGACAAATGATTCCTAGCGCCAGTGAAAGGTGCCGGGAATGGACCAGAGCAGCTCAGGGCTGCGAGGCGTCACTTCGGAGCTCGTTAGTTTCCCCTGACGGCTCTCAGGTTAAATTCCAGCGATTAGTGAAGAGGTCACGGAATATTCTAGTTATTTATTTCATATGGGATTTTCTAAGGTGCTCGGTTGAGTGGAACAAACAGGCTGTAATCCACAACATACAGTACAAATAGATCAGAACTGGAGAAAGTAGGAGGAACACAATGGGAATGCAGAAACTAGAGTGACATTAAAGGAAAAAAACTGACTATGATAAGATAAAGTAATTAGGGAATAAACCCTGAACTCATCTGTAGCAAAACATCTATTTATTTCTTGAATCTCCAGGCACGGAGGATGAGGGAACGTGAGCAGACATAGGGACAGACCTGAGACAGACAAGCTCGTTAAAAGGCTTTAAAAAATAAAAGTCACATTGCTGGGTTTGTTTTGATCTGAGAATGTTGAATGTTTCCTAAATGAAAGAACCAATCGGAGACCCTGGCCTTTACATTAAAGCTTCATGAGTCGGACCTCTCTGGGTACCGGGCTTGTCTATGAGGACCTCGTGGATAACCTGATGTCCAACAAGCACTTCTCTATATCACTCTGGTGTTTTTGTCAATTACACAGCTGTGGAAACACCCCAGGTGCTTTGTTAGCATTGTTTAGAAGGGCTTCCTGTCCCCATGACCACACACATGTCCTTTAGCATGAAAACAGCTGACTCATGAAGAGGAAGAGGAAGAGGAACACCGTGTTTCCAAGCCTAACAGCTATCACCGCTGCGGTCTCCTCTCTCCTCCTCTGACTCCTTAGAGAACCCGAGGAAAGCCCGGAGAGGATATCGGGCCGGTTTCGTTTGCACGCCGTCGTCTTCACACCTGTGCGGTTTGTGGTTTTAAGCAGGTGTCACGCAGACGGTTTGCCTGTCTTCTTTGACTGCTTTCATCATGTCGGAAAACATGCCAAAGGGCATGAGAATGACTCTGATCTACACGTTAACCGCTATCGACATCACTGGGCCCTGATTTCACAATATCAGACGCCCAATCCATACCGGTTTGTTTTGCAGTCTCACATCTTCCCTGTGGCTCAATCCTGGACCTCCTGCTTCTAACAAGCTTAAGAACAGGAAGACCACACCGCTTGACTCTGCATCCCTCCTGTTAATAGGCCTAAAGATAATACTAATTATACATATGAAACTGAGGAATTCTGGGAAGGCCATGTCCTCCGGCTGGACAGCGCCCATCTTAGCGCTGATGCTCCTAATCCCCATAGAACTAAATCAATTCCTGAGAGCCAAATGAATGTAACTGACTGTCAGATCAATACAATGCAGCAGATACAAAGACTCCCACAGAAATGCGACCGGCGTACGACACGGTGAGAGTGATGAGAGTGCAGCGAACCAATCGGTCAGCAGTCCAGCGTCATGCTACAAATTATTAACACCCTTAGATGGAGAAATAACCTCTTGCTTTTTACACCTTTTGTTTTGTGCTAAGAAAACACAACAGAACTGAAGAGGAGGTGCATGTCAGAAAATACCAGGTGCATGACACACTATCAAAGATGGATTTGAGCAGCTCTTATCCTCCCTTGTATACATGCACCCTGTACAAACCTTTTGATTTAAAATCCGAAAGGCTGGAGAAACGAAACAGGACTAAAGTCTCAGTGGATCATGACTCAATCTCATAGTCGAGGCTTTAACATTTCCTGACACCTTTTCTGCCAAAGTGTTTGACTGGTTCCCCACCAGCCCGGAGTGTGGATTTTTCAATCGAACAATCTTTGTCTGTTTTCAGCAGATTCATTACGCGGGACCATCGAGGGGGGAGAGGAGGATAAGTCCAGTTCCTTCGGCCTTAATGGCCGCTTCATTATACTGAAGAACATAATGATGCTTTTGTGCATAGTCACTTTTTAAACCCTCAGTCTGCTCCACCCCCAGAGAGTGCGTGGCCTAGTTCTGCTTTCCTGATTTGTCTCCCATTCTTATTTCGATTGGATGAATGACTTGCATATTTTGCAGCCACGCCCACTTCTGTGGAAACAGACCCCAGGTGACCCAGAATGCCGTGTAATGAGTGGTGGGCAAGGCCACGCCTCCCCACTGCTGTCCAAGTCACACTAAAGTGCTGACAGATTACGAGGGGGATCCAGGAGCCGGAGAATGCCAGCTTTTAAAGGCCAGGCCATTCTGTCTTTAAAAGTGCCTGCTGTCAGAATCAGCCTCTGGGTTTCCCTTCCCGACTGCTGCCAGCGGCCCTTCTGTGCTACTACTCTACTCTTCAGCTTGCAGCAAACTCATTAATACTTACTCTTACTAATCCAATAAGTAGCAGCCAGAACACAGAACCGGGATCACACAGCATCAATGGGTTTATGACGGCAAAAGATGCAGTGTGAAATGTTTACTGCCATAGATGTGATTTCTGCGTCAGCCAGGCAGCAGGGCCTCTAAACCCGCCCCCCCCCCCCCCCTTATACCTGGCAGTAAGAGGCTCCGGGTCGGTGCCAGATCGCTGCATAATCTGTAAATCACAGATCTAAAGTGTCCCAGAGCTGTCAACATTCTCCACATAAGACTTCCAGCCTAGCCCTACCAGAGGCTGCATCAATCAAGGTAGATTCCCCCCCCCCCCAAATGAGGGATTACTGCTCTTTTTTTGGGGGGTGGGGGTGTTTATCTGAAAGATGTGTGTGATCTGCAATTACCAAAGCAGATATCGAGCTCACAAAAGGTTGGCAAATCTGCATGAAGGAAGTCGTTAGCTTGCCGAGTGCCTCTCCCCCAGCCACTTAAACACCCCCCCCCCCCATACTGGTTCAGCCTCTCCCCATTATATGTTTCCCTGCTCACCCCTGTGCCATAAATTGCAAATGGAGCATCTGCTGAGAGAGAGAGCGAGAGAGAGAGAGAGAGCAAAACCATAGATGAAGGAAGCTGAAGATGAAGGGGGTGTCAGGCAGGGGGCCTCTCAGTGGATGCAGACATGCAGAACAAGCCACAAGGGCCCCCACAACTACACCAGCCCGTCGCTGCTGCAGGAACTTGCTGGTACTGAACTGAAACCCTCAGAGTACCAGGAGACTAAGGAGCCCAGCTGCCTTTAATCTGAGCAGGTACAGGAAGCTGTTTCCATCCACGGTGACGATCATAGCTAACACTGAAAATACCACATCACAAATACCTCAGAAATGATGGGCAAAATAACCAGAGGTAACAAAGAAATTCATATTCTAAGCTAAAAGCTGAAAAAATATTCTTTCAGTATCTAGGAGGAAGCTTTCCTCAGCCCCAATAGTGTCTCAGAAAACGACCTCGCCTGCCTTAATTACACACACACACCTACACACACACACGCACAGTGCCCTAAAGACCCCAAAGCAGTTGCGGGTCCCGCCAGCCAGTGTCCACCGTGGGAACTAAAGCCGACTGGTTCCTTTACTGCCTCCAGCTCCTGATAAACGGAAGCGGGTAAATTCGTCCCCCGACGCGAACGGCCGAGCCCTTCAGAAAGCGGCGCGGCGCAGAGGGTAACTGGAGGAAAACCTACCCCACTGGCGTAGGGATTAGAGCACATTACCTGCGAAATACGCGCGGTCCATTTTCACAAGCAGCATGAACTTCAGATTACTCGTTCGGTTTATCCTCTTAGGCTATATAAGTGTTCAGGAAACTCATACTTAATCACTCACTTTAATCTTTGATAATGTGCATGTTTACTATCCAACGCATTTATCTCATATTTTGCAGCTTCTCTACCAAGTCGGTTGATTGCACACAGAAATGATTCACATAAGACCAGAAAATTGATTCTCCCGTCTTGACCGTAATCGACAGCTTATGATCTTCGCTGATCTCGTGATCTATTCTCATCTTCAGTACTGCAGCATGTAGACTATTTGCTCATGTATGAGCAGCGATTTTGAAACCAAAGTGAAAAACAATCAGACGCTGAAATATTATAATACACATCACTCTCGTCAATCCTCATAAAACATTGAATGATAGTCTTATTCTGCTGACCGTCTACAGTAACGTGGGGCACGGTGTGGAATTAACAGCGCGTGTAACACAGAAGGAAAAACGGACGGGTTTTAGTGTCACGTTTAAAAATAATTCATATAGGTAGGAGGGATCATTTTAAAATGCATTACACAAAAGTTACCCAATCCCGAAGCAAAAGGGACTGACAACTTCCAAACTTTTATTCTTAGAATTATTTTATTGGTTATGTAAAATCTTCGTTTGGAAGACCAAAAAAATACATTTACTGCATTGCACCTGTCCACACGGTACCCGCACAGGTGATCTTTACACTGCATATAGACGTCCCACTATATCAAACAACTAAATAGTCCTTTCGTTATTTTTGTTGAAGATACATAAACAGTAGCGTAGTCAAGGTTGGATTAAAATTATGCCATTACAACATTAGATACAGTAATACTAATGATTAATTCAAAAGTAATGATAGGAGCAATTTACAAAAGGGTACCAAATACCGACTGCAATTAAATTCGGCGTGTGTATCCCCACGGCTCCTGCTGGCTGTACCTCAACACTCTAAGCGGAATATTTCGATATCGCAAGCAAAACGTAGATATTATTTCATTGAAAATGATGACATGAAAAATCTTACCTGCCCCTGCGAAACTCCGCAAACTGCCAGCGTGTGTGAAATGCGGCTTTTCCTCCTCGTTGTCACACTACGCGAACGGCGCGTCCCCTCCTTCCTGCCATTCCTGCGGTAGCTCCCCGCTGCTGTTCGCATCCAGCCGGCTGAGAAGCGGAGGGTGCTGCATGGCGGGGGCGTGGTCACGGCTTTGAACTGGGAACTGGGGGGGGAACAGCTGGATACCGGACCGGCTACTTCAGAACTGTTGCGCTGCTGCATTTGCGTTCATTTTTTAATGGATGAATTACCTCAATCATAAGGGATAAAATTAAAGCATTTTAAATCTAGCATGGTTTGACTAACTGGTTGTGCTACAGAAAGAGCCTCCCTGTTGCCTTCAACAATGTTGAGACCCAGTAAATCTGCAGTAAAGAATAGTAGACAAAGGCACAGAGGGGAGACCTTGAACTGTTTGTTGTCATGGCTTTGTTGGCTATCGGCTGCTGAAAGGGTTATGCAAGCACGGCGATTTGCCCATAGATCGTCACAACAGCATTTCTTTGCCTGAAATTGGCTGCTCATTGGGCCTAATCCTTGATAAGTTAACGGCCATAATAATTCCCCTATCCTATATATCAAATAGGTACGGAGCGTAAATAATACAGGCATAATGATGATGATGATGATGATGATGATTCAGCACATTATTGTAAACATATCAATAATTTATTAGAAACTTTTAACAAAATATTTGAGTCCATCTGGTGTATAAATCACGTTACTACATTCCTTTTTATCGCGAGTCCATTCACGTGCCGTCAGCAGCAGGTGAAATGTTAAGTCGCTCGAATGAATGGAGTTTATTACACTGATGAACCATCAATCAGCAAGGGGCCCTTCTTTGTATAGAGATAAATGCTCATGGACAAAGAAGACAATGTTTCATAAAATATGTAAAATCATTTGAATCCGTTTCTTGCAGAAGCACGACAAATACATGGAATGTAAAATATAATGGTTAAGAATATCAAATTGATACTACAATTACTGTATTATTTATTATTCAACTATGCTCTCATGCCAACTATGCCAGCACTGCCTTTCCAGGGGGCATAGGCCAAGTTTTACTTGGGGGGTGGGGGGGGCCCTACGAAGAGCATTGAAAATCGTTTCCCTTTTTCCACAGCGCAGGTAAATTGAGACCCAATGCTTGAATTGGACCCAATAAATGTAATACAAATAGTGCAAATGTATTTTAATGGACACGATCAGAGCTTAGGCAGTTAAACTGCCATTTTACACAAAGCCTACTTGGCGCGTGTGGCGTCACTGCGTAGTGTACATTTTGATTGTGTAACCCGGGTCATGTAGGATGCATTTGCCATGTGCCGGGCTTAGTAAATAATTAGCACCCCCAGGCACTAGGGGGCAGCATCAGGACTGCTGATGCGTCCCCGTGGCGTGAGGAGCCCGTCTGTGGTGCTCTCTGGTCTCCGGAGCGAACAGGAACCGCGGCGCTGTCAGTGTCTCTCTGCAAGCGGACCCCAGACGCCCATTTATTGACATTTTTTTTTTCCTCCGTCAGTGTGTGTTTGCTCGTGGAGAGAAATGGAAGAATATCACTCTGGCGACGAGGTGAACTTTAAGTTCTTAGAGTTGGCTGTTGATTTTATTCCTTTTTCGTTTTCTTATGGTGGTTTTACGACTATTTACCGGAGCACAGATGCGCAGGACTGCATCGTAGCGGTCCGATGTGACCGTTGACTGCGGTGTTTGTTGTTTTGCTTTAGGTGTTTAAATCCTTTAATTAATAAATAAAAAATAAAAGAGCATAATAAGGGTGGTACGGAGCCCTTTCCTGCCCAGTCAAGCTTTGATTCGGTTTTGCCTTTATTCCCGGGGTGTGGTCCTGCGAGCTGGTGTCAGTCTAACCAACTGCTCATAAAAATCACCGGGAGGTTTGTCTTCCTGTCAGAATAGGCAAAATCTAAACAGTCATGGCAGGGACTTCATTTGGGTAATTAATCTTAGTAAATAATTACCGGTGTATTTCTACCGATGCATTTATATAAAACATTAAGTGTTTTTTCGTACCCGCGTCGCTATGTTAGAAATTATCCAGTATTACATTGGGGTGGGGACAGACGACTTTAAATGGTTGACTGAGAGGTGTATTTTTCAAAAGCGGAGACTAAATATCGTGCTATTATTGTTTTCGGTTGTGTAATTGTTTTGTCATGATTTGGTACCCCTGTCGTCTATTAATTACCCCAAACTTGTCAGCTTTGAGTAGATGCGTGTCTTTCCTCCAAGAGGAATAGCCATGTCCTTTAATGTTTTGTAAAGATGAATCACATCTCATTCAAAGAGTTGAGATCTGAAGCGGGGGGAGCTGAAAGAGGTGTTAAAATTTAGGTCAGCAAGTATTTCGGATGCCAGTTGATGCACGTCGGATTAAAAGGAGCAAGATGTTTTAAGGGCGTTTGCTTTCATAACTTTCAATTTCTTCCTTTTCTGTCTTTGACATCACAGGTAACCTTCAATTCTGATGAAGCAAGTAACAGCGTTAAAGAGGTAATTGTAGTATTACAAGTGTTTATTCTAGTCTTTATGTGAAATAGTTGTTTTATGTGGTTTGTTTGCCTTCAGCCAGTAATTTAGAGGCTCTGTTTGTCACGTGAGCCATGAGGCATCGTGAAGAGGGCTATAGAGTTGGCGCCTTCTGATTCTCCGTCTGCCCCTTCAGTGCATCGAGGGGATGATAGGTGGGATGGACTACAACCAAAACAAAGTGAACCAATGGACCGCCAGCATTGTGGAGCACTGTCTGACAACGTTAGTCAAGCAGGGGAAGCATTTCAAGTATATCGGTAGGAAACCGCAGCCGGCAGACATGGGAGGGGTTAATACAAGAAACATGGGAGGGGCTAATGCAAGAAACATGGGAGGGGTTAATACAAGAAACATGGGAGGGGCCAATGCAAGAAGAGAGTAAGAGATGCCTTTAAGTCTAGTGCTACAGATGAAATGTAATTTAAATGTTATTTAAAGGTCATCCTCTTATGGATATATTGTGGACTGCTGGTTCTTTGATTCAATTAATGAATGTTTTTATATAATGTCAAATGAAGATACCCAAAACACTTTAATGAAATTGCTAGCCCCCACCTGGACAATTCTGCACCAGTACGCTCATCATACAGTAGCTAAGGTGGTGTAGGGGCGGGAGAGAGTTCACAACTGCAATACGTTTTGTAGATTTTCCTACTCCGGCACACCTACTATACTGGGTAATTGTTGGTGACCAGAATGAGGCACGTTTGAGCAGGAAAATTTACAAACTGTGTTGCAGACTGACCCTCCAGGACCGGAACTGGGGAAGCCTAATGTGGGGGATGATTAGGGGGGGCAGAACTGAAATGGCCACAGTTTTAGTCAGGACGTCGGGATACCACCCATATTATTTCGAAAGATGCCCAGGGATCTTTTATGACCTTAGAGAGTCTTTGACAAAGGGGACACACTTCCTGAGCTCAGAGCCAGAGCTGCTATCAGAATTTGTCAGGTTTCCTCTCATTCTGAAAGAGTGGAAAATCAGTCGTAGGTCACTTGAGTTGTCTGCTTTCCTGCTGTGGCCGAGTCAGAAACTGTGTTCACTGTGACCTCTGTGTATCACAGTGAATTGTGCGATCATGCAGAAGAGCGGCGCTGGTCTGCACACCGCCAGCTCCTGCTACTGGGACATCACCACTGACGGTAAACACTGAGGATCTTATTTTCTCACTTGGTTAACCTCACGGGAGGAAATAGAATTTGGTGTCCTCAGGCTCTGTTGAGTGTGAAATGGAATATTATTTTGCACAAAGGCCTGTAATAATGGCAAAAGTCACATGCTTCCCATTGGGAAAAGCATTCAGGCATTCCTCAGATCACGATGCTTGTCCTCTCACTCTGAAGCTCTGTGCGTTTCTCACCTACAGGCAGCTGCACGGTGCGATGGGAGAACCGCACCATGTACTGTGTGGTCAGCGTCTTCGCTGTGGCCGTGTCCCTGTAGCCCCAAAGGTGTTGGTGCACGTCAGGTGGGGCGGGGCGGG
>JAODUD010000080.1:1523808-1534290 GCA_026784285.1 Stomatorhinus walkeri
AGTTACTTATGGTTATGGTTAGGGCTGGGTAGGGGTTAAGGTTGTCATAGTTAGCATTAGCATTTTCCCTATAGAAACGAATGAGCGGTCCCCATAAGGATATGTTTACCCTACATACATGTGTTTGCGTGTGTGTGTCTGTGTGTGTGTGTCTGTGTGTTTGCGTGTGTGTGTGTGTGTCTGTGTGTGTGTGTGTGTGTGTGTGTGTGTCTGTGTGTGTGTGTGTGTGTGTGTGTGTGTACACGCAGGACCTCACACTCTCTCAGTAGTAGTTCTGTCTCCACCAGGCTAAGGGCCATGCCCAGCTCCACAGGCCTCCTCCCCTCTCCATCCCTACTCCACACATCTGCCCCATAGTCTATCAGTAGCTCCACCACCCGGACATCTGTCTGCCTTGCTGCAGCATGCAGCGGGGTGTCCTGCCCCCTCCCCCGACAGGCGTCGGCTCCTGCGGACATAAACACGCATGTGCTCCGTGATCGTGCCAAGCGTGCCACCGCAGGGAGGACAAATATGTAGAACGAGGCCAACAACTGGGGCACCCATGAAAGGAACCAATCAAAATCAGCTTTTCAACCAACAGAAACAGCAGGTCAGCAGTCAGGAGAGCTCAAGTTAAGGCTGGCCTGTGTCATGACTGGACTTTGATGAAGGACTGGGTAATGCCGCCATCTAGTGGTCTCTAAAATGTTTGCGTTTGAAATACAAACCTAACTGCAGGAGTCTCTCAACACAGTGAACCTTCTGAGATACACAGGAAATGTACAAGGGGGTTCCAAGCTTCGGGATCTCAAGATCAACGTCCACCCCATGGGCTATTAAAATCTCCATGCACTCCCAGTGTCCTGAAATGGGGCATGGGAAACCCCAAACGTCAATTTAACAGCACAGAATCAGACAAAATGCTAAAAATAAGTAACAGGTGACTGGCAAGACCTAATTTTTGGTATTTTGATTCACAGTGCCATGCAGAAACCATATATAAGTTTTAGGAAGAATATCTCACATTTAACTCCTAAGTTACTTAGGCTTATAATACTAAAAACTTTTAATAGAAAGATTTGCGGTGATCCCACTGGAGGGGGTGGAGTTGCAGGCGATGGTCACACCTCTCTGTGCAGCCTCATGGATAGGAGATGCCACCAGAAGGGCGGAGCCGTGGGTGGGGTGGAGGGCGGAGCCATGATCCAGCAAGAGTTGAACGCAGGCGGGGCTGCCACCCCGGCAAGCGCTGAAGAGGGGGGTCACGCCGTCGATTGTGGTCGCATCCACCTGCCGGGGGTGGGAATGAAAAAGCCGTTCAGATTTGACCATTAGATAGCGGTGGGGAGGTTCAGGTTCTTCCTACACTCACAGCAGCCCCCTTCTCCAGCAAGAACCGGGCACATGAGACTCGGCCTCCAAGGCAGGCGTCGTGAAGGGGAGACACCTTCTCCATGGTGACGATGTTCACGCTGAAGCCCTGTCAGAACACGAAGGACAGAGGAAAACTGCTTCAGTAACTGGAAGCTGTAAGTCAGAGTCACGTAAAGCCTGCGTGAAGCTAGCAAAAACCAGTGGTGTAAGAGGCTGAATGGAGGATTACAAACAGGCACGCCCTGGCCACCCCTCATGTCTGCCCATGTGGAAGGACCCCGCTATACCTGTGCCACCAGGGTCTTGAGAGCCAGCAGCTGGCCATGGAAAGCAGCTTCATGGACGGGGGACCTGTCTGCCCAGGAACCTGAGAGGTTCAGAAAAATGCCATGAAACCATATAATATTCATATGCATGTTAACAATCGACACAGGTATTGAAATCCGCATTCTGGTACTGTGTATGGCCGTCTTACAAACTGGGCAATTTTCCCAAGGCCGAAAATATTTCTGAACAATGCAATCAACCTCAAAGAAACGCGGTTTTCTGATAGTGTAAGTTTTTTTGCCGTGATTTTTTTATTTCAGACATTGCCCTTAAAACCTCAGAGAAACCAGAAGTACGATTGCTCAATCCACCGCACTGACAAGTCCATCTGGAACATAACGTGCTGTTATATTTAAAACAACTCGCAGAATGTGGAACCACTACTTCACATGATAAAATATACAAATGATTTTCGCTTTAGTGAAGCAATACTAGAATATTAGGCAACAGGCGTTTCTGAGTAATAAAAACCGCAACAATTTGCCATGTACGTTGGCGTCATGCTTCTATTTCCAGATCTTGTTTTGCTTAGACTCGGGGGGCGTTACGGACCCCACTCACCGCCCTGGAAGGTATGGCAGATGTAATTCCCGTAGAGGTCGTATCTGGAGTGCCAGGACAGGGCCGTCGTGCCGGCGATGTCGTGCCTCCTCAGCGACATTCCGCACGCATGCTGGCCGGACGCTGCTTACCGGCTTCGGGGAGACGTCCAGCAGGCTTGCCTAGCCGCACTTGGAGATGTGCCATCCTTTGGTAAGATGAGCCGGATCAACGACCCCTGACGGGCGTGCTTGGTGATGCTGGTCTTCAGAGTCCCCGTGTGCACCGCTTCAGAACGCGGCTGATCTGTTTGCGGATTGCGCTTTATTATATTAATACAACTCGCCTGTTTACGCAGACTAGCGTTACGGTAATGAAGTTATAAAAACTCTTTCACAACTTCCTTTGAAATGACTAACAAAACCACTGTACTGAAGAGAAGCCCTTTCGTGCAATATTTATAAAGTCATAAAAAAATACCACGATTTGTACCAGCAAAGGACATACTTTATTTAATTTTGTTAAATATTTTGGTACAGTATCAGAATCATTGTTGCTTTCATATCACAACCACCTGCTCAACAGCTTCACCTGCAGACTTTTATAAACATCAGTTCACCAAGATCCACATACGCTCAAAGAGTTTAACTTTTTCTACTGTAAACAGTTCAGAAATGGGAGGATGACATCAAACACATAAGGAAAATTAATTTCTAAGTGCAAACAGTACAAATGAATCATATATGAAATATATCGAATTTATATGAAAATAAGTACAAAAGAAAATGGCTGGAAAACGATGCATCATCCCAAAGACATGAAAGATTGTGATTTACGGAATGGCAGCAACGACAGCTTAGGTTTTGACCACTATCTTTTCGGAAAATTGCTTTCGTGAAATCGACACATAGATATTCCATGTCTTTTTAGGAACACGCGCCACGTTTAGCATTTCAGAAATAATCCCTCTATTAAACGAAGCCTTTCCTTGTGCTTTAGGTGCCACATAAGTAATGCAGGTATGTCAGAAGACTGTACCGCAAATGGTTCAAAACTGGTGAGAGACCCACGACCGCTAAGGAGAGATGAGGCTTCAGTCACAGTGCATACGAATTGTAACATTGTTCTCTACACAGCTTACAGTCGGAGTGGTATCACTTAACAAAAATCGCAGACATTCTATGGGGCTGTAATGTAAACCGTTTTGTAATGAAATACAATGTAAAACGGAACAGATTCCTCAGTAGAAAAATACATATGGAAAATAAACATCGGTGCAAACGAAATTAAATTAAAATCACATTAAATCTCTTCCATTTTTATACCTGCTGCTGTTGCAACCAATGAATCAGTATAGCAAACCTCTTTACTGTCAGTAAAGCGAAACAGCACCATCACCGCAATTAGAATTGGCAAGAGGGATTATTAAATGCAAAAACCACTTCACACACAACTGCCTTTTGAGTTAAAAATGTCGGTATATTATTTAAATTTTGCAGTGCAATAGTATTTTAATAGTAGGCAGCCAGTACAAAGTTCACAGTCATTCTGGCTGATATATTAAAGGAAATGGAAGTTAAGATGTGAATCCTTGATGTAATTGTCCACACAACCCGTCTCGTAAACTTGGCCACAGCGGTTTGTCCAGTTTCTCCCATCTACCACAGGCTTTCTTACATTACAAAGGAAAAAATACAAAAGTGAAAAATCCAAACCTCTATTTTAGGACCCAAAACTATATTCACAATCACAACACTGAGGTTTCATACAGGAGTCTGCAATGGAGATACAGTGGCATAAGGTTAGCCCTTTAATTCCTGCAAACGAGAGATAACAGCTCATTTATACTGGAGAAAGGAGCTGCACAAAATCCCTATAAAGCTTTTGCAAAATGTTTTGATCAAAGCCCCATAAAAAAAAAAAAACATTTCCTTTAAAAACCGTTTTTAAAAACATGATACATAATAACAGGCAGCATAGCAGTTATAGCGGTTTAGTGCTCCAAATCAGACAACGGCGCTAACTGGACCCCACACTCTTCTGGTACTTTGGCCTAATGTTCTTGTCCCTGCTTGAGTTCTGTGTCCATAGGCCCTTCGGGCCAGACGCGTCCATGGCGACGTCGATGAGCGAGTCCGGAACCAGCCACTGCAGCAGCAGCAAAAACAGGAAGTCCAGAACGGCGACGAAGGCGAAGATGGAGCCCGCGACCGGGCCGCACCGCGCCCTCAGCCGGCGGAGACGCTGGTCCAGGGGCAGGACACTCTCCGTGGCGATTCGGTCATAGACCTGGCAAATCGAAGCAGAAGTGGCTGTCCGTTATCAGGCACGGGGTCAGATACAGCCTACAGCTCCGACAGGATGCGAAGGAGACTCCACATTTCTGTGCCCGTGTCACCGGTTCGAACCCAAACTTGGCAAAACAATCACGTCAGTGGTCCCTTGAGCAAGGCCCCTAACCCCCAGCAAAAGACAAAGGATTTATTATTTAATTGTTGCATCACTGGCTTAAAATAAAATAATAACCGTAGGACAAAAAATTAATTCTGAAGCCCATCAGACTCCTGATATCAATTTGACAACGATAAATACTTCAGTACCTACATTTTGAGACCATCTGTGAGGTTAGAGAGCAGTGATTTAATAGCAAACCAGGACACACACGACTACATTCACATGGATAGATGGCCGGGGTTACACACCTTCTCAGTACGCTCAGCTACATTCATCCAGGTGTAGAGTGTGCGCACACGGGCGTGGACCGCGGTGGGGTGTGGCGCTGTGCCTGCCCGCTGCCGGGCGATCACCATCTCCAGGCCCTCGCAGAGGGAGCTCACATTGGGATCACACAGTGTGATGAGGTCATCAGGGAGCACCTCTGGGATTCCCCCTACGCGGGTGCTCACCACCTGCAGTCACACACGCATGCAAAAATGATCATATATTATCATGAGGCCATAGGGAGCTCATTCTGCTAGCCATGAGTGGACACGTGGGCGAAACACAGGGCATATACCTGCAGTCCACAGCTAGCGCCCTCTACGATGGCCATGCAGAAGGCCTCCGTCAGTGATGTGTTAAGGAAGATGTGGCCTTGAACTAAGACATTCCTCACATCCTTATGCTCCAGAGCTCCAAGGAGACGGACCCTGGACCACGAATATGGATCATGTTAAAACATGAGAAGCTAAACCCTTGGCAGGGGAAAGTAATCCAGCGCACTGCTTCCTAACCCGGTCCTCTGGGACCCACAGACAGTCCACATTTTTGCTCCCTCCCAGACAATCCACATTTTTGCTCCCTCCCAGACAATCCACGTTTTTGCTCCCTCCCAGACAATCCACATTTTTGCTCCCTCCCAGCTCCATGGACCGGGTTGGGAAACACTGATGTACGATATGGTTTGCGCTCTCCCCCTTTCCCACCCTACCTGTCATGAAGCTGGTACTTCTCTCTCACCTCCTCCAGCACTAGCCGTTTGGGTCCTTCGCCACCAATTAAAAAATGTAGATCCGGGTATTTGAGGCACAGGTCGGGTATAATTCCACCCAGCAGGTCTATCCCTGTAATAAGATCAGGAGACCATGATATGATTTATGGATGTAGAGATGTGTTTTGAAAAAGGGTTTAGAATACAGCCTCACCTTTCCGGTAGACAAGTCGGCTAACAACGACGACTGTTATTTTGGTGTCGTCCCTTCTGGACGGGTCCGGCATGAAGTCTGAGGGGTCCACAGCATTGGGAATGACGGAGACAATCATGGGGTCCAGAGCAGCACGCAGCACGGTGTTCTCCTTGCTGGTGAAGGAGACGCAGATGATGTGGTTGGTGTCACAGAGGGACACGGTCAGCAGCTTGTTGGTCAGCACCGAGCTCACGTCGGCAAAGCCGAACAGCGAGTGGTCTGTGAACACTGTGTTCAGACCCATGGTCTTGGCGTGGAACAGCGAGTCGTGCGCCATCGCTGAGAAGGAGCTGTGTGCGTGGACCACTGTGATTCTTTCTCGGACAAAGACGCAGCGGAGGAGAGGTAGGCTGTGGAAGCATGTGGTAGCTGTGGACTGGTTGTACATCACCTGCAGTGGCAGGTAATAGACTTTGAGGCCGCTGGTGAGGTACCGGACTCCTTTTCGGTTCCCATACGCGTGGGTGACGATGACCACCTTGTGCCCCTTCTTGATCAGACACTGCGAAAGCTGGTATATGTGGCTTTCAACGCCGCCCATGTTCGGGTAGAAGAAGTCGGACACCATGCACACGTTGTGCTTGACGGAGCCGTGCAGACCAGCAGCAGCCCCGTCGGAGGTTCCGCTGGCCAGGGTGCCTTTCAGACTCGCCCTCTTTCTCTGTCCCATGATCCCGATTTCTGCCGGTGCCGGTCCAAAAGGCTTTGGTTAGAGTATCGTTTTGACAGCCCTGCAACACCCATTAAATGTCATCAGGCTTTACGAAATACTTGGCATTTATGTAGACTGCTAAAAGTCTCCGTAGTCTGGCGAACAAAATCGAAGATGGCTATCGATTTAACACAAGTTTCATGAACCGAAGACAATGTTTTAGCAATTAAACCAGACACCAAAATTCAGCCTTAACAGTCTATAGAAAGTACGCGGGGTTTTTTTTTTCACCATACGGCTAAAAATGAGAAATCTGACATAGGAATGAGCAAACAACGCATCGTCCAGGGATACAGCCCTTACCACGTTAACGTCGTTGTATGTTGATTTCCATAGCAAAGCCGGATTTTCTCCTCCTACGCGAATTCTCATTCAAATTATGACCTAAATGAAACGTCCACGTGTGCGTAAATATCTCATCCGCACTCGTCATATCCCTCATCCTGCATAAATCCAAACCTACAGACTCATTTCACTGCTTGGGGGGGAAACGCGCTGAATTTCCGCACTGTTACCCAAACGGCAGCTGCTCTGACTCCGATGCACCGCGGATCAGACCCGCGGAAACAGACACGGCCCGGTTCATCTGCAGGATACTTCCGTCTATCCGTAGTACTTCCGCAGGTCACTCGCTGCAAGCTGTCATACGGCGAAAATGCGATTTCGTCGTCCTAGGCGTTGTAAGAGTTTTTTCTTTCCACATCGCCAAATAATTTCAGCATAATTCCTTTAAAATGTCTTACTAATTTCATTGAAATATATCTAAAATAGTACCTATATAGAAATGTATCAGAACACGTTTCGTAACTTTCCCTGGTGGTCTAGTGGTTAGGATTCGGCGCTCTCACCGCCGCGGCCCGGGTTCGATTCCCGGTCAGGGAACGTAGATTTTCGTGAAGGGGATTTCAGCTTGACAATTAATTGTGCGAAAGACGTTAAGTAACTGAAGTCGAACAACCGACGAAATATTTTCTTTACTCAAAATTAAATAGGGAAGCTGGAAGCATTATAAAAATAACTTTAATAAGAAATATACAGGTTTTTCAGTGCGTAAATGACATTCATATGAGCAATTTATATAACAGCACAATCAACAAATATGTGTTAAATAATTTAACACGGTCATATTCTTGAAAGTCATCAATCTGTGTAATAAAATATGCATAATACCATTTAAATGGCCTTATGAATAAATAAACAGTCTGTCTTTGTGTTTGATCCTTCTTTCACGCCTTGTAGAGACCGAGGGGAAATGTCACTTGCAGCTGAAATAAAAAAAAGCTTAATGTAAAAACCCTACAGGAATAAAACAGGTGTACCAAAAATACAAACCGAAAACTAAAAGGTGCTAATGGAGAGAAATGTCACGTTTAACTGAAAGACAGGCAGGTATAGTAAATGGACGGGTGAGAAGTTGTAGAATTGCAACAGCAGCACAAGGACTGTTTTTTACAGCTGATTTTGGATCACAAACAAGCTGAAAAATGTTGTGACACATGAATAAAGGTAACACAGCGATCCGTCTGATACTCGAAGGGATTTCACCTGCACAAGACTGAATTGATCCGTCTGCCTTTCTCCAAACAGGAAGCAGGATTTAAGCGGCAAGCGTGTCTGAACCTGGTGCTGTTTTTCACCAAGCAGTTACACTGATCGATATCAATTTCACAATCAGACATCCGATGACTGGCAGAAAATTCTAGAAGGGAAACAAAAACGGAAGGAATCAACATCCTCTCATTAAAAACTCACAACTCACAAAAGCTTCCATCGGACTGATATCAGACTCGTAACATCTCCTAACACTGCATGAGTGACGTAGAGTAAAATGTAACTTGTGTAAGGATGTGCAACACCATATAGCCATTAAGAATGATGCTGAACAACATTAAGGGTAATACTAAACAACTGTGGTCATCTAACAGCAGTGCAGTTAGCTACCCAGTGCTCTTGAGCGGAGAACACCGTGTTTGCTGGATGGGTATGGAACACATCTGTCTGATGTGCAGTCCCATATCTGCCCACTTGGGCAAAGCCTGCTGGGACCCTCGGAACCGGAGCTGTGCAGGACAGGGTTGCACCTGCAAAGAGCCACAGCTGTACGTCAGATACCCTGAGTGCAATATCATATGCTCCCACGCTAATACCCTATACTTCCGTTGAATCGAAAGACACGGAACATCATTAATCTCTGGGATCAATTATTTACCCTTTAAACAGTTACTTCCCACTTCTCAAATGTAAACTGTGCTGCCTCTTTACCTAATAAACTATCCGGTGAAATGCCAAATATGTAGCATATATTTAATTTGATGTGATGCTGGAATGAACCTGCATTTTCTATGACCTCCGGATCGCTGCCCTTACCCGCTTCGCCCCTGGGTGGGAACGTGCCTACGGATCAGCGCAGGCTCCATGCACTTGCACTCTGTGTGATTGGCGACCTTGATCAGCACTGGCTCTGGTCCATATTTAAACGGTATCACCGTCAAGAGCTGTGGAGGTTTGAATGTTACACAGCATCTGACAAGAAAAATCTCCTTCACAGGAATGTCACTACATCAAAGTCCTTCAGAGGGGAAAAGACACACTTTCGGGTCATACAAATGCACATCTGACGTTCTCAAATCTGTCATGTCCATTACTGTCAACAGAAGGCAATTACCCATTAAAGCTTGTTAAACAGAAACGAACTCACAGTTTTGTTCACATAAGTCATGCTTGTGTTTTTGCATGATACACCCTCCTTGTTGCAACAGCCGCTGCACCTAAAGACGGACACGCATGGCGGTTTGAAGAACATGCTGGTATGGGTGCCCAGCTCCTTGGCTGCATCCACACACGTCTCCCTGGGCATGCACTGGGTCTTCTGCCACTCCTCATCAATTGCTGAGACACATAGATAACACGGTTGTGGGTGCAGCACACAAATGACTCAAAGCTGCAGCCATGGCTAGTTGAAATGATTTAGCGTCTTTTTGCGCTTGTATATTAATTGCCTCCTTGGCGCTGAATCTACATGAACTGGCAGCTCGTCACCTTGCAGGATCTCCAGGTTGTAGGTCGCAGCAGCGGCTGCGTAGCGCGTGGATCGGCGCGAGTCGGTGCTCGCGGGCGTCTCGAGGTTCCTCAGCTTCAGGCGGCACTTCCACAGCTTCCAGTCGGGAAAGTCTGTGAGCATCAGCAGCTCCTCCAGGCTTGAGGCCGACCTCACGTCCCTCTCCCACTTTTCCAGCTTCCCTGTCTGTCAGGGGGGGGGGGGGTTACAAAGCTCACATTCTGAGGCTTGGACTACGGCTGTGGATTCAGAAAAACGAATAAGCACGATGTACGTCGCCATAGCAATTTGGGGGAGCCCAACACCTAACAGAACATCTTTAATTAATTGTTATTTATTGGTTATTAATTAATAATAATCAATTTAATTGACTTGTTTTACGAGTCAAGCCACCATGCAGTCAAGCTTTCTATTTTTTCAGTGACGACCACCACGTTAATATCCATTCTAACGCGTTAGCGTAGTATTAGTAACAGTTAGGAAACGAGTAAATTGAAAGTTGAGTGGTTTTGACCACATATATCGATTACAGAAAAGTGGAAAAACTTGTATCTCACTTGATATTTGAAAATTATCTTCGTGTATTACGTATACAGTGTTAATTCCTAGGGCTCCACAAGAGGGCGTCACATTCCCACGCCGTTTAAAATACATAAAGAGCATGACATATATTGCGCACTGGAAAATTTACTTTAAATTTAACACACAGACACACACACACACCCTTGTAGGGTAAACATATCCTTATGGGGACCGCTCATTCATTTCAAAGGGGAAAATGCTAACGCTAAGTATGACAACCT
>JAODUD010000080.1:1534390-1545855 GCA_026784285.1 Stomatorhinus walkeri
GATATTTATCACATTATGGGGACATTGTGTCCCCATAAGGATAGGTATACCCGCTCACACACACACACACACACACATATATATATATATATATATAAAATCTACCAGTCTAACGGTAATCATTCACTTAATGCAGATTCAGTTGGTTTCTTGCAACTGTAGCAGAAAGTTGGCTTTGAAAGTAGAATCAGTGCAAACGTTTTTCCCTACTTATGAAGATGGTTTGGCTCAGTGCTGGGAACTTTTCAGCCACATATTCTTGTAAACAGCAGGTAGAAAGCTGTGTATCTGCTGTGAACATATGCACATTACAATAGACAAAACTTACTCAATTTCGAACCTCCACATTTTACGATTCCTCCCATGGAGGAGCTGGATCCGTGTTGTCAGTGCCTTTACAAATGAAGGACAGGCGTTCCACCCTGACATTTGTTCCACACAACAAAATAGCATCCAGCTCAATTCGCTGGCTGAAAACAGGGCTTGCCTTGACTTGATTCCAAGCTATTCCATTTCCTTACATATGACATGTTAGATTAAAGTCCTCGGACATTCCCACACAATGAGGACCGGATAGAAGTGTGGAAGCTGAATGGGTTTAATGATGAGATTGGCAGAGGCAGCAGTGTTAATGGGGGAATAATCACCAAGTAGTTAATGAGCTGCAGATGTGCACGGTGCTCTGATGTTAGACCTTCACAAAAGGCAGTGTGCCCAACACCAGTGTTTTGTCACGTGTTGGATACCCCGCCGCTATTTACTGCCATGATTTTATTGTGCTCCTCCACTGCATTTGTGATATTAGATGTGTAAGAAGGAGCATAAAACATTTACAGTACTTCATCCCCTGGGGGCGGGGGGGGGGGGGGTTCTGTTCGTAACGACATCAAGGCCTAAAAAGGACGAAGATGCTGATTTCTGGCGTATCCACGAAGATGTGCCTTTGGGTCAAGTACTGAGTGCATGCGAGATGAGCAAAGCGCAGAACATAAGGCATCGCCGGGTGGCCTGCGCTTGGGGGCAGGATAAGATGTCGTGAGATGTTCAGCTGGTCTGCTGTATTCTTCCCGGCCTACACGATGCGTGAATCTGCTGATCCATTCAATGTGCGGGGGTTGGTGCAGCCTGCTTCTACCTTAACCAGACAAAGTCAAGGGAGTATTTCATTTGTAGTTTAGCCTAGGAGCAGGCGGAAAGCACATTAATGGGATGAGGTGTGGCGACTGCGGAGCAGAGGGCATGCAACTCAATGTCTAAGAACCCAAAAAACATCATCCTAGTCAATCCACAGAGCTGCACTTCCTGTCCATAAACTAAGGCAAATTGGCGACCCCCTCTCTGACCCTGGCTCCCCTTTAACTCAATGGACATCACTTATGCATGCACCACGAAGGCCTCTATGCCTGTAATACTCTATTTTGTGAGGCGTATTTGTTTTCTCAAAGATTATTTTTTTGTCCCCAGTAATGCAACCTGCTTTCTCTACATCCATCCGTACATCCATCTTCCAACCACTTATATTAGTATATTAGTTAAAGTCTGTGCTTTTATTAGTTTTCTTAGTGCAGTCATTTTGAGCGTTATGTTTTCACGTTAGCAAAATTATAGAAAATTAGCAATCTGTGCAGATATTTCTCCTTAGAAGGTACCGTAACCTTTTAAGCTATGTTGGCTGACCAGCCAGTTAACACTGGGGTTGGGTTACAGTTCATTGTTACTGTTCCATATTAGCGCAGTGACATTTAATCTTTATCATTCCTCTGCTATCTTTGAAACCTGTGAATAAAAAAACCCTGTTATGAAGACATATTCTTGCTTGCCAGCCATCAAAAAAACAGGACAGAAGACTTACCCTCTGAGTGCTCCAGAGCTCGCCTGTCTGTGCCAACCTCACGTACAACATCAGCAGATTCATCACCGAAACCACGGCGTGTGTCTTCATCGTTCCTGGAGCGGTCTGGGCTGGGACCAGCTGGAGGGGCAGTTACATAGCCACTGAGAAGGGGAGGAGTGGGTTGGGGGTTGTGTGGGCGGCGGGGGGGGGGGGAGAGTAGAGGCCCCAAATGAGTATGTAGAGTTCCTTCCATGTAACTTGGGGTACATGCCAGCTTGTGGACCCATTTGAAGGGAATGGGTGCCACTGGGAGATGGCACTGAGGCGCTCTGGAACATAGCCAAAGACTGGAGAAGTTTATCAGGGAAAACCAGAGAGCATCCCAGTACATACACCACAGCTGCGTCCATTCAGCCTCAGAAGAGTAAACATGCTTCTGGCATCCAAAACACCAGGAGCAGGCATGTAGGATGATGGGTCGAAGCGAGGTCGGAAGGGGCAGTTTAGTGCCCCTCTTGCATGGCCAAAGGCTTCTTCCATCTTCCCTAAGTCACTGGGATCCACCATCTCTGTTTTCCCAGCCTCAGCTCATGGGGAAGCGTAGAGGAACATGTGCTGTAAATGAGATCCAGACTTTGCAAAATAGGCCTGGCTCCCCTCAGCTCTGACCCGCCCAAACAGGGAGAAAGTGTGTTCAGCCACTGGGAGAAGAGAGTCGGAAACGGAGGCTGATTTGCTAATGGTGGACACCACTATTATTCTCTCAGCAGCAGTTAAGCGCCGATCTTCTGTGTAATACTCAGAGCTACTGTAATTAGGCATCTTTAGTGGTTCGGATACGACGAAGGCACACAGATTATTACACACGAGGCGTGATTTATTAAATATCAACACATTCATCTGTCATCGAGTCCTGCTCCAAGTTCCAAAGGAAGAGTTTAACTACAGAGCCCATCTAACACCAGATATTACACAGTGCTCACATGCACAAAAACTCAACAGTGAAACAGCTGTATGATGTACGTTGCAATTCTTCTAAAAATAGTGCTTTCATACATTTTATTTCTAAATTAATTATAGACAAATTATATTAAAAATATTTTAAACCATAACTCATTTATATTTATATAAGTAGCCAAATTTATCAACCCATTAAGATCAAGCTCTACAATTAAAGTTACATTAATATAGAACTGAGATTACTGTTCAAGAACACACAGTGAGTCTTTCATTCTTAAACATGGTTATGATAGAAGAATAACTAGTAGTAGCATATCAGGTACACCCTATTTTTGATCGCCAATATTTTGCCCCCTCAAACCCATTTGTCCAAGAACGAAAGTCCTTGATTGCTTGATTGATTTCTTCTTCTGTATTCATAACAAAAGGACCTTAAGGAAACCAAAAAACACACATTGGTTAGCTCCTGTGACCAAACCAGCTCTAAAGCTTATCAAGGTGTACATTTTAATTCAAATTGTACACAGCAGTTATATACAATGCAAACAGCACCCACCCATTCTCCCAAGTAAAAATGAAAGCTACTCTACCACGTTGGACAATGGGCTCATTGATTGGTTCTCCAGCAATCAGGACAAAGTGGCAAAGTTCAGATCCCTAATATATTAGAATTGGGGGAAAAAAAAATGGAATTTTACTTAAAACAGTCCAACCAGGCTATGCGGTGGAGAAAATGAAATGTAATAAAACGTAATGCAATATAATTGAACTCCGGCCACCATTATACTGCGTGCTACACTTTTACCTTATTTTCAACGACAACACAGTCACCGTCATCCAACACCACTGTGTGATGAGGGTCTATTTTCCTCTGATCAGTATCGGGACCTTCAAAGGAACCGGGGGAACTCAAGTTAAACAAACTCATGTTATTCTCTGCCTCAGGGATGTTCAGTTGGACCAGGAAGGCCAAAGAGCGGCGTCTGCTGCTAATGAGAGGACGTGTAACATCGAGGGGCCTTCTTTGCTTTCTAACTTCAAAGCCATGCAATTAGGACGTGGTGAGATATTTCCTATTTACCTGATTATTGTTCTCTTTTATGACTCGTACACTGTATGGGGGGGGCTCTGCTAGCGGGATGGTTCACATTATGCTTACTCACCAACATGGAGGCATCCAGAGAGAGTGTAGATGAATGACGTCCACCCTAGGAAAAAAACATCTAAGTAAATGAACCGAATAACCTGCTGGAAAATTCTCCAAAAATAAACTTTTGACCAAAAAAGCAACACAGAATGTCTAAATTTGATTCATATTACTTTCTTTGACTTTAAAGCTCTCTGACTGCAAGAAGACGACCTGATTGATGTTGAACTTCTATTGGTACAAATATCAAATTCAGATTCTGGATTTTTTTTTCTTTATCGTGTCATATCAAGCCCACTTATCAAATCTATTGACACAATTTAAACATATGATGTCAACTCCTAACCATCTAGGATACGGTTTAGCATTTCACAAGTAATTGACAGTTTCTGAAACGCAAAATTAATTCCGTTAATCGTTACAGGCACCACGGCAGCTTTGGTAACAGTATCCCAGTGACTGACAGCGTGCTCTGGCACTCAAGAACAAAGAGCCTTTGACACCACTGTGACTGCGGGGCATCTCGTGAGAGGTCAGAGGTGACGTTGTCCGAATTTGATACAATCGGGGGTTATGTCAAGGGACAGATTCTGCGCTTCTGCTGGGAGTCCTGGAAGGCTTACACACCTTGTTCGTAGATCTGGAAACTGAATTCAGATTTGGAGCACGTTATAGTAAGCATAAAAATGTGGATCTCATTTTAATAGAATTCAAATGTGTGCTGCAGATTTAAGTCTGTTTACTGAACTCAGGTACCATAATACATGATACTGAAGCACTTTAAAACATGTGGCCTTTTGCTATTCATAATCGTTCCTCTGATGACATGTTTACGTCACCTGCACGTAGCAGGTTTAGCACTTCGTTCATGGAGACATCGGAAAGGGCCCAGCAGATATCTTCACGCCAGCAATGTCCAGGTTACACATTGCATGGCCTCGACCACAGCCATACCACAGCCATACCACAGCCGTACCCAGTAAAGTGATATCATTCGGACCAAAGAGGATGCAAACCAGATACTAATTTTGAGGAGCAATTTCCGTTATAGTTAATATGCAAGATATCATTTAAGACATTTTTTTTTTTTTTAAAGGTGATTCCGCTCTCACCTAATGCCACTGCTTGAGTGTGCTTTGCGCCAGAATCCAGTTTAAAGTCAAGATAAGTTGTTGGGGTTCTTGTGTAGACTTTGGACTACAAGAAAGGAAAAGGAGTTGGACAGAGTTCTGAAGAAAGAAACACAGACATTTGGCACTGCATGACATTATTTATCTGACTGGAAGACATCCATATCCAAATGAACTTCATTGCTTCCAGTGTCCAATTCTTGCTTTTCCCTCTAAGTTATATGGCAAGAAATTACCGTGGGTTACCATAGTTTAACGTTCGTGAGTAAAAATGTAAACAAAAAAACAAAACAAGACTGAATATTGTAAATTTAGATGCAGAAAAGCCCACTTTATTATTTTCACTGAAGTTAGAGTTTTTGTGCCAGAGTTTTTAATTTGGACCATTTTCTCAGTGACGCACAAAGTCATTAGTCTGCATACTATGGAGTTTTACAGCTGCTTTGGGACGGGCAACGGTGCCATTCAAACACTGCAAATAAGAAAGAGTGTTACTCTTAAGAACTAATCCAATAATCTAAACAGTCCCCTCATTCAAGCTTTTATGAGATTGTGGATAGTTCTGTCCTTTGAATCTCACTTACAGGCAGCCGCAAAAACCCTCCAGCAGGGCTACTGGCTGTACGAACTCTGACCCCAGACTAAATTACAGCCAGTGCATGTGAGCGCACAGCCATGCTAACGGCCTTTCGGTGTTATGGCGACGTCGGGGGATTACAGCAGTCACGCCGCGAGGCCCCGACATGGAGATCCCACCATCGCAGTCCCTGGGAAAAGGGAAGCAGGGTGTCTGGCCTGCATTAACCCTGGCAGTTGTATTAAACTTCTTCTGCCCCACACAAGCCCAACGGGAAGACGCATTAGCATTTAAACCATTAAAAGCACATTTCCACATAAATCTGTTTCCCATTTCCTGGCCGGGCTCGGAGCAGACTGGAGCGAGGACACTACTGTGATTTCAATTAATATGGACGATTTCAGATAATAGATCATAGGCCCCCACTCTGCAGTTACACCGCAGAGGAGTGTTAAGAGGGCAGCTGAGTTTTTAACTTCAAAAGCATAAATCACGCTTGGTGCTGCTCACCCTGGATACCAACTGCAAAGAAATCTTACATTATTTATACTCCACTGGCTCTCTGCCCTCCTCTTGATTACAGAAAGGTAGTCTGAACGAGCCCCTGCATCCAAATGGCAACTCATAAGCCCAGCACATGATCAGACATTTGCAGTCACACTCTCAAGTAAGCAATCTTTAATAACCTCACTAAAAATCCAGATATAAATGTATAGAGTACAGGCAAAATGTGTCAAATTCTATGCTTAATTTTACTTTGAACAAGTACTGAATAACAAATGACAGGTTTAACAATCCAAAAAGTTCCAAGCCTCTGCTTGTTATAAAATGCAAAATTATAACTTTTATAAAGAGAAGAAATATTAGTTACAAAACAACACAAGAACATTGTGGTAGAGGAATTATGTGAAGGGGGAAGTTTTTCCAATAAGCACAGGATCTCAGCCTTGCCTGTGTTTCAACTCCTCATATTTTGAAGCAACTTTCCATTTTGTCTGAAGGAATTGCCTACTTATTTTCTGAGTGGCATTTGGTAGTGAAAAGACCTCATTTCACAGTCTCATAGTCTCAGCTAAAACAAATCAAGACCTTCTTTTACAATATGGGCTTACAGGCTGGAGACGCAGATCATTTCTTAGTGTATGTAGTTCATACAGCTTCTACATTTACATGACGTTTTTGTGTAATCAAGCACCTTAAACATAAACAGCCCCATCTTCTCTTCCCATCTCACACTCACTTATGATGAGGTCACCCATCACCATATGCGAAGACGGCCTTATATATGAGGCCTCACCTTGACTCCCAGTCCCTCCCCAGAGATGACGGCCACGGTAACTCCTCCCCGACTGGGCGTAGGCACATCTCTGCTCCTAATCTCCTGGTACTGTGGCTCCACCATCTTGTCAGCTGCTCTGAGGTTCACCCACAGCTGGAGACCACGAACGGGCTCGTCGGACACGGGCATCTCCGCGTGGACCACCCCGCGGCCCGCCGTCATCCACTGCCCACACAGACAGACTTTCGCATTACGGCCGGGCATCCGCCGACCATCGGCTGACCGGCAAACACCATGTGTCCTCCGCACATCTCACGGTCGATGACAGTCAAACTCAACAGCACATTACAGTTGAAGATCCATTACAGCTGAAGATCTTTATTTATTACTTTGTGGAAAATTAGAAGATGATCGGCTGGCCAGGATTAACACTGAAATGAAAACATGTTACGCGCCACATAAAACCATCCTGCAGGCCGGTACTTCAAGAATTCCTCTTAGCAGAGCCGCTACCTATCATTTTACAGGAGCGTCCCATATTGCAAAATAAAACACTGATTTCTCCTGTTTGACAGATTTTATCATCCCTTATTTCTTCCTTTTCAGAGTGGCTCCCATAATTCTAAGTGGTAAATGATTCCACTACAGAAAATGCAATCGCCACCGTTTTCATAGTTAGGCGTTTAGCTCTGGTGCTGCTAATTTTTAATACCGATAAAGTTTAAATGTCGGCCAAGATACTGGCATCTTAATTTTTAACAAATATCAGATGATTCCGATATGTGAACTGATATATCATGGATGTTTATCGACACCCTGTTTTGTTAGAAGGCACCCTTTAATGAGGCCATCTTGTTCGCGATCTACGAAAGATGATGATCTTTGTAGTTAGTGTGAGCAATTCTGTTGTGTACCTGGGAAATAAGACTACCGACCAGTTAATTATACACATTTGAGTGAAAATCTCTTTTTGTGTCACATGTACACTCAGGCATCACCTGCAAATCCCCAGGGCTGAGTCTTCCACTGTGTCCGCAGCTGTCCTCGTGAGCAGAAACGCCCTGTAAGAGGTAGGTCACCTACACGAGGTCACCGTGGAGACCATTAGAAGCACAGCGACAAAGGGGGAAACTGTTGCTACGGAAGGTCTTCACGTTTCCATGGTGACCGTGTAAAACATTTGCATGTTCATGTTAATAACAGCCAGTTTTTAAACATTTAACTATTATGTTTCATAGAGTGAACCCCACACAAAAATTCCAGAAAACACAATAGTTTAGTTGATTGTTAAAATATGCCGCACAAAAAAAGACGCAAACAGGCTGAAGGGTGTGCCAGGGTGAAGACTCTTACGGTTTCAAATCCCCTGTGAGGGTGGTCAGGAAACCCAGCCGGCTTGCTGACATTAAACTCGTCTAACATCAAAAACGGATCCAAGTTCCTCAGCTGTAACCAGAGAGAAAGGTGACTAAACAAAGAGGAACCATCCAGGAAAGAGGTGACATCAGTATATAACATGGCCGTCGCAGTGAATCTGTCACGCGAAGTATGTCCTGCAGAACAGGGTACGTTTCGATAGGGGGCGCCTGTGATCCAGGGCACTAGCGCTCACCTCCTTTCCGCCGATGCTCCGGCGGACGCGGGCCCCGACACCCTCCTCCTGCTCCACACTCAGCACTGTCTTCATGACTGTTCTTGCTCTCATGGCGCATAAACTTTTGAAATCTGCCTTATCTAGTGAACATGCAGTTTAAAACATAGCACTGTATATCGTACGGAATTATAGCAAACGTGTCATATGGTTACATCGTGTACTGACTAATTAGCTTAAACTTGACACCGAAATATGCAACCTAATTTAAGGGTTTTGTAAGGTAGCCATAGTTTTAACAAAAAGCAATAGGGTTGCCATTTATTATTACGGATATTACCACGAACAAAACTGTTCTGTTACTCTTACCTTAGTGGTACCACTAAATATTTAAAAAATTACAGCAGAGGGAATTTGCTTAAATAAAATTTGGTCCCGTCGGCTCTCTTCGTTAGTAGGATTGTTGCACGTACAAGTGCCAGGATGTGATCAAACCGGACTGTCAGGTGAACCATACCTGTTTGGCTATATGATCTCTGAGATATTAAGGATTCTCTGGACTTAGTCACGCTGCTGTAAACAAACAAAACGAAACGCAGTACGTCTGAAACGTCGCAAGTTAACATATATGAAATATTTAACATCGCGTGTATGATTTATAGCTACATCGGGGCAATGCACAAACTGCAGACTCATAGAGCTACATCAGCATCTCTGACATTTTTGCGTGCACGTACCACGACGTGCGGTAGGTTGTTTCCCGACACCAAGATCGCACCCCGTGTGTCATTGAACTAGTTGCGCGCCGAGTGTGCTATCTGCGCATGGGCGGAAATGGTCAGACACAAAGTCCCCGAAAGTGGAGGTGCGTGTTTTCGAAGCAAGTTATTTTTAATGCACTACTTCATATGTGGTGGAGGTTGCAGGTCGGTCTGCTGTCTGGTGAGAGCAGAAGTAACGCATTACTGAAACCGATTTTACGGGCCTGTTGACAGTGCTAACAAAATCTTTCAGTTATGATGAAATAAACGTGTATAATAACAAGAATCGCAATTATTAACTTGTGTTTAATAAATCGCACTGGATGGGTGTGACCTAATATTAATTTTGGCAGGGTTTTTGAGAACAATGTTCTGACAATCGCTTGCCAAGTCGTTTAGCTGAACATCTGGTTGTTTCTTGGTTTCTTTTTTAATTAGAAAAGAACAATTTCCATCTTGCCAAAGTCCCTGTAAAAACTGTTAAAAATCTTTGTTCTGTCTCATGACCTACTTTCTTCAACCATGATGCCCTTGAACGACTTAGGGTTGCTATGAAAGTATACTTTATTAATGAGAAATGGTGCTAGGGAAGCTGGAAAAATATATTTTTATTATTTGTTGTGATACGTTTTAATCAAAAACATAAACAAAGGATGTGCACTAATGATGCATTTTTTCACTTCTGAAAAAGGTCCAGTAAAAAAGAAATTACACCAGTACAGACAAATTAAACCGACTACAGTGGTGTGCTTTCTCACACTGCCGCGTGCTGTCATACGATCGCACAGCACTTGGAGTGCAAAATAGTGTATTGTCGGGCAAAATGGACACCCACAGTCTGCCTGGAGATGGGAAAATGCACCGACGTTACTCAAGGATCTGAAACACAAAGAAGTAAATTGAAGACTGGAAGCAGGCAAGACCATAATTTAGAAGTATTCATGTGTAAGCTGACAGTCCTGGTGTCTGAGCAGTTTGCAGACAGTGGTCACCTAAATCCTGTTGTCTGTCCAGTGCTGGTGTTTAGAGGATGTTTCCAGGTATGGTTTCAGTAGCTCCGGGTTGCGACCGAGACCAAGCATCGGAAAGTGGGTTACCGAAGACGAACACAAAAACAAGATTCCTTGATTCCATCCACCCATCTGTTCTCTTCCTCCTTGCCTCATCACAGTCTTCAGTGCATTTAAATGTTCTCTACTGTTTTTTGTCACAAGGTGACGTGACTGTGTTGTGTGTTGGCCGAAGGTCTGTTTACAGGGGTCGTTGTGGCTCAGAGGTCTGTAACGGAAGATGTGTTAATAAACAGTCGAGGGATGTGTAAAGTGTAAAGCTCCCAGGCAGGAAAGCAAAAATGTTGGGAGCTGGGGGGGGGGGGGGTGGACTGACTGTGGGTCCCTAAAGACCGGATTGGGAGTCACTGATCTAAGGGAATACTTTTACTGAAGACAAACAGGTAAACAGATGATTTCAAAATAATAACTGAAAACCCAAACTAAACCTATGCCCAATTTGCCAGCATGCTCTGTTCATTAAGACGTTTAAACTCTACAAGCAGAGGATGCAAAGATAAAGTCTCTCCCCATCAGATATCCTACGCAATCAAAATTTCCATCATTTTGGCCCCACATTCTTAGAAAATCATTACCCTTTTAGTGAAGCCCAGACAGGTATACTCACAGCAAACCTGCCATCAGATCTAGACAAAGCTGTTCCCCTACACTCCAACCACAGTATGCATTCATACACCCAGCAAACCACGCTTGATATTTCCTTAATGAGTTTGCCCAATTTCCCTTGTTAGAAGCTGACAAAACAGACAATATATTACCACGTTGTTGTGCATACCAATACATTTGTACACTCAAGAAGCCCCCGTTATAACAGATGGGCTTTAGTGACACCCATGTCCTGTGATTGTCACCGTCCACAAATCGCCATGGAGGGAGCACGTGCGTGTGCGTGAGAGGTCATGTCACTGCCTGTCCGGACCCAGCAGATCTGGGCCAGCAGCTTACAAAGGCTTTGCTCATTGTGCAACTGTAACAGGTAGGCCAGGCTGTCCCCTTAAGGCCTCTCTCCGCATGGGGATAATGGACCACCAGGTTCTTTACCAGTGTTGGGCATTTCAGGTCCAGAAGCTACAAATCCAGACCATGGTTTTGATTCTACCAACCAGCTGAGTATGA
>JAODUD010000080.1:1550236-1562752 GCA_026784285.1 Stomatorhinus walkeri
CAGTAGCTTCTGCATGACCACCTCTGCTCACAGACACATTTTATTCGCACGGCTAAGATGGAACCCAGTGTTGTCAAGGCGGAGGTCCTGATGAAAGTGTCTCAACAGAAGAAAAGAATCTCCCCGAGGAATTACAAATACAGGCTCTTCGAACTCACCAGCAATTGCATTACCTACTACGAATATGAGAAGGGGATGAGTGTTTAACGTTCAAGTCAGATGCCGATGCATACAAGATGTACTAAAAGTAAAGAGAAAGATTTTAAATAGCAGATGCATCAAATATTCAGTTGTATTGTTTGAGGTCCAATAATCCTGCAAAAATGTAGGTGGCCAAAATGCACACATGTGGCCAGCTTGCCAGTCAGGGATTAAGCCTAAGCCTAGACTAGCTTTGAGTTACAATGGTGAATCTCCATTGAAATGGCAATTTAATCCAAGACTAGTCTTAATCATTGTTCGGGAAACCGGCCCAAGAAGTTTAACATTCCTAATTTTGCTTACATAGGCCTGAATACAAACGTGGATATCTTTTGTAACCGTCATATGAATGATTTCCTTTATCTATGTAGGTTTTTAACTGACATTGTGAACCACAGTGATTGTATTGGAATGACACAGAATTTCACCATGAAGCTTTAAAAGCCTTTTATCCAGCTTACCTTAGTTTTTTGGGACATTGTTAAGTGTAGTTGTCACAAAGGAGGGCAAGATATGCCAGGGCAGGTGGAGGTCCAAAAATATTTAGAGAAATTTGCCAAGAAAACATAGTATGAATACATAATCTATATGATGTTTTGGAAGGAAATAAGAAAGACTTTTCAAGTAAAAGAGAGTCAAACTGGTCACCCCACAGCGGGCCGATTCCATATTGATGCCTATGGATTTGGAATGGGACGTGATAAATGTTCCTGTGGGTGTAATGGCCAGGTATCCCAATATTTTGGCCCATATAGTGTATATTCAATGGGATCCATCTGTCACAATGAGCAAGCAAACCCAATGCCCACCTTCGGTGTCCTCCCAGCTGTAGTCGAGATTGGTGTTGGCTGGTCTGCTCACCAGTGAACATCTGGGCCCAGTGCTTCCTCTCTAACCCATTTATATTATTGCCTAGAAAAAAGGAGCCAGGAAAGGCAGCGTGAAGATGGACAGCATCTACTGTGTGCAGACAGTGCAGCCGGAAGACGATGCCCCTGTTCAGAGACAGTTCCCTTTTCAGGTACGTAAAGCAGCTTCAGGTACCCAAACGAGGCTTCTGATTGGCCTGCGAATGTGCGCAAGTACAGGCTTCCTCATCTACGACTGGCTCTTAGAGCAAAGTAGCAGGCCATGTGCATTTATAGTTCATTCTGAAGCCTTCTTTACTTCAAACGTCTGCACTCTCTGAATCATATTAATGAGCTCAGGTTCTTGTCCACAGCAGATAGTTCACGATGAAGGAATCCTGTATATTTTTGCGAAAGATGAAGACAGCCGGAGAAGCTGGGTGAGGGTGTTGAGCGAAGGTGAGGCCGTGCCGATCCACAGCGGCCACGCCGGCCGGCAGCATCCCAGGTCTGCGTGTCACGGCTCGGCTGTGCAATGTCGGCATTTTGCAGGAACGAGGAACAACGCCGAGCTCGTGGAGACATACCACAGTGGTTTCTACGTGGAAGGGAGGTTTCTCTGCTGTAAACAGACATCGAAAGCTTCCCCTGGCTGCACTCTTTCCAAGGCAGGTTAGTGTGCACACATCTCCATCTGCTGGTGGATGGTGGTATTGCATTTTGGTTTGTGCGAGTGAGGCACCAGTAAGTGAAGGATAAAATTAATAATAGATCCTTTATTTGCCATTTGTACAAGTACAGGTACATTGGATGGTTCTCTTCGCCCACCCCATTTTCCGTGGCTTGGGTGTCACAGCGTAGGGTCAGCTAACATGCCGTGCCCCTGGACCTGGGGGCGATGCCTGTTGAGTTTTCTTGTGTTTAAATAATTGCAGGTGAATCTGAAAATACAACACTACTCTTCAACAAGAGCCCGCCACCTCTTCCTGGTTTGGAGGTAGATCCCAAAATGCCTGCTGGCACATGGAGTCAGATTGCTGCGCGAGCTTGGACTGCAGCGATCGGGCTGGACTGACTGGGGCACGAATGGAGCTTGGTGGTGTATGAGCAGAGCTGGACAGGGCAGGGGCATGTGAGGGTTGCCAGCTCACTATTGTGGAGCTAAAGTACGGGCCTCGATGCCACTTTCAGGGAAGGGATAGACTGGCGCTGCCCCCCATCCCAAAGGAAATGAAGAGCTCACCGAGCCTCGGAGACACCTGGCGCGACAATGCCACTGAACCCGACCTCGAACAAGAGACGGTCAAAAACGCTGATGGGTAAAGACGACCGTCGTGTGCACACATATGTCCCTGCTGCCTGGGCCCCATCTCACCAGAGGAAGCGACGGTCGGAGTGAGACTTCCCAGTGGCTTTTAAGCCATTGTGTATTTTTAACGATGTATTTCATTTTCAGTACTTTGCTCAAGAGCAGAACATGAGGGACTTCAGTGGAAGTTCCATCTGTAATTCCATCCGCAACTGCATGCTAATTGCGATATAAGGGTGCAGCCCGGTGCTGTCGCTTGTGGTTCGATGGCGAGCGAGAGTGTTACTCCATGATCACCCCGAAACTTTTGAGGTGAATGTTTTGAAGCTTATTTCTGAGCCGCTGCTGCGTTCCTCAGTAACCATGGTGGTGTCGCCCCTGCATGCTTACAAGCGGCTGTGCTGGATGGAAACTCCCTGTGGGTGACCCTTACCTTATGAGCTTGCGGTCAGTGACATGTGGCACTACAGAGAAATATACTCTCATTCCAATGTGCTTTTTTTAATTTAATTACAGCACTGAGTCAAGGAAGAGACTCACCAAGCGATCTTGTACGGTAAACTGCCAGTGAGTAGGGAAGTCGTGCCCATGTTTTGTATGTGAGAATTTAGTTTTATTTCAGTTACATTACTCAGAATGGGTTTTGCGATGCTTTAACTTTACAGACAAAACAGCAAGCCCAAAATGGACTGGTCAGATCGTTCCATCAGCTTTGACACGTAAGTCCGTGATACTGCTCTTGAACATTCAGTGAGGCCTAACATCAGAATTAATGACCCCTAACATCAGAATTAATGACCCCTGTGAGGAGACCTGTGTCATGCTGATCATTTCACCCATGGTGACAGTCATTCAGCAACCCAGCCCCTCGTCTTCCCTCGGTCTGACAACGTGGAGGACCACTCGTGAATATCTAAACCCTACCCTTCCCGTGGCCCTCTAAAGGTCAGATTGATGTATGATTGAGTCTCATCCAAAATTTGGACCCGGCAGGTGGTATGGTGGGAATATGTCCAGAGTGAAGAGCGAGACACTCTTGCAGCAAATGGTTTGTGAGCGCTCAGTCCTGCGTGCCTATTGGTTAGCCCTGCCCGTGATGTCACAAGGGGTCCGGGAGTGTTGTGATTGGGTCTCCCCTCTGTTTGTGTGCAGGGGAAAGAAGGGGCCTTTCTGGTGAGGGATTCCAGCCACAAAGGGTCCTACACTGTGTCATTGTTCAGCCTGGCACTTAAGTGAGTGCAGACGGAGGTTCAAAAAAGGTTATCGAACTCCATTCATATCTCATAACTGGAAATCCCACTGATGTCACATTTTGGGTCTTTTGGGTGGCAGTAAAACAACAGGGACAGTTCGCCATTACCTCATAAATACCACGGATGACAAGCAGTTTTACTTGGCGGAAAGTCTCGTGTTTGACTCAATCCCTAAACTGATCGCATACCACCAACTAAACGGAGCAGGTTAGTTCCCTTAAACACTTCCTAAACTTTGTCCCAGACTTGACCTCTGCTTTTAAACATAGTGTAAAAATAATTCCTCAAACTCTGTGATAAGAGTAACAGATGTAGCAAATCAGTAAACTCTTCCTCACTACTCTTTACTGAAAGTATACATAACAGTACCAGTCAATCCTTGTAGGTAGATGGCATTTCTCGACTGTTCCACTGAACGGGCAATGTTTTCACATCAGGACTGCTGACAAGATTACGACACCCAGCTCTAGGCAGTGATACGATTCCCAGTTCAGGCTATGGTAAGGCAGAGCTATGCAGAGGAGACCCAATGAAATCATGGCTGACACAAGGGTGACAGGAAGTGCCACGGAATTCCTCTGTGTTGCATCTGGACAGGCGACTGGGAACTGCGCCGGGAGGAGATAACCCTTGTAAGGCCGCTGGGCAGTGGGCAGTTTGGTGTGGTCCAGCTGGCTTTGTGGAAGCGGAGGTGTGAGATCGCCGTCAAAACGATCAAGGAGTGCTCCATGTCCACCGACGAGTTTATCGAAGAGGCCAAGATAATGATGCAAGTCTTTTATTTTCCCTGCTGAGATAATCAACATAACTGTTTCCTAAGAGGAGTAATAATATTGAACTTTACTCCAACTCACTGCCAATTAAAACTACAGAGAAATAGCACAGCTTCTTCTGTTGACATGTTGGTTTGCAAAATGCTAAATTTGTAAATTGATCTTTAATTTTTTGAGTTCATTTTAGTTTCACTTTGGACATTGCTTTGCCGTTGCAGTTTAGTTTTTCTCATATTCAAACTCAGGAACGTTGGTGCCAGATGGGTTGAAACCTTTCACTGAGGGTTATTCCCACCAGAAATGAGCATTTACACCCCCTGCATGTCGTTTCCTTCGGAAGGAGACTGAAACACCCCAAGCTGGTGTCCCTGCACGGGGTCTGCACAGATGCGTACCCTTTCTACATCGTGACCGAGTACATGGAAAATGGCAACCTGCTGGAGTACCTGAAGACCCACGGAGACGAGTGTCCCCCCCCCCGGCTCCTGGACACCTGCCTGGATGTGTGCGATGCCATGTGCTACCTGGAGAGACAGCGGTTTATTCACAGGGACCTGGTGAGATGCGCCAGGCTTTGGGCTGGCATCCTGTCTAGGGTGTACCCCTGCCCTGGGCCCCCCAGGACAGAGTCTCGGCCCTCTGCCGCCCTATAATGGACAAGCGGCTGGAATACGGATGGATATGTGTTTATTTTAATCCAGCCTTTCAAAACAACCAGATATAACTCTTTTCTCTCACAGGCTGCAAGAAACTGCCTGGTGCACAAGAATCTTACTGTTAAAGTGTCAGACTTTGGGATGGCCAGGTAATTGGAATGAGCATCAGAAACATTTCCTTTAATCAGCAGCTCAGGCAGGGGCCTGTTGGATTAGACTGCGCTTACAGGAAATGCCTAGTGTTTGTTGCATCAGATCAATAGCACCGGTGCATGTCAGTGGGCTATATTTCCGTCCCTGCTGGAAAAATCTTTCTGAGAAAACTCGCCTCCGAGAAACCTCTGATGTCTGAGTGGGTTCTGGTTTTTCCTGTAGGTATGTGATGGATGACCAGTATACAAGCTCAGCAGGGGCCACGTTCCCAGTTAGGTGGTCTGCACCAGAAGTTTTGAGCTACACCAGATTCAGCAGCAAGTCTGACGTCTGGGCTTTCGGTGGGTGACACTAGTGAATGCCGGCACACTTTTAGCTTTGCTGCAGCAGCTCTTTGTGAAGGCAGGACAGCTGCATTGTGCCACATATCCCTCGCCTAAAACAGGTAAAACAAAAATAAGGTTTGTGGTCTAGCATGGCGAAAAGTGGCTGTGCACACCTCACATTAATGCTTGTTTCATCGCCTCAGAACCGTCCAGCAACCCAGGGACGGGGTGCCTACTGCTAGCTGAAAGACTAGTTCCAAACGTCACCGATAGATTAACCTTCATGTAGAAGGTCCCCTTCCTCACAGCTCTGACTAATGGCTACTGGTTCATGTATTACCCGGAGATCTTCCTACATGTGACACAGGGCTGGCAAAAAAAAAATTAATCGCAGGAAGTCATTGCAAATGCAATGTAGGGCAAATGTCACAAAAACAGCAACCACAGTATGGACAGTGATAACTATTACCTTTGTGGTTGTTTCATTATTTGGTGTTAGATTGTATAATGCACTGGTTTTGCCTATTAAAAATCCACATAGCATAGAACTATAAGACGGTTGAATCAATTATAATCGGTTGGCATCAATTACACAATACTATAGGATCCTTTTGCTTTGGATGTAGCTGGTGCTTGTGTTTGGGTCCAAGTGGGAGCACTCTGACCATAATGGTGCTCTGGTGGTCACAGGCGTGTTGATGTGGGAGGTGTATACCCTGGGCAGGCAGCCGTACGAGCCCTACGACAACAAGCAAGTGACTGAGAATGTGATGCAGGGTTGCAGGCTACACCAGCCCCAGCTGGCCAGCGAGGAGCTCCACCGTCTGATCTCCAGCTGCTGGCATCAGGTGAGGCTGCGCAGTGTATACCAGCACCTGGACGGTCAGTGTGGACGCGCTTGTTTTCCTGGTAAGTGCAATCATTGCAGTCATGCCTTTCTTTCAGAACCCAGAGGACAGGCCACCATTTCATCAGATCCTTGAGGATCTCCAAGCATTTCATGAGGACCGACAACACATGGACAGCGTTTGGGATGACAGCGAGAAAACACAAGTCCAAATCGTCCATGCAAAACAGGAATTAAGCTTGTGACAGTGTGTTATGGAGTGCCAATCTCACAAGACAGTCAGCACAGCCGATGTATAACGTGACGGTCGTCACGATCGCGGAGAAGCTGTCAATGGTGTTTATTTTCTCGCATACACCATATTTCGCTTAACACATGCTCACACAATCTCGCTATTTCTGTTTGCCGTTTTAGCTTTTCCAAAATACAAAGGTGTGTCAAATCCAGGTATTTTTGACAGTGTCTTAAACTCCATATACCTCTGGGTCACTGGGTTGGTATTGCTTGCATTATTCACATTTTATATATTTTGTCACCTGTTTGTGTATAAATGTCACATTTACGGTTTCCTGTTGTATAAAGACAAACCCCCTGTTCACACTTTTATAATAATTTTGCATCACGTATTTGCAGTACTTCTCAAGGTCCTCTTCAGACTGTTAATGTTTACGGGTTTCAGGTATAAATTTTCCTTGGGAATAATAGTGACGGTATTATGGAGGGATGTCTGGGAGCCTTCAGCAGGGAAAGCTGTTTGGACGTTTGGATGGATGAAACTGTATATTGTAGTAGGGCGTTTACAGTATATATGCAAGACTGCAAGCACTTATTCAGCACACAGTTGCAGCATCCAGCCCTGCTCCCCTGTATTTCCCTGAACTGCCATGCGGAGAGACGACTGAGTCGTCTTCAAAGTTCAACCAATCACAGGAGTCGAAATGCCACCTGGGCGTGTGCTCCTGCTTCAGAGAAGGGAATTCTGATGGTACTTGTGTTTAACGTGATGTCCAGAGAACCAGTTTATAAAGATGACCACAGACAGGCAGATATGAGAATAAAATATTGACACATAAGAGAGATACCCTGATATCACCATCTGCCGACCGGCGGTGGGGGGTGTCTGCGAAAATATAGAACAAATTGCATTGTCTTATTTCTGGGTATGTGACGACTATGAAACTGACGACTCCAGCCACATCCCCTCCTGGCAAATACCCGCTTAACCCCATCAGCTCTGCCCACTGCCGCTCTGCCCCCTACACTGCGTCAGCCACTAGTGGGCCCTCCCTAATCAGCCCTAACCCTAATCCGAAATAATTTCTGGTTAAAATTCAGGAACCATTTTCCTAACTGCTACACTAATGCTACATATTTCAAAGTAAAATCGTTTTTTTTAAAAAAAAAAAAAAAAAAAGCAGAACAAATCAATGCTGCGGTTTGTGGTAATGCAGTGATGCAGTGTACTGTGGCAGTGATAGAAAGAGGAAAGTACCACAGAAAAGCTTGCTGCTGACTTCAGACCTAGAAAAACCTCGTCACTAAGGTTCTGACGGCTGTTCGCTGATATTGACTCTGTTCTATTGTAGTGTCAGTGAGACCTACCCTGCAGTTTACAGACACCTTCTCAAGCTTCCTTTTAAGGTATGTGTCTCTCCCTTTATTCTATTTCAATATATGAAACCTGCATTCTGTGTTAAGCCATAGCGTACTGGGCATAGGGGGACTGTGTCCCCGCTGACCACCGGGTCAGAACAGCGATTTTCTACTGTGGACATAGTGTAGCAGAGCTCCAGTTTATTGATAATATCTACACCTCGCTGTTGTCATGCGTTGTAAGAGCTGAGTAATTGAAATTTTATCTCTACCCTGAATGAGAAAAATGTCCATGCGTGTTGGACTCTGCCTAGGGAACCTTCGTAATTAAATATTTTTGCAACCATCACTAGAAAGTTGTGGCGGTCACACATTTTTAGAAACATTTTGTTCAGCAGTACATCAAACAGTGACACTTTTAATAAGCTTTTGCGGGTGGGTTATGATTTTCTGCGCCGCTTTTTGCAGTTACGGTGACTATGGGGCAGGTAGACATTTTAGCTGTACACCTGTGCTTTCTACTGGAGCCATAAAAGCACGGAAATTTCTTTATTTGCTAAATCTGGACACCATCTTCGCTGTTTGGTCATTGTTCAGGGTCTTAATATGAAGCTTCTGCTGTATATTACAAAAATTCACAAAAGCGTGATCAGCTTGGAAACATGGGAGTCTTTGGAACCAGTGTGTCAAACGGCTGGGAGGAGCCGAGTTCATGGGTTCCTCATTTTACTCCTGGATGTTCCACCGTCCTCGGAATTTGGTTCATTTCACCAAACCTGAAGCTGGTCTTAGCAGCCATTCCTTGTTTTGTTTTGTTTCCCTCCAACCACCTGCACACCAGACCAGTCACCCAAAGGCCCCACAATCGGCAAGCAGCAGCAGGAGCGCCGGCAGCACACTGGGCTTACGAGCTAGACTGCTGTTCACCCCTCACCTTTCCCAAGCCGATCCAAAAGGGTCAGCATGGATTCCCAGGCAGAGATCTACCTCGAGAAGCAAACACTCTTGTCCTTCTGCATGGAGATGAAAAGGGAGGATGAGCTGAAGGCTGTCTGTGAGCAGGACGTTGTCAGTGACGGCTGCTTCTGCGTAACAGGGGCTGAATGCGCTCCTATCCACCAAGTGGTTGTAGCAAAGTCTACCACCACTACTTTCAGTAAGTCCACATGTCTTATTTTGCCATTTTTAATTGCTGATATTATACTTATCATCACTCAGCATCTTGTACCACTTTACATGAGACATTATTTTTGTGACATCAGCAGGAATATGGAATTTTAGCAATGAGAAGATGAAGGACAACGTAGCAATACTGAATCTGAAACACGACAAGTATATCAGGCGTTCAGGCAACGTGGCCTCGATGGATCCTTCTTCTGTCGTTAAATCAGGTATCCGGTTTATCTGTGTTCGGGTTTGTTTGGGAAAACCTAAGTACCAGCCAAAAAACCAAAGAGGCACAGACGTAAACTTATACTGCAACAAAGCAGTCGTAAACTTCAGAATTATGGATGCTGCAAAATGGCACTTACCATTCAGATATTAGAGAATTATTACCTTAAGTACAATCTGAGGGTGAGATCGATAAGGTGAAGGGGAACTTTAAGTCTTTGTGTTTTTCATAGTCACCTTAATTTACCTTAATTCACCTTAATTTAGGATTACTCTGTCTGCAGAATAGTTTAGATGAGTGTATAGATTTGCAGCTAATCGGATTAATCTGGTCAAAAGTCAGGTTTATTCGTGAAATTGTTCCTTCTTTGTCTTAGCAAGCATAACGATTTTCTACTACAAGACAACCCTTATTGAGGAGCCCTTCCGCGGGATCCCGGTGGTGCTTAATTTCACCGACACTGACTCCTTTCTGCGCTGCCAGAAGAGCGGTGACGAGGTGTCTGTCAGCGTGGAGGTACAGCGCCCTCGCAACGCTGTGCTGCGCGTTATAATTACTCGGAATCGCATCGTGTTTTATATGCACGCATTTTACCGCGCGGTGGCGCTATTGTCAACGTAGGTTTATAAATTGTTTTACAGAAGTTTGAAAAGCAAAGGTTGCGGCGTTTCTCCAGCCGGGACGAAGACGCCTTCTCCTTCGTTTTCTACATGATGGCCGCCCGGGACAAGGCGCGTCGCTTCGAGTCTGCGGTTCACAGCGGCTGGTTTATGAAGGCAGTGGACGAGACCGTAGGCATGGGCCCCTTGTCCCCGGAGAGCGAGTCCTCCTATTTTATGTTTCATGAGCAGTGAAGCCAGTCCTACCTTCCATAAACTTATACCTTTAAAATGTGCACTTGGCAAATCGTATACGCGTCTTTATAATGATGTTTCAGTGATCTGTTCCGTCTATTTATTCCACCTTTTTGAGAACTGCCTTCGACGTATTTTGCGCGGAAATGATTCTTGTTTTAAAAAATAAATACATTTCAAGAATGCAAAAATGCCCAGCTAAATGCCTACCCTATCGATGCTGCACCATTATAACGGAAGTTATAAGGAAGCGGTTAACTGGGTGGCGTGGTGACGCAGTGGGTAGCATTGTCACGTCACACCTCCAAGTTTGGGGGTTCAGATCCTGCCTGTGTTCCGAGCTGTGTGAGTTTCTTCCTGCATTCCAAAGATATGCACTTTGGTGAAGTATGTATGTTGTGATGAGGGCAGACTTTATCTGTTGGAAGTTGCCCTGGTGGGTAAAGTGCCATCCCATTCAGAGCATCCGTGTTCCTTATGCAACCTGGGACAGGCTTCCTGTCACCTCAGTCAGAGTCAGGGGTTAGAAGACGAATGGAAAGGTCACATTAGGGACAAACAGGAATGTCCTTGCCCCGCTTTCCACTGAGAGAGCTTACAAGGAACTTGTCCAACGAGCCGTACGTCAAGCAGAGAAAAGCTATGAGCAGCATCTTCATGTGGTTGATACTGACGCTGTACCTGAAAGATTTTCATTTCGTAGAATGTCGGAAATTAAAATTGCCTGGATGCCATTAACAGTGGTCATATGGGCTATTACTAGCCATAATGATGTTACATTGTGAATGTGTGTAAGCATGTATCTCAGACATTACCAGCTATAATGATGTTACATTGTGAATGTGTGTAAGCATGTATCTCAGACATTACCAGCCATAATGATGTTACATTGTGAATGTGTGTAAGCATGTATCTCAGACATTACCAGCCATAATGATGTTACATTGTGAATGTAAGCATATATCTCAGATATTAACAGCACTGACCTACTGAGTCATGAAACAAAAACCTAATGCAACAAAAAATTCTCGTTTCATACGTTATCCCTAAATACTGACCTCAGCACTTTTATATTCCTATTACACACCACGTGTAAACTTTTACAGAATAACACTCAGCCATGCCGTCTGCATCGATCCATTTCCCCTTACAGCAGCAGAATATGGCAGTGAAGATTTAACAATCGGTTAATACTTAACCAGAGGACAAAGCTACAGGCATGACTAAATCCTGCACTGCACTCCTGCTTTCACACAAGGTTGCTGGGTCAAATCCCATAACAACTCTTGCTGCCGTAATGACTCTAAACTTAAGTGACTGTGATAAAACTGTATGTGTAGCTGATAATTTCTGCTGTGGATAAACATGCTAGTCACGCCATGGATAATCTTCATGCTCTTAAAAAAATGTACTTGTTTACTTTTGTTTATTATCGCGCTTCATTTTCACGCTGATTCCGTGACCTCCTTCTCAGACTCATTCTCATGATTCCTGTCGGGTGCTTCTAGTAAAATATTTCTTTTTGCAGCTTCAAAGGTAGTCGACATGTGACTGTCAGTAGATCACTATGTATTTGGTCATATTATGTGTGAGTTCTGTGATTAGTTACATGTCTGGTGGTGACTCCTCTTTATCTGTGTACTGGGTGTAGAGCCACAACAATCTACATACCAAGGGAATTTTCCACATTTAAATAAACAATTTCCTGTCAGCAAAATGTTGCCGCACAATGTAAAGATATCGACCTCCACACCTGAATCTACAGGGCACCAAATATTTTATGGCTTAAAGGCATCTTGGATTACACTGTAACCACAATCCCTAACTATGTCACCATCCCTAACTAAATGTGTCTCTGTGTCCACCTTTTGATAACTCATGGTTTACTTATTTCAGTCATCGTGCATTGGTGAAATTACACGTGCAGCACCGATTCACTTGGGTTGTTAGTGTGGCCAGTGTCAGGTGAATCAATGCCAATCGATGGTTTGTTCCCTTTCACTGAAAATTTATTAATTCTTAACCTTGTTTATTATTCACACAGAAAACTGTCACTAATAGTACATTTGTTTGCTGCTACAAAGGTTTACCTAAAAATAAAACTGTCATAAAGAACAGAAACGTATCCCCAAAAGAATTTGCTTATTTTGGAGTATATAAGTTAAATAATCTGAAAAAATCTGCAGTTAGATCCCCCTGACGTGTAATCATAGACCGGACCCCGTCAGCAACACAGACATCTGCCTTATTCTAATTTAGTGGTGCCCTGGTTATGGTCCGCGGCCTGTCCTGCCTTTGGTGACTGCTGAT
>JAODUD010000080.1:1589304-1602133 GCA_026784285.1 Stomatorhinus walkeri
GAAGGAAAGGCATGGGGGGGGGGGGGGCGCTTTGACTTTCCCTCTCAAGCACAGTGAGAGCGGGGAGATGGGGAACAAGATTTAAGGAGGGGCAGGCTAGCGTCTCTGAGGTCACGTGGCCAGAGATCTCAGCAGCAGAGGTGGAAAGTTCAGGTCCACAAATCCGGTCCAAGGTTTTGTTTCAACCAATCAGTTGAGTATAAAGAGTCACAGTCATAGAGTCACAGTCATAGAGTACTCAACTGATCTTTCCATGTCTACTGGGCAGGAAGACGGGAGTTCCTCCTGCTGTAACGCTGGTGATTCTTCCTTCTCTCCCAGGCAGTCCATCAAGAGAGGATCCAGTTGGAGAACCAGCTGGAGATCCTGCGTCCTGCAGCCATGTGACCAACCTCAAGGGTCAGACAGAGATGTGGCCAGACGTCTCCTCTGGGAGTTTGCCTGCTCAGGGCTGTGGGTCTCACCTGGGCCAGCCGGTGTCCTCCGGGCCGTTCTGCACTCTCTGTGCCGGGCTGTGCTGTGTGTGCCGACACGTTTGTAACAAGGTCCCCGTGAACCAGGACCCATCAAAGGCCTGACACGGAAAACGAGCCCAGCGGCCTTCGATGGGCAAAGGTCAAAGGGCAAAGGTCAAATACACTGTAGTCAAAAGAAGCAGCGAAGATGGGATTCAGATCCTCGTCCGGAGCAGCATCTCCGTACCTGTGAGCCCAACAGGTCAACCTCTGGTTGCATTAAGGTTTTATATATAATATCTCATATTCTTTTAATTCCAACACTGCTTTTTTATCTTCAAATCAGAAAATGATTTTTAAAGATGTATTTGTCCACGTTTTGGAGACTCCTTGTGTCGGCTTATGAGTGGGTGCAGAGTCATTTCTGTGACTCAGGTCCGATTTTGTGCACAGATAAGATAAATATATGTGTCCTCAGATTTAATTGCACTACTCACCCTCAGAACAATTTAAAAGCTGAACAGATAGTAGATTGTTCTTAACTTGGACTCCAAAGAAAGCTGCTGATTTGTAGCACAAACCCAACAGTAACATTTTTCATGAAGAACGTGGGGATTGTGAATGTTAAATATGTGTCATTTAATTCTGTATTTCCTAAATGTCCAGTCAGAGGTAACATTCTGCTGAAAGCGTGGTGGAAGGCAGGACTGCAAAACTGTCCCAGCTTACGCAGGGAGGGCAGAGTCAAGTGCTCCAGACGCAGTGATGGATTGACGTCAGTCCCATAGAGACGCTGGGTCTCTCTGCCTCTGCCTGATGTCCGGCCCATGGACAGCAGAGATAAAAACCAGTCACTTGCAGCCGCCCTACGAAGCTCAAGATGTTTGGATTTAGTGACGGCATTGAGCCTCAAATTTCTGCACTTTCTTTTTACCGGATTTTTCAAGAAATCGAACCATTTTAGAGCTAATCGCGTCGAGCAGGACTCCAAGAGCACAACAGATAATGGTGGAGAAGCACATTCTGGCAGAGCTGCTGCCGTCCGTGCTGTGGCCTGGGGTTAGGGTCCGTACCCACCTCGTCCTGCTCGGACGGGACCGCAGCCCTTATCCGTGCCAAGAGAGGAAAACCAGCAACAGAGAGGCTTTATAACCCCCCCGCTCCAGCCCGCCGTTTGCTGATCTTGGCGCCGTGTCCGTGGTGTTCAGTGCGTCAGAACAGCTCTCCTGTCCCGCGTGTGCAAGCAGAGTCTTGTCCGTGTTCTCGGTAACGGTTTCCGCATCTTCATGGGGCTGAGAGCGTCTCCAGTTTCACGCTGCACTGCGGGCGATAGAGAATGCTTTTACCTGTTATTCATAAATACGCTACCTAGCATGTTTCAAGCCAAATGTTGACGCATAAAGTTTAAACTGAAAGGACAAAGGCGATTGTGTGCATCCCCGCGCAGGGATGGGAGGGTTTTCCCGTTTAACAGTGTGGGTTAGGGTCACTACTGTCAGCTTCATTTAGCAAAACACCCTCCTGGGTGTGAAGCACAACTGCATTACATGGGTGCTCATCCGGATTAGCTAGTGATGTGCGAACTGCTGAAAGTGAACGCTTTTCATGTGATCTGATTGAATTTATGCCAAACCAAACCGATATAGTTACTGTCATGTCGGACTCTTGGAACACCCCCCCCCCCCCCGCTACAATAAACCACCATAAAAGAACAATCCTGTAAATGACCAACAGAAAAAAAAAACTAGTTTAGATAGCAAGAGGAAAATGTTTTTTAAAAAAATTGAGTACAAGTATGATTATTGCTGTATCTAAATCTCTATGCAAATGCAGTGGTGCTGAGAGAGCCAGCTTCAGTCTGACATATCTCTGTGCCACCCTACATGTGCATATGTACCAGCAGAAGGTGTTTAATGTATGCGAATGGCTTCATTTAAACAGTTACCAACAGAAAGGCACACTGAACTGTATGCTGAAATGCATTCTGGGAAATATAACAATAAAGATGGAATTACTGGAAACATTTGGACCTAATGTTCAGTTTTAAATGTTCTTTTCTTCACCAAAATCGGATTTTTTCTCCCTTAATCATAACGATATTTTACTGAATCTCTTAAGGTTGAGTTCCTCTTGCTTAAGTCTCCCACAATAGTGCTGGAACTCACAACCTCCGTGTCCTCGATTGTGATCTGTCTACTTCAAGATGAGCCACAAATTACCAGCCCTCCTGGACCAGTAGGGGTCAGATTTGTAAAGGCACCACAGACGGTCCCAGTAAGTCGGTTCCCAGGATCCCACAGGAGGCGAGGTGAGCTGAGTTGAAGGTAAATATTTGTGAAAGTGATATTAGACATTTTATTTATGCTGAGAGCCATTTTGAAGCCTTGCTCACAGTTGATTGGCTGCTCCGCCACTCGGTTGTAGTCTCACCTTTCACGTGTCACACCCTTTGAAAAGGTGCCCCCTCCCCCAGGTGCCCCCTCCCCCAGCTGTGGTTCCGCTGCCTTGACGGCCAGGATGGCGCCGTCATGCAGATGCTATTGTATCACTAACACGGTCACTGGTTGCCCCCCCCCCCGCCTCCGGTGTCGCTACCAAGTTAGCTGGAAAACATGAAGCAGGTTCGCCCTCAGCCAGAAAGTGACCAGGAAGTCCTGTGCCAAGTGCAGCGGGGAGGTCAGAGTTTGCCATCGCTTACTTGAGCATCATCCCCCCCGCCCCCCCCCCAAGACTAAATTTTATCTCTAGACAGGTTGTCAAAATTTCACAAAGGCCAGGCTAAAACAGGAGCCTAATGACCCATCGACAGGTGATAAATACAAATTTAACAGCAAGTACTGTCGGTCAGTGTTTAGTTACGCCCCTTGGCGTGGTGTACTGCCCCGGCCCGAGACGCGGCCGGCCTTGGGAGACGTCTCACTCCGCACCATCCTCAGCCTTGTGCAGAGTGCTGAGAGAGCCATCAGGCACTCCAGTGGAGAGGAAGGCTGTCCCATCCATGGTCAGTGACGTGACTGCTGGCTTTCTCACAGCAGATGATAGTCGTAGGACCACAAGAACCTCGGTGCTAGTAGAGTGCTACTCAATAGGTGTCCCTGTCTCACCCATGTATACATCCCGGGGGGGGGAGGGGTTGTCCCAAGGCATGGCATATACACACCCCTCTCTGTCAATGTCTGAATGTTTGTTTTTCTATGCCAGCTAAGCACACAGGGTTCATTCAGAGTCCAGCCTCTGTGTGACACACTGATCTCTTTGAAGTTTCAATACATCCTTGATGAAAGAAGCATCTCTCTCTGTCACAACAGACTCTTGAGTTCAGATGATCTTTTGAAGAGACCGAGATATGGAGCCACAGATCCTCCTAAGGATCCCTGCTGTTCCCCGGGGGCCAAAAACCAGGTATTGGGGGTGTTAAGCATTCCCTTAAAATGGCATCCTGCCCCATTGTGGGGCCCTACGTTTATTGTACAGGTCGTACTAAGAAGCCACGAGCCCATGGGACTGGTGCTAGTATTTTGGGGCGAAACCCACAGCTGAAACTGAAAGGATGCATCGACCGTGGCTGTGTTCACACTTGGACACAACCCAGCCTTCATGAAGGCTCCGCCCATGCCACTGAGGCTCCGCCCATGCCACTGATGCTCCGCCCACACCATGTAAGCTCCGGTGATGCCACTGAGGCTCCACCCACACGTAAGCCCTGCCCCAACACATAAGTTTCCACCCCCCACACTCATCTTCAGGAAAGTGCCCGGAATGTCTTAGTCTCTCTCCTCTTCTCGCACCAACTACCACACGCCTTTTTGACCTCTGGGCAATATAGGAATGTTCTTAGGGACGCCATCGATGTCTAACATGAGGGTCACTCTTACTGCACCAGCTGAAAAGAGGATCAGTTGTCTCCCACCGCCCCGTCACTCAATAACGGTTCCTGACTGACGCTGAAATCAAAGACAGAGTCTGAAATTCAAGAAGCACCTTCCACTGGAAGGCGGGGGGGGGGGGGGTATGTGGGTGTGGCCCACTTCATTTCACTCCAGAAAAGTGTCACTGGCTTTGGCACATGGTGCCGTCACCCAGAACAACATGTTCTCCATGTTCTCATACTTGCTCTGATGAGAACGCACTGTAGGCAGTGAAAAATGTTCTGTTACTATAGAAACCACTTTGCACGTTGATTGATCTGTCCTTCTGCATAGCATGCAATTTATTTAATGTACCCGTATTCTGCCACTGTGCTGGGGGGGGGTCACAGGTGTTTGGGCTGGCGTGGCCATGAATTCTGACACCTTCCGCCTGACCCCGTCACTCATCGACCGTGAGGCCTGAAAGATTTTGCCGTGTGATATTTCGGAAGGGCAATTATCCACAGATTTGGAAAGGTGTCTCTCCTTCGTCAGCTAGGCTCACAGGGATTTTTTTTTTCATAGTCCAGCAACAGGAAGCCAAGGCTGACGGACTGGGGGTGTGCCAGCCCAGGGGCGGGGGCCAGAGTCAGCTCGAACCCTGAGCATCATTATGCATTTGACAGGCAAGGCTTCAGACAAAGGCGCATTATTAAATTAGGGCTACAGTAAAGAAATCTGGTGTGATACAAGATTAGTGATCATTGAAATATGTAAATTATGAACTGAACCTAAATAACAGCAGCCCCAATATTTCTGTCACGCCTTTCACAGCTCTGGGTCCCGCTCTGTCCCCTTCCATTGCCAGGACACAGTGTCTCTCCTGCCGTCTGGGTCACAGTCACCCAGTGTCCACACCCAAGGCAAGGATATATGCACACAGAAAGCAGCAGACTTCAGCTGCATGTGTCAAACTATAAATACCCCTCTGTGCCGTGTGGTCTGGGTTACCCAGAGCAGCTGAAGTCCTTCTCTATGCCATCACAGCTACAGTTACACACATTGAATTATTGGCAGCATAGAGTCTCATCACCAGGCCTTTATTATCACTGTGTTCCCACGGTGAACCGTGGTTCTGCATGTGTGCCGTTCGTAGGCCGCACAACTCTAAGAAAATGTCGACTGAAGTTTGCTGTGTCGCCACTAGAGGGTGCCACAGAACCTGCAATTTCAATCTGAACGTTAGCTTACAATAAATTAAAATATCATAAGCAAATATAAATACACTGTGTTTGAATGGGTTTTGTGTAAGTCTTCGTATTTTCTCCATATAAAAAATCACATTAGGTTGTTTGCAAAATGAAGATCAAAAATGAAACTTTCAAACTTTTGGCGGAAATTCATATTGAGGCACCATTAATATCAGCGACTGTTCTTGACAGACCGGAAGTCACCTCTGTGCAAACGCCAGGTGTTAACGGGTGTATTTCCAGGAATACTTGTTTCTTCTGTCATTTGGCCACTTCAGTGAAGCCCAGACGGTCTGGAACATTCTCCCTGTCTCTGGTTAAATCCCTTCATCTCCTCCCAGACACTAAAGGTAAGGTTTTAACAGGACGTGTCTCTAAATCGCTGGTTTACCCCTCAGTCTGATTACAGTCTCTCACTGAAACATTTGTACAGCTAAACAAAAAGCACCCATCGTTTAATTAATCTGACATTAATTGATTTATTGGCATCCTCCTCTACACATTCTGAAACCACAGAAAACCAGAACGATATAAAAATAATGCTCATAACACTAAGAAGGAGTTTTAAATAAGAGTTTGGTGTTCATTTGTGTCACCAGAGGGCCCGACCTGGTCTGGTGAAATCCAGATCTTGAATATTATCTCCCAGGCGTACAATTCCTTTAAAAGGGCTCAAGGCTTCTCTTCTCCAGTACCCACATTAAAAAACTGTATTGGTTTAACATTTTCCAATTAAATCCTTATATTCTATTGCTGGTGAGTGAGTTACACCCCGCCTGTAGCTCAGTGAGAGAATGAAGTCACCCATGAGCAAACGCTGGCGGTGCATCGACCAGCCGCAGTCCACACTAATCCCTGCAGGCCTCTTGTTGACATGTTAGGCCCCATCTTTCCGCTCTCTGCTATTCCAGGGCGTGGTTTTGCTGGCCCTGCATTACCGACTGCTCAGGGGGGGGCGTAGATCGCCCCCTCTACCAGGCACCATGACCCCGGACAGAGGGTTTAGCAGAGCGCCCATTCAGTGCCTGTGAACGGACCCCGGACAGGTAGGCGGGTCTCTGCTCCTAGGCGAAAGGCAGGTCATGTGGCAGATTGTCACGGAAACACTGAGGACAGACAGGTGTCACACCCTGGTCTGGGTGTCTGTCTGTCTGACCATCTCTCTGTCTGACAATCTGTCTGACTCTCTGTCTGTCTGATTGTCTGTCTGTCTGTCTGTCAGACCATCAGTCTGACTCTCTGTATGTCTGATTGTCTGTCTGTCTGTCTGATTGTCTGTCTGTCTGACTCTCTGTCTGTCTGACTCTCTGTCTGTCTGATTGTCTGTCTGTCTGTCTGTCTGTCTGACCGTCTCTCTGTCCATCTTACAGCAGGAGCTGGTGGCTTGGGTGAGGATTTAAAATCACAAATGTATTTTAAACAGCCAATTCATGCTATTGCCATGTGTATTTCTACATATATTTTAATGTTAATTTTTCATTTTAGATAGTGGATGATAGACAAGCAGTCTGGACACAACTTTAATATTTAATCTCCAACCCCAAAACGCATGACTTTTATATTAATGTATATCCATCTAAAAGCTTTTTTCGATTGATCTTTCATTTATATTTCTCTTTTGAATTAATTTTGTATCTTTTTGAGGCCACATATTGACTGATTAATGAAGGCAATTACACGTTATGTAATCTATTCTTTCGGTTAGTGTCGAATTAGAGGTGTGGCATATTAAGGTATGTCTGTCTACAGTGGTATGCCCAACTTTCTTCCGAACAAACAGTATTAATGTGGCTTCTTGCAGGAGGGTGTAAAATATGGCAAAAATCTTGCCGGATGTGATTTTTAAATGTATGTAGCATAACCCTTTTCTTGGCAGTTACTTCTGGTCTATGCAACATTATTAAATACGTAAGAAAAACATAAAGGCGTGTTCAGATCCCGTTGATCGGGGACGCTGAGTGTCGTGCGCTACCATTCATTGCCTGTACCACAATATCAAGCTTTACTGACTCCAAGCGGCCTGTTGAATGAATGAACTGATTCCCGATCCAGAAAATGCGCCACCCCGGGTTTTCAAGTGGTCGCCTCTTTTTAAAATCCACCTCTACTTTACAGTGCTGGGGAAAATGCATGGTAAGGCAGCTGATGATCAGAAGAGCGGCGGAGATCCCAGTCTGAAAGCAGGCTGCCTTACTCCCTGACCGCGCGATTTTTACCACAGGAGAGTCAAAACATGGAGGAACCAAACATGAATTCGGGATTTTGGGATTAACTGGGACAGGAGCATCAAACGCGACTGCTTTACTTGGATTTGATTTATTCTGAGGGGGATTTTGCTTTCCCGTGCAAAATGCCTTTCGCCAAACGGATCGTGGAGCCCCAGTCGCTGTGCAGGCATGCGATTCCCAATGACGAGGGCTTGCTTTTTGAGGATCTTTGCTCAATCAACAATGTGGCTCTTTCCCGGACCCTGAGGCAGCTCTCCGACCTGGCCAAGCATGCCTGCTCCTTATTCCAGGAGCTGGAAACCGAGATCCTATCTACGAACCAACGGGTCTGGGTTCTGCAAAGTAAAATAGGGAGAATTCAGCAGATCGCTAGCGGACTGGATCCTAAGCTGGAAGCCGTGCGTAAGTACCCGGCCCGGGCGGCGTGTCCATAATGTAAAAGAACCGCTTCATGTGCCATAGTTTTGGGTTCAGTCCTTCAGAGAGGCTTTGGGCGAGCCCGGGACACGAAAATGCAATGAGGTGCGCGCCTGATTTCGTTGTCGTATATCATTATCGTATTCCCAGTGTATTCCGGTTCCCTCTAAATACCCGTGACAGAAGCCACATCCAGCGCTATTTCGTACCGGAAAGGGCAAAAGGAGGTGTTACAGATGTTTAAAATAGTTTCTTTACGGCATCTGCAAGCGAGTGTTGCAGGCAGAGGGGCGTGTGCGGTGCATGGCTGGGAAGAGGCTGCACCGGCGTCTTCATCGGTACCGTCTCTGTTTATTAATGTGGGCAAACGCTGCAGGTGCGGGGCGACTTCTGTACCTGACCGGAATGGATGATCACGCCCCGTCTTCGGCGCTGAATCCCCCTCTGCAGTGCCGCATCACACGCCGTTCCCCATTAATATCACAGCCTTAATGAAATCGCTGCGGTGCGAATGACGGATGTGGCAAATGAACGCGTGTGATAAAAAATGATCAGTCCAATTAGGGTTTTATGTGGAATGTGAACCGGTTTGCGCAACCCTGGTACCGGGAACGCGCGCCTTGCACCGTCCGATAGGCGAATTCCCCGTTAGTGGAGGATTACTGGATTGCAGACGACTAGATATGCACGATGACCATTTATACCAAAGAGGGTTTCTCTCAAGCGTTTAATCCAGATGTTTTTGTGAAGTCCGCCCTATCAAGTGATGCATCCTTAGCGTCGGTCGCAGTTAACCCATTCTCTCCCGGTGGGAGCTCTGAAAGTACCTGAATTAATACAAGCCACGTATGAAATGGTTGCGCTGGAGATTTGGGGGAAGATGGCAGTGATGGGAAAGAAGATAAAATATTTCCAAGTGAGGATATGCATGGGGAATGTTTCTGTTTTATTTTCCACTGGAATAATAATATTTTGGTTATTGAAAATTGTCGCAGCTGTAAGGATTCTGGGAAAAATAAATCCTTCAGGATAAATACTTTGTCTTGTCGCAGGAAAGCGTTCCTGATGTGTGAAAATGCCAGTCGGGAGGAAAAGCACTATCTTTAAAAAAATACTGAATTCTACACATCCAGCACTGGTACTCCCCCTCGGCCCTCACTCGTCTGGTACATGTGGCCAAGCCTGGATTTCTGCCTGGGGAGGGATTACTCTGGGATTGCTGCGGTTTGCCTTGGGTTAGCGTGGCCGGTCGACGGATGCGCGTGATGACTTGTTTCTAAGGGACATGAAGACTTCGGTACTTTTTGCCAAGATTCTCCTCGTCTTGCGAAGTGCGCAGTGTTTTCCCACGCGATGCAGTACGATTTGGCCTAGAGGGAAGCATGTCGGAATACGTTTTTTTCATGACGAAAATGCCTGTTTCTGTAAAATGGTCTTTAGGAAGTACTTCAGATTTATGAGTAACTGCGCGACCCCACGTAACGGTTTGCAAACAGGTGTCCTATGTGCATTTTAATAGCGGCCTCATGTGCTTCTGGTTGTTCCTGTTTATTGGCTACCTAGCAGAAATATGAACCTCTTGAGCAAGGGTAGGGTCAGTGCTTCAGGCTATGACCCTGTAACCTTCTGGACACATGTCGAGGTGCTTAAGCATCTTCTGAGATCCTAGAGATGTAACTTCCAATCTGCCTGTCTGAAATAGGGCTGCCTTCCAAAGCCTTCAATGAACTCTGGGTGTGTAAATTAAATGATATCCTCATGAGTACATCGGCACGCTTCTTTTCACTTTTCACATATTCCACTTTTCTTTTCCTTGAGAAACACACACACACCGTTAAGAGTGAAACTACACTGTCAGGCCATTTATCTGGTGCCCAGACCATTTTTCTTTGGGGGGGGGGGGGGCAGTTAAGGACCTTGTTCAAGAAGATGAAACTATTCTACTGACTCAGCAACCTTCTAGTCACAGATGCAGAGGTTTACCTTCCTGAACCACAAGCCCAGGGGACCAGTGTAAGCAAGATGTCTTTTGATATTTAAAAGCTTCAGTCACTCATGCACTTGGGACACCACAAGAGCTTTCAGTCCCTGTACCTTTAGCTCCCCCAAAGGGTTAAACTCTGCTCTGCATTGCTCAGTAAAGGAAAGAATGCAGTTTTTTTAGGATGGCCTGAGATCCTCGTGGAACACTCCATACCCTGAAGTGGACGCATCCCCGTTTACCCAGCTCCAGGTACTGGGCCACGTCGCCGTGGTTCAGCGGTCTGGCATTAAAAACAGAAACAGCACTCATACATTCAGCTGTACATTAGGAGGCGGAGCTGCGCTGCACCCTGGGCAGCCAATGAGAGGCACCCTGGGCAGCCAATGAGAAGGCCCCAAAGTGACTGTGTGTCCCTTACTGCGTGCCTGGAGATCAGCACTGAATCATGGGCACTGTGCTCCGCGTGCCTCTGTCTCCAGCCTAAATGGGCAGGCTGTGAGCGGACAGGCTCTGTGGCATGCCCCCCCCGCCAGAGGTGTTAATTGTCCCCCCACCCCCCACAGCCGGGTAAAGCAGGTCAGGAGTCATGGTAACGATAACTTCTGATTCTTCGAAAGAGGGAAAGCCGTCCAGCCCTGAAGATCACGGCTTTGAGCTGGTGGTTATTCTTGCAGTGCTCAGACGGGGGGGGGGGGGGGGGGGTTGGTTTACAGGGAGAAAAGCACACAAGCTTTCTGACGTCCTTCCAGTGGCTCGTAAGGGAGTGATGCATTCACCTCTATTCTGGCAGGGGCCTCTCTCTAGGGGCCCTTCTGGCTGCCACTGCTCATAATGGTCTTTCTTACAGTAATGGGGCTGCAGTTAAACGACGGGGTTGGTATGCGAATGAGAATTGGTGCAAATGTGCCCCTGAGGGGGGGGTATTGGGATGGAGCCGTCTTTGTGAGGGCTTCCCGCTGTGGCAGGGTGGGGTGCAGGCTAGAGGGGCCTTCAGGGAGTCCGTGTTCCCAACCTTGTCTCGGGTTGGACACTAGGAATCGGCTGTTGTACCTTAGAATAAAGTACTGCACCCGAATTACTTTATGAAAGCGGCTCAGGTTCGTAAATGATGAGAGATGGTGAGATCTTGTCATGTGAGGATGCCTGCCCCTCCCCCCCTCTTCCGATTTTTTTGCAAGTGTGACTGGCCGATATCAATTTTTGCCAGTTCCGATTTTTTTTTTTCCTGAGAACTATAATTGATGGCATATAAACAAAAATCAGCTTTTCTTCAATGCAAAATGTTATTTCATAATAAAAGAAATCGTTAAACTTTACATTTTACCCCAAACTGCATTACATTACAGGATCTTTTCTCACTTAAACAAGTCTCAAAATAAAGTGCTCTGTGACGGGAAAGAGGTACAAATAAGAATTAACTGAAAATTTGTTGATTTTTTGTTGATCTGTTGATTTTGTTTATATATTTGTCTTAAAATAAAATCCGTAAGTTACAAACCTCAAAATAAAACTGAAGTTTACTATACTCTTCCAAATAATAATAGGTGCAGGGGTAACATTATTAATACCAGCATCACGTGTTTTGCATAAACATTTCTTACATCGCTAGTTAGCTAGATTAAGATCAGGCCTTTTCATACCTTCATACTGTACAGACACTATAACGCAGGGGGTTAAAGTTTTCACTATGTCGTAGGAAAAAACCGTGGCTAACTTTGCAATTTTAATTGTTAATTGTTAGTATAAGTTTAATAATAAGATTGAAATGGTGATTCCCTCCTGGTTCACTTTGGCTCACAATTCAGAGCTTCAAGCTAACAACATGCTGGCGTGTGGCTGTCAGGCTATTGCCTGAGCCGCTGTGCGCATGACGTGTGCTGCATGCATAAAACGGACCGGTTCGGTGTCAGAAATACAGGAGATTGAATGGCTGGTCTCCAGTTCTGCCTGAGCACGCTGAAAATCAGTCGATTCCGGTCCCTGGCCGGTCGATCGGTGCATCACTAATATCCATCACAGTCTTGCAGGTGGGGACAGCAGTGGATTCCTGTTGATTAGCTCCATCCAGAGCACCACAGTCATTGCTGCACTGTACCCATCCCTCCGCTAAGTCGGAACGATAGTCTGCTCTGCTAACAAGAGGGTTTCCTTCATTTAACGGTAGAGAAGGCCTCTTACTGCGTTTTGCTGTCTAGCTAGATGTTTCCCAGACCCTGATGTTGGTCTTCTCAAAGCGGAGAGGAAGATAAATCACATGACCTGACAGCTTGTCTGTGATAGGATAAAAAAGCTGGCTGGAGGAACATGGCCTGGTTTGGATGGATGGATGGTACCATTGACCGTTGAACTGGAGGGGTCTGGTGTAAACATGGAATGATCTCCTGAGCTAATCTGTAATGGCTGACCTCAGGGTACCTCGCAGAGTGGAGAAGGGTCACGAGCCTCACAGACTTTCAGTGAGGCTGGCAAGAATGCCCCCCCCCCCCCCCATCAGGCTGGCAGGTGGTCATACCAGTTGGATGTGATATGTTGGTGGGGGGATGTGGCAGCAAGCAGAACGAATCAAAGGAAGGTTTTTGGTTCATTTCTCATTGGACATGCCAAGGAGATGTCACCTGGATGTATATTCCACCTCCTATGTTGGGGG
>JAODUD010000080.1:1608848-1619806 GCA_026784285.1 Stomatorhinus walkeri
TGGGGGCATTGCGAAAATGCCCCCCCCCCCCCCCCAAAAAAAGTCCCATTTGTTGAACAGATGCTTCAGGTCATTAATTTTGTTATCCAATCCGGGCCATTCTGTAAGGATAAGGCTGGACTTCTGTTGACTAAATAAGCTGGTGTATTCCTGTCATTAAACTGGGTTAAATTGTCACTGTCATTGTCTTCCTGAAAGGGGAAGGATGATGTTTCTGGAGATGCTGGTGGCTCGTCGTTCAGTGTTCCCACTAAAACATTGTTGGCTGCTGCACCAGGCTGGGCCACCATCTGCTAATACGAGCTGACCCGTGCCCCCAGAACCTTGATCTTCTGAAGGAGGTTGGACCTTCAGCTGGAGGTGGGACATGCCATCAATACCAAGGTGCCGTTGTAGGGGAGGCTTTTCAATTAGCCGTGTAACCCTCTCACCTCTGGACTGGGTCCCAGTGATCTGGCCTGGGTCTTCTGGGAGAGTGAGTGCTGTTCTTGACTTTCTCAATTTTCGCATTTTTCCCACTGCCTGTTTTCCTGTCAGACTGAGCCTCTTTCCCACAAACAAGCCTCTATTGCCATAGTGCACTGAGTTTATAAGGAATATTAAATCCACTCGTTCTCCCTCTTCCTGGAATTCTAGGGTCACAGTGGAATATAAAGTAATTGTTATTTTATATGCTTGAACACTTCCTTTAAAGCGAGGTTTGATGTCCTACATAAACTAGCCATTCCCAGTATTTTTCTTTGGTGTATCTAGAACTTGCTCTCAGAACTCTCTCTCAACCTATAAAGGTAAAACAGGAACAGTAGAGCTTTAAGCGGTGAGAGGTTCTCTGCACTTAATGCGGTGGATGCACTTATCTTGGCAGCCCCTGCAGCAAAGTGTGGAACATTAAAATTATGCACCCCCCCACCCACGGAGCGTCGCAGTGGGAAAGCGGTACCATGGCAAGTGTGCCGACTTGAGCCGTCAGTGAGGATAAAACCTTATGGTATTCCGCAGCTGAATTCTCCTCTCAGATGCCATTTCAAACTATTTCAGCAATGAGGGACTGAGCTGTTTTTTTATGTGATCGCTTGTGTAGCATGTGTTCAGTCTTGGAAGTGGGGTAGGGTTAGAGATTCAGGTAGGTTCAGATTTCCTTCAGGCTGATTGGCTAAGGAGGGACCTGCAGTTTAAACTGAATGAATGTGTGTAGCATAGTTTATACCTTTGATTAGTGTTTCCCAGTCCAGTCCTCAGGGACCCAGTCGGTCCATATTTTTGCTCCCTCCCGGTTAGGAACAAAAATATGGACTGTTTGTGGTTCCCCAAGGACTGGACTGGGAAACACTGCCTTAGATGATTGACTAGGGCCCTTTCAGGTGAATATCCAGCAAGCCCTCTGTCCTTAATCCTCAGAGCACCTGCTCACCCCTTAGAATGGAATCTCCCAAAGGGTGCGAGGGCTGTGGGAACTCAGTGGTTTTCATGAGTTACTGAGAGAGCTTGTGTGCATTCCTTAGTGGAGTCACGGCTGTAGTGAGGTTCATGCAAGAAATGCATTTCACCGAACAAAACGCCTTTTGCTACTCATGACATCAGTCAGACACTGCTTGATGGGAGGGGGAAACAGGGCCAGTTCTCCCCTTGTTATTCTGTGCCAGGGGATTGCCAGAGGTGCTGGCATGCAAGAAACGTTCCCGGTACTCTGAAGGGAAAAACAAAGAGATCAGTACTGTGTATCGTGAGTACCGGCACTGTGTATCGTGAGTACGGGCACTGTGTGTCGTGAATACCGGCACTGTGTGTCGTGAGTACCGGCACTGTGTATCGTGAGTACCGGCACTGTGTGTCGTGAGTACGGGCACTGTGTGTCGTGAGTACGGGCACTGTGTGTCGTGAGTACCGGTACTGTGTGTCGTGAGTACCGGCACTGTGTGTCGTGAGTACCGGCACTGTGTGTCGTGAGTACGGGCACTGTGTGTCGTGAGTACGGGCACTGTGTGTCGTGAGTACGGGCACTGTGTGTCGTGAGTACCGGGACAGTGTGTCGTGAGTACGGGCACTGTGTGTCGTGAGCACCGGGACTGTGTGTCGTGAGCACCGGCACTATGTGTCGTGAGTACCGGTCCACTTCAAGCACTGCAGTCAGAGCAAAACACTTCAGTACTGGTGATAGTAAATCTTAAGTTAAATGCCTGTACTAATAATAGAGTCATTCTAAAATGAGTAAACAATGATATGGTCTGATTGTCCATCAGTTTGTTATCAAGTATTTGCCACAAAATGGATTATGGCAAGTAAATCACTTTTTGTCCCAATTCATTAACTATTAGTCTGTTAAAATTGTCATTTTTTACTTTTCTCGGAGTTATGGCTGAAGTCACATGTTCTCCTCCCGCTTCGGTGTAGTAAAAACAGCCAGGAGCTTCTTTCTAAGGTAAGTAAATCAAGTTGTTCCCTGCCAGAGGACCCATGTGCAAATTGGCTGCCCTCTGTCAAAGTCGCTCACTCTTACCGGGATCAGAGATTACGGCCCTTATTTTCTAATCATTCCTGGCAAACGAGCCGCACACAGGAAAGATTAATTAAGGACATGCTACACTCTGCCAGAATGTGTATATGTATCACTTTATTTATTTACCGTGGTGTTTGGTGCTTTCCGCCTGTGATGTGGCTTTACAGTTGGTTTGCGTTTAAACGCCAGCGACGTAATTCCTGGAAGTGCCGTTCTCCTGTTAAGATGTTTACTGGAAGGCGGAGACCGTGCAGTCCCTGGCGGTGGGGGGGCCGTGGGGACCGTGGGGGGGTGTGCTCACCTCACATTCTCAGCCAGATCATGCCTGAAACAGGTGGAGCGTGATGGTTTATATAGCATGTGATGTTTTACCACTATGATCCGTTTAGTAACGTTTATATCACCCAAGGATTTGTTTCTCCGTCTGAGTGACTCACGGTAACGCAAATAAATGAATCATTACGGCTAATGGCAATGACAATCTCAGTCAGGCACGTTGCCACCTAGTGAAGTGACGGGTTTGACCCCCCCCCTCAAAATCAATCAGGAACATAGCCAGGTAGTAAAATTTACAGGGTTGAACCCCCCCCCCCCTGAAATTTTCTTCATGCCCCTGGCCAGTCTGTCTGCCTGCCTGTCTGCCTGTCTGCCTGCCTGTCTGTCTGTCTGCCTGTCTGTCTGCCTGTCTGTCTGTCTGTCTGCCTGCCTGCCTGTCTCTGTCTGTCTGCCTGCCTGCCTGTCTGTCTGTCTGTCTGCCTGCCTGTCTGTCTGTCTGTCTGTCTGCCTGTCTGCCTGCCTGCCTGTCTGTCTGCCTGCCTGCCTGTCTGTCTGTCTGTCTGTCTGTCTGTCTGCCTGCCTGTCTGCCTGTCTGTCTGCCTGCCTGCCTGCCTGTCTGTCTGTTTGTCTGTCTGTCTGCCTGTCTGTCTGCCTGCCTGTCTGTCTGCCTGCCTGTCTGTCTGTCTGCCTGCCTGTCTGTCTGCGTGTTTTATCGTGTTAAACTGTCATATAACAATGGTGGTGCGAGACGTCTCACTGATAATTCCAAACCTCCAATGCAGCCTGTTTTTCTGGATATCCTGGATGTTGCAGCTGTTGGTGGGGATCCTCTCCTTTTAATCTGAAAAGAATAAAAAGAAACTTTTAAATCTTTGCTGTGAATCTTTGTTAAGGATGAAGAAATTGCGTCTGGATTGCATGAGGTACTTGCTTTGCTGTAGCCTTTCATTCTTGGACTCATAAGATCTTATAAATATGTTAAGGGACTTTTGTAGACCTTCCGCTTGGCTGGCTTTTCCTCTGTCTTGGAGTTGTGTAACCCGTTTGTTGACATTCATCTTAGCTCCAGCGTGAGACCTTTTCACCTTTTGAGGGGGTGTGTAGTCTGGGAAAGCGAAGCATGATTCCCGTATGTCAGGAAGTGTGTGTATGTGTGTGTGCGTGTGCATTCAAGAGTGTCATTATGAACCTTACTGAAGTGCTGCATTTGGGCTTGAATCACAGCCCAATTCCGAGAATTTTCCCGGAATACGGCTAATGAATACGGACATAAAAGGAGCCCTGGTAACTGTTGGCGGGGATTTCCTCTCGCGGCGCCTTCTGCCAGAGCCCAACTTGGACTCGTCACTTCGCGAGGAATCTGGAGTGTTTTGGCGGGACTCGGGGGAAGCCGCGCGCCGTCAGGCAGACAGAACGGGATCTCTGCGTGAGCTTGGCTGCTGAGCTGCTCGCAACAAGGAAGCGTGGATGGGGGGGTGTGGTGTCGCGGTGGAGGGAGGAAGGGGGGGTGGGGAGGAGCTTGGCTGTGGGAGATAGCACACAGTGATCAGTTATGCAAGTTTAATTGAGACCAGACTGGAGTGACATCAACTAACAATCAGCATCAATTCTTCATTTAAGAGGACTGTCCCCCCCCCCCCCCAAGGCATGGAAAACAACCACTTCGCTGATGAATATGTTAAACAGCACCCTCTTCCTTCCTAGTGCAGGCGCCAAAGTCCAATACTCCCTTAGCCGGATTTGCCAGAAGGCCAAACACTGGTTGCCAGGCAACAGCCGGCGTGGCGGAGCTGATCCGAGGGCATCTCTGTCATCAGGAAGAGCGGAGCCGCTGCATGTTTCTGGCAGACAGTGGGGCTCCTGTGAGGAGGATGCATGTACGCACTGGCCAGCGGTACAGCATGCGCCTCGCTGCAGCGTTTAGTTGGGGAGAGCGGTCTCCTGCTTCGCTGTGACTCTAACCTTTACCTGTGGAGCTACGCAGGACTTGGGTAGTTTATCTTGTGATAAAATAGAACAATATTGTATTTGAATGAGAGCGGTCTGTGGCGCAGTGGCCAGCACAGTTGCCTTGCACCCCAGAAGATCTGGGTTCAAGTCGCGGCCCCGACTCTATGTGCATGACGATTGCATGTTCTCCCTGTGTTATGGGATTTCACATGCTGAGGTGCAAATTGTCTCTAGGTGTTAATGGCGCGCGTGTGTGTGTGTGTGCGCCCTGTGATGGGTTGGCACGGTTATTCCCTGTCTTGTTAGCCTGATTCTGTTTTTCACCACAAGTGCCCCGTGTCGAGGGGGGGGTGGAGGTATGTCACTCACCTCGACTTCCCCCCCCCCCCCCATCCTTCCATATTTCCCAAGGACCGATCTCCCATCATGCCTGTCCGTCAGTCAGCAACCCGTGAACAAGAACCTTCAGCATAAAAAACCAGAATTGCGCCCCATCAGTGTTGTTTCAGCCACACCCCCAGAGGAGCACGTTATGGATTTTCTGGTGCAATTATTCGTATCGCATGTCTGTCCCAGCCCGCCCTTTGCAGTTCCCATGGTCACACACATGTCACACGGAGGCGATACACCCCCCCCCCCCAAAAACACAGCAAATGTCATCATTAAAAGGAACAGGGCGTCACGTGGGACGGTTCCCCTTACCAGTCGCATATCATGTCACAGTGTCACAGGCTGCGTGTGATTACCATGGAAACAGCCACAGAAATTATATTTAATGCTTCCTTCTTTTCTAACAGAAGGACCTTTCTCCCTAAGTTAAGTTTCTGTCAGGCAGTTCCTGTTCTGGATGGTTCTGTGCCTGTTTGTTGATCTTGGTTCCAGCCCAGGGAGGCTCACCCACAGCCGGGTCGGTCAGGGCTCGTGACGCGTCGGCCGGGTAACTGACGCGGCGCTCCGGCGGGGATGAGGGATCGCATTGCGGCAGGCCCGGCCCACGTCTGCGTCTCTGTCTTTGTGGAGACTCACCACTGGCCCTCATTCCTAACCCCACCCAAACGAAATTCAGGAAAAGATGAAAACTGCTAACAGATGAAAAGGCTTGAAATTGGAGTATTTTGTGGGGAAATCCACAAGCAATTTGCCCAACCTGCACACACCCATATCCCGTAAAGCCACCATATTCAAACTCTTACTCAAGCTTGTCAGAAAGACAAACTGAGGTAGGAAATTCACTCCATTCCCTCCAAGAGGTCTCTTCCCATCTGTGGGGCTACAACTTCAGTTTCACTTAAAATACTTTCACACTGGGCGTGGGGGTGGAGAATTCTTTTTTTTTTTGTTACATAGACACTCCATTATGGGATTGGGTTACACGTCTGATAGTCAGGAAATAGGCATTTAATTTGCTGTGATTCAATATAAGATACACAGCAGCAAATACAGTTTGCATTTTAAGTGGGGGAGGGCTGTAGCGCATTTAAAATCCCTAGTAAGTGAATGGACTTGGATTTCCTTGTGGGACAGAGTGTTCCAGCACTTTGTGGGAATCTAGGGTTTGGCACGTCATTTATATGTTGTGTATGTCTTTCCTGGGGGGTGTGGCTGACAGTGTGTCAACATGACCCCGCCCCGCCCCCCCCCCCCGAGGGGAGGGCACATGGATGTCCTGCGCCAGCGGCGCGAGGGGCACTGGGCGCATGATTATGGCACCCAAGAGGGGTTTTAATGTTTTCATTAAATCACAGACATGTGAACATGCTGTAAATTCGGGGGGGCTTTGCTGGGCCCAGAGAAGCGGGACGCCAATCTGTAATTACCCCCATCCGTCAGGATCGATCCCTATCTCCTGCACTTGTCAGTTACCTTCCCCTTAAGACAACTAGTGGTTGGGGGGGCGGCAGGGCACAAGTGTGTGGTGTTGGGCACCCCTGTGCTGACAACCCCCGGCGAGTCCATTCGGGTTCTGGCTCTGGTGTTGTTTTGATAGCACTGAAACATCTGCGCTGCCACCCGTAGGCCGAAAAGGCCATGGGGGGGGCGGAGTTAAGAATAGACCTGCAATCGGTTAGATAGCTACTGCTGTGGGTTATGTGGATTAACTTAGTCGCTACTGATCCGGTCTAACTAACAGTTTGAGTGATCTGTTCAAACGGCTCCACCCTCAGCATTAGAGGTGCAGTCAGCCATACAGCAGCAACAGTAGCAAATAATTACAAAAGATATTAAAGAAATCGTAATCGCAAGTATGATTTAAAAATAAAAAAGATGAATATTGATATTTCACCTACTTATGAGTTCTTTGTTTCTAGCGGATTCTTTTGAAAGTATCTTGAAGCCAGTTGGTCATAAGTATGCTACCTTAACCACAGTGCCCCCTGCTGGAGGAGCAGTGGTGGTTGTGAGACTGTGCCGGATATGATATGTATGCTAGCTGCTGTTTCAAAGTTCTCATCCATCCCCCCCAAAGACATCAGATATTTTGTGCATAATGTTTCAGAGCGGGATGTTTTCTGCATTGTTCGAATATTCAGAGGAGACCACAAGTAGGACAGGTGGGCACGGAACATAGATGGATGGATGGATTTATCATCAGCCTTAGGGCTGAAATCTTCCCTACCAATTTCTGAAAAAAAAGCCTTTAAGGGTCTAAGAAATGTTTGATGGACATGAAATCGATATAGTAACCATGTTTATACTACAGGGTGGGGGTTTATGACGCTGTGCGTGTAATCAGAAGGTCACCTGTTCAAATCTCAGGGTTGGCAGAGTGATTAGAACCTTGGGCCGCGGTCTCAATCCCCAGCTGCCGTTGGGATCAGCTGGTCCTGCTTTTGATTAAATGTTACTTTGTTAACCCCTTCTCTTGTACCTTTGAAGAAGATAACTGACCCTGCTTGTTGCAGAAAAATGTTCAGCTGTCTATTGGGTGGACAGGGTGAATTAAACGTACCCAGTGTCCCCTTTGAAAGATTCCTGAAGTGTCACAGGGTTAAACCGACCTTCAGGACTGATGCCTGCAGAGGCATTCTGCTCTGGTGCGATACTGTATATGTGATCAACTCTATTTTAGCCCGACATTCAAACCACAAGGTTCCGCCTCTCTCAGATTCCTCTCTCAGCTGGTGCCGAGTTGGCATCTGCGTCCCGTCGGACTGTGCGAGCGGTAGGCCGGCTCTGTTTGGGCTGGACCAGAAAAAGAAGAAATGTCGTACACATGGGAAGTGCGTCCAGGTTCACGGAGGCCAAAACACGATGCGATGCTGCCGTTCCGCCCCTAAGGAGCCGTCCCCCAATCGCTGGGCCCAGTTTTAATGAGATCAGTCTTGCAAGAAGCGCATACAAGACCCTATTTGTTAAGGGATATCCTGTACTTGTAGGGGATTTCATGTTTATTTACGGTGGGTTTTCTGTGACTTATGGGTTAGGTCAGTTCTTGTGTCATCCTTACCATCATAAAGCACATTTCTGGCCATCTGTGGTTAACAAGTCACTTGTTAAAAAGTAATCTGCTGTTTAAGCTTAAGTTGTTAACAAGGACCTCTGTGGAGTTTCAGAGTGACTCGTCAACGACTTAGTAAGCTACCTACAGGAGGTAGGGAGGACAGCAGCTACCAGGGCTGATCTGGGATCAGTCTGACCCAGTCCCATGCTTTGCTGCTCCATGCTCCACTGGGCCCTCCTGTCTGTAATGAGCCCCCACCAACTTGTTTACGTTCAACTTGCTGGGGGATTCAGCGCCGTCCTCACTGTGCATCTGAGTGTTGCTCTGCGACTCTGGGAGGGGAGAGGAGAGTCTTCCTCGTAGACGTGTGGTCTGCGCTGGGCTTGTGAACTTCTGACTCTTTTGGAAGCTTCGAGGTTCATAAATAAATAAGAGTGAGAAGACAAAGTGCTTCTGTGGGAATGAGCGTCAGAGGCTGGACGTGGTGTTGATTGTGGTTTGATCCTGAGACCCCATTTGGGGGTCTGCTTTTGCTCTGTTGGTCTGTGCCCCAGTATTTGCTCATGTTTACTGCTGGTTGAATGGAGTATCAGGCTGGGGCGCTAAGCCCTGTGCTCATGGCCTCTGGGTGACCTGGGAGGGTCAACTCGGGTGAGAGGGGAAAGAATCACAGGTGGGGGAAATGGGTAAAATGTTTGTCATGGACTCAGCAGTGCAAAGCAGCGAATATGGTCTGGGCTAATTCTTGCACAAAAAGATGGAACGGCCTGTTAGGCGGCACCAGACCGTTGGATGTTCTGCTCCCAGTCAGAACATAATTCAATCTCTTCTAGATGCCTGATTCTCAAAACCCGAGGAGTGTGAGACGAATTACTGCAAACAGACCCCGGTTTTATTTAAAAAAATCCCTGTGCATTACGCTCCAGCTTAAGAGCAGATAAATCTGAGAATGGATGGAGACCTGCGGCTTGGGTTTCTGGACCGAACGGTGATGAAATGTGGGGTGCAGGAAGTACTGCTGGATATGTGAGAGCCTTAGGGCACTAACCTTAAAGGAGAGGCGTGAACTCCATTATAGCTCAGCTCGTAAAAATGTTTTGGCACACGTCATCAACTCAGTGCTGGAAAAATCCAGGCTGGTGAAGTATTCATCTTTGCAGACATCTGCCATGGACTGAAATATGAAGACGCGCACTTACTCCCCGTTTGAGGGTGTGCACGTACCTCTAGGTCTGTCTCTGAGAATGTCCAGACCCGTGTCAGACCACCCGGGATGGTGGTGGGGGGGGGCGGGCGGGTGTCAGGTTACACACATTTACCACGGCAACAAGAAAAATCTCTAAGTTGTAAAGGCCTCTGGGATTGTCGGTCCTATTGCCCTGATTGGCCGGTTTCTCAGGCTGTAACCCTCTCGTGGGCCCTCCCCAGTGAGCTGTCCATCATAATGCCTGTCCTTAAATATGTAGGAACTTTCAGGCCCCAAAGGTCACGGTGACCTCTGATTACCTGCGACAGCGATCCGTCAGGCGAGGCTGGCTTAATTCCCCTAAACAAACCAAGAATGAGAGTTTCCGGTTCATTAGCAGAACGCCGCCGGATTTAGCGAGTGCTGCAGATGAGGAATGCGGTGCGTCAGGCCACCATCGCCGGCGGGGGCGGGAGAGGGAGGTGCGTGTTCGCCGCGGCAGGCTTGCGGTCAGAGTTTGGCAGTGAAGCAGGTCGTCACAAGCTCAGAAAAAAACTGGTGTGGATAAAAATGGAAAAATCAGGAGGCATTTTAATTAAAGTTCAACTAAAAATGACTCAGACAGGAATGAGTAAAACAATCAAACAGGTGTGAAGATTATCATCACCTGCTCTGACATCCAGGGCTTTTTATGAAGCAGTTATGTTAGGAAAATACTTCATATAACTTCATCCTGCACAGGGATATTTTTCTTAAATCTTTATGAGCAAAATGTGAAAAGTTTCAGAGCAAACTGCTGTGTTTCTGACGGCTTCCGGAATGATGTATGTGGCGTGAGGCAGGAGAGGAGGGTGGCAGCGACCCACCACTGCGCCGCGTCGCGCAGTGCGGCGCAGTGCCGTCTGCAGCCCGCATGCAGGCGTCCCAGCATCCCAGGCATCCTGCTTCCACATCGCATTCCTGGCCCATGCAATTACCGACCAAGTGAGGGACGCCGTGACACTCGGCAGCACACCGTGAACGATGCTGTTTGATTCCCATCAGGAAGTGATACAGGAACCGCCTGGGATGACGTCACCCGCTGGGCCGCGGACTTGATGCGATTAACAGCGAGAAAATCACTGTCAGAATGAGACTCCAAGCAGTCTGCCCGTCTCTCCCTCCTCATCTCTCCTTGTCTCTCTCCCTCTCTCCCTTTTCCTGTCTCTCTCCCTCTCTCCCTTTTCCTGTCTCTCTCTCTTTCTGTCTCTCTCCCTCTCTCCCTTTTCCTGTCTCTCTCTCTTTCTGTCTCTCTCTCTTTCTGTCTCTCTCCCTCCATCAGAAAATTGTTGCTGTGAGCCCTAACCTTGGCAGAATTGTCATATATATATATAATTATATATATATGTGTGTGTGTGTGTGTGTGTGTGTGTGTGTTAAAGGAGAGCATGATGGAATATACCAAAAGAAGCGACCCACTGTACAAGGACTCATTTGTGCAAATGGCAAATAAAGGATCATGTCACTCTGTGTCTCCTTTTCTCTGCCTCTATCTCTCTTGATCTCCCTCACTATGCCAGGCAAACCCTGTGATGTCACTACCAGTGGAGCCAGGCAAACCGCAGATC
>JAODUD010000080.1:1743111-1761669 GCA_026784285.1 Stomatorhinus walkeri
AGGTTGTCATAGTTAGCATTAGCATTTTCCCTATAGAAATGAATGAGCGGTCCCCATAAGGATATGTTTACCCTACTATATGAGTGTGTGTGTGTGTAGTGTGTGTGTGCAGTCTTTACTGCTGTAGATCTCCGGGATAAAAGGCATAGCACAGCTTTTCCTGGTACCCGCAGCTTGCCTGCCCGCCCATGTGCAGGATATTACCTCACATCTGGAAAGACACGTAAGTGTGTTAGCCAGGCTTCTGTTCGCAGATGGTGGGGGCGAGTTAACAGGGCTCAAGATGGTAACAGCAAGATTCATCCAGAATACACGCCACTGGTCAACCACTGTGTACAAACGGGCAAAACCTCAACGAATTCAGATTTGAGCATGCGTTCATGTGTTTGTGTGTTTGCGCTGCCTGTATTCCTGAGGTTAAATGGAGAACAGCTAAGTTAGCTTTTCTGAATGGGGCTTTTCTGCCAGGGGTGAGGTAATGCAAGCTGGGATTTATGTAACCTGCTAGCTCGTGGTGCGGCTTGCAATCGCTGATGGCCACGGTATAATTGCTCAGGACGTCCCCGTTTGTGGACGTTCATTAGCATCACCGGCCGTGCCGAGGGAATGTTTACTGTCGCTGATGTGCTCCCAAGACTCCGCGGTGGTTTGGCTAATTACAAATCCCTACAGAGGGCTGCTCATGGCGCTGTGTTCCAAACCTAGATGAGAGAGACGAGTCCTTAGTGCTGTTTACCAAGAGGTTCGAGGGCCTTGCCTGATTGGGCGCGATCTTCACGTTACAGACCGTGTGTCTCGGGAAACATTTGTGCTTGGGAATGGGAATGACTTGAATTGTGGCGCAGAGCTATTTGACACTAAGAATACTGCTCATTTAACCCCGAATGGCATAACACTGAGAATGAAGAGTGAAGGTTAAATTACCATTCAGTGTTAATACAGAGAGTTCATTTGGCGCTAAGACTAATGCAGTCAGGTGGCAGTTTTCACTGAGCAGACTCAATAAATTCAGAAATGGCAGCTGCTGATTACTGGGTGGGACTGTGACCCGGTAGCAGCAGAACCACTGGCGATAACAGCCCGTGATACCAGTGACCACACTGCATCTAAACCATAAAGACTTAGAAAAATGTTACTAATAGTCGATCAGCTCTCTGCACTGCAGCTGATGTCTGGCACAAACTCTGACTGAGTTTCATATAATATCGTGGATGTTGCAGCTAACAAGTATTTCAATCTGTGCTAAAAACAAATTGAACTTAGTATCTATTCCTTTGCCAACAAACAGCCAGTTGCATCGTTTTGTTTAATTACAGTTACCATTTCCCCCCACAAAGTATCATAACAACCACAGACTTAAATAATCTCAATTACATGATTACAGTAACTTGTCGAAAGCATGTATTTATCCACAAGGTCTCTAATATAAAACAGGCCTCGGAGGAATCCTCTGAACCATTTTACTGAGCTAAGCTTCGTCCCAATGCTGGGCACTAGCCTTTGGTTCTGCAGTTTCTCTAGCAGTGCACCTAGGAGGGGTACAGCCGACGTAAAGACCGCTGCAGGTTTCGCTTTGGCGGAAAACAAGGAGTGGTTGGAAATGTGGCGTGTGAGGCCCAGTGTGCGGGTGTGGGAAGCCTGGGCTGAACACTCCCTACTTTCTGAGCGCCGTCCAAACCAGCACTGACTTCCTGTCTGTGGCTTCGCAGCCACGTCATGTCAGTGTCCAGCCAGGTCCGGCTGGATGCCGTGTTCCGGCGCCGAGCTGCTCTCCCGTCCCATCCCGGACGTTACAGTCGCTTGCTGTATGGTGACACCCTCTTCACAGCTACAGCGCGATAATTATGGCTCATTTTAAATAAAAGTGTCGCACAGGTTACTTCAGAAAGATGTCTTTCTTAGTTTGAACCAAAGCATTTATATATAACAATATATATAACTTTTTTCAGGTCTACTTTAAAGTTAAAAAAGAGCCTTTATAAAAACATACAGAAATGTTATCCTGCATAAAAGTCTTCACTTCTTACTTGCCCTCGGGATAATGCGTCCCACACTGTCTGAAGAACATCAAGTAAGTATGAATCATTTAGTTCCTCCTAAGTATCACAATCTGTAATGGAGACTGTCAAACAAATTATTTCTCCAATGTTTGCAAAAAAAAAAATGTGTCACTAGAACCAGTTCAGATTAACTCAATCAACCACCAACGGTCAATGAAGCATACTCGAAGCCCACCAAGGTGTAACAGTAGCCTACAGGTATAATCATCCCAGGTTTTCTATGTGTAGGTTTAATGAAAGAGCTTGACTTTTGCTTTGAGCCTGTAGACACTGGGTTACAAATACAAAGCAGATAAACTTAATGTGACTTTAGAAAGATTCTTTTTCTGCCTCATTTTACACAGAGCCGGTTAAGGTATTTTTGAAGAACCCTATATTAGACATTCATGTTATAATGATAAGCTTTTCAAACACGTAATTTCAGTATATTCCAGACCGCCGAGGACATGATTTCCCGAGATCCGTGTGAGAAAATGACCTGCCTGAGTGATCCCCTTGGGGGGGTCAGTCCCCGCCCGGCGTTTGCTCTCCTCCCCCCGGACCCTGTTTCTGTTCCGTGGAGGGCACGGAGTGCTGTGCGCTTCCTGACTTTTCTGGGACAGGTTCCAGCGGTAGAGGGGATCACCATCACTTTCTGGGATTCTCTTCGCTCCCAGACGTATATAAAGTCTCCCTGTGCCGCTCCTCAGGAAACAGAACCATCTGCTTACGCTTCTCGCAGATGGACCCGGCGGCACCGCGCCCAAGGAGAAGCGGCGATCAAAGATAGATAATCCGAAACGGCTCGGGTTGTAAGGGTACCTGTCAGCCAGGGTGACAAGCAGCTCCGGCATTTGGAGCACAAGCATGGCGTTTGGCTGGAAGCATTTGCTGGTGCACAAGAAGGACGCTGCTGGGAAAAACTCGGAAATCTGAAGTTTTGCGTGACATTTAAACTCGGCGTTTGCGTTAATATTTTGTGTTATGTATAAAAAGCGTACGGCGCAGCCGAGCTCCGAGATACATTTAATTGCAGGATTTTTCGCAAGATTTTTTTTAAAGAACTTTTGTTTCTAATTGACTTCCTTGGATGTTAAATAATTTTGCGCCTGCCTGTCAGATTGTAAACAAAAGAATCGGATTAATTATGCCCTGCGGTATACTCTGAAGACATCGCCTTAGCACGGTCAAACGCAGGCTGTTTTAGAAAGGGGATTACTGGAAGTTGCCCAAACCTATGTTCCGCTCTTGGACTATATTTCTGCTGCAGTGGGTTTTCCTTTGACGGAGGCTGGACATGAAGCGGATGGTGGTGCTCAGCGTGTGCCTGCTGTGCTGCGCTTTATGTCGGCTGGAGGATGCTTCTCAGCCGGCTAACGGACGCTCGGAACTCAGGCGCCTGCGGTTTTCTACTTCGAGACTTAACAATACACGTTCTCGGAGCCTGGTTCTGGGAAGTGATGCTCCCTCTATGTCCGTTTCCTCCTCGCTGGAGAACCGTAAGAAACCCAATGAAATGCAAGCAGACCAGAGGAGTGTGCAGCCTGGCAGAAGGCACCCTGGTCGTAATCAGCCGAACCCTGGACATTTTGGCATGGTCCAGGACGACGGCATTCGTACAAGGCAAGCTCGCATGCCAAGTGGGGCCGGTTCCCCAAATCTCCTGGCGAGCTTTGCTGGGAAAAGCCGCCTGCTGGTCATCTCCGCCCCACACGAGTCTGATGGATATTATCGGCTGATGATGAGCTTGCTGAAGCCAGATGTGTACTGCGAGCTGGCAGAAAGGCACGTGCATCAGATTGTGATGTTCCACCAGGAGGGAGAGATGGGCGGCAAGGTGAGGCGCATAACCAACGAGGGCAGGATTGTGGAGGAGCCCCTGGACACCGCGCTCATCCCCAGGCTGATGAACTTCCTCAAGCTGGAGAAGGGCAAGTTTGGGATGGTGCTGCTGCGGAAGACAGTGCAGGTGGAGGAGCGGTACCCCTACCCAGTGCGACTGGAGGCCATGTACGAGGTGATCGACCAGACCCCCATGCGCAAGTTTGAGAAGGTCAGGCAGAAGGGCTTTGTGCAGAAGTGCCGGGCGGCTGGTTTGGAGGGCCAAGTGGTGGAAGGTGCTGGAATGGGAGCCTCCAGTTTGGACCCACAGCCAAAAACACCTGTGGGGAAGAGACCTGAGAAGGAGTGGAAGCCTATCAAGAAGCCTGTCCCCCCCTCCTCGGCCACAACATCTACGAGCACCAAGCCACCTAAATCCACCCCCGCCACCCCCACAACAACGACAACAACCACTGCGGTTCGGCCAATACAGTCAACGACCACTCCCATTCCCCCCACCACTCAAAAGCCCACCAAAGCCCTGACAACACCCTACTGGATGCTTCGACCTACTCCAACAGCGGAATACAACTACCCCCCAACCAGGGACCACCGCAGGGCTAAAAACCACCCTAAAGCAACACCATACCCCACTTCTAACATGGGTTACTCCACCAAGGCCCCAACGGGCAAGTATGGAGACAACCGGACAGACAAAGACGACAGGAGCCCCAAAGAGGCGGTCATCGAGCCGACAGACCACAAGCCTAACAAAAGCAAGACCAAGAAGAGCGAAATGAAGGTGCTGAGCAACAAGCATGATGGGAAGCTTGATGCGGGAAGGCCGACTGTCGGCAATCCGGAGGAGGTGGAGGCTGTCCCAAGCAAGAAGGGAAAAGGCAGGCATGACAGGCTGGAAAAAAGGAAGAAGAAGGAAGAGAAAACCCACAGGTCAGGCAAGAGGGACAAATCGGAAAAGCGTATCAAGAGCGGTAAGGAGGGCAAGGGGCAGAATCAGGACAGAAAGTTTGGAAAAAAGGCAGCGAGAACTCGGGATAAAGATGACTTCCAAAAGCCTACGAAGAAGCCAGCGCCCCCCAAGGGAACTTTGTCCCACTTCCTGGATTATTTTGAAAGCAGGCGACGGCTCATCGTAAGTATGAGTTGATCGTTTCTAAGTACAGGCTGAGCAGGACCCGGCAAATTATATTTTTTCTTTACATTTTTATATGTCTGCTAAAATGCTGACATTTCAGAGGCATGCATGAAAAATGAATGGCTTGAGGAGCAGACCGATGTGTTGGTACACGTCCTGGTGCATGTCTGCGCTTGTGGCTTCTCTCTCCTGCAGCTACACGACTGCTTTTACAGTTTGAGACTGTAAAAGGCCACGCTATGATCTTACTTAAAAATACTTCAGAAAAATTCATGATCTTGAACTCTTTCCCTTGATGTTTTTTTTTTAATTGCTGCTTTATACACCCTTATCACGAAAGATGCATTCACTGTTCTTCAAGTTGCCTTCCATTTCTGGCCTGGCAGTAACCTTCACCAAACTGAGTTGTTCTTTTGTTTGATTTGACTGTACAAAGTGTGGTAGACACCTGAACCTCTGAACGTGTCTGAGGATGCCTGGATGGATGATTCCACCTGGTTTCCCACACAGTGCTGTATCTGGCAGTATCGTCTGTCCTGATACCAAGTAGCGAGTGGTCTGTTTATGGTCTGTTTATGGTTTTAAGGCATACCTTCATATTCCAAAACATCTACAAGCCCAGCTTGCCCAGAGTTTGCATGATCTTCCCACCCTTCTGTCCTTCACATTCTCTGCTTTCCTTCCTTAGTACAAAGACGTGCTGTTCAGGGGAACTGGGAACCCTAAACTGCCGAAATTGTCCCATTGGTGGTGCTTAGTGCTGCCTGCTTCCCAGAATGTGCTCCTAGTCGCTGCCAAACTGAACGAGCAGAAAACAGATGGAGATTTAAGATGCACACAGAGTGACTGACCCCGCCTACACTCACCCAGGTGATCACTACGCCCCATGACGAGCACAAAATGTACACGCGGCAGAGGGATGAGTACCTGGAGAACGTGTGTGAGATGGCTGTTCGGAGAGTTTCCATCGTTACCATCTTCGGCACCCTGACCAACAGCACCATGAAAATCGACCATTATCAGCTGGGTAAGGTGTCTCTGTCCTTATTCTCTGTGCCACTTCTCACAAACACGTGTGTAGGCGTTTCCTGAGCCATGTGTACTGTGTAGAGATCCAGCAAATAATAATCATGAAGGTCATATATACATACACACACAGTCGCGGTCCTGGGTAATAGATTGGGCCAAACCCTACTTGCCCTACGTTACGCGGGTGCCATGTCAGCACGGGGTTTGGCAGTATGTCCTCACACCCCAGGGCTGTGTGTGGAGTTTGCATGTCATAGCTGGGTTTCCTGGTGTCCAAAAACATGCCTTCATCCATGTGTCTTAGGAGAGGTGTAGTCCTGTCTGGGCCCTGCTCTGTTCAGTGTAACCTTTCTCATGTCCAGAAATGGTTCTTCATACGCCAAATAGGGATTAGGAGCCAGTAGCTGAGCGTGAGCTGCCAAATTGCAGAGAAACTTATTATGTGCTTTTATGTAGGAAAAAAAAAATGGCTCAGGGCGGGTTGTGCAAACACATGCCTCAGAGGCCGCACTGTGCCCTTAAGGTGTTGGCTCACCTTAATGTCTCTGGCAGTAATACAGGACAGCTTTGTCTGCTGGCTTCCCGCATGGTCGTGTTTAGCTGAGCTCTCCTCCCCCTTCCAGAGCACGACAGCCCGATGAAGGGACTCGGTCAAGACGACCTCGTAAACCAGGACCTCATTATCGATCTGCGGAAGGAGTTCGGGATGACGCGCGACGCCTTCTCCATGGTTCTCACTGACTTTGACATGAAAGTGAAGGTCAGTATCCCCTCCGCAGAGTGTCACAGGAGATGAAGCCTGCATCTCCAGCGTCTGATGCCGACCCACACCTCCAATAAGCTGGTGCCACAACTGTGTATGTAACTAGCGCCTCTCTGTCAGGCACCTCAAAGGCTGATGCCGTTCAGCATGCGCCAGTGACAGCATGTCTGGCCGCTCGGGGCTTTTCACAAAGAGGCCGCTGTGCACCGTTGTGCCGACTGAGGATAGTTTAATAAGGCCCCCTCCATCCCGCAGACGGGCTTGCTAGCTTGTGTACAAAGACCAGGGCTTCTCACATGCACTGAAATGTCCAAGGTGAGCACTTCAGTCAGGAATGATCAGGAAAGGAACATCTAAAAACGTATTAAATGTTAGCTTTGGTTTCAGGAAGGTGGTTTTGGAATCATCATGGATCTTTGAAGGATTATTTTTGAAGATATGTGAGTAGTAGTGATAAATATCTTCTTTTTTTTAGCTGAAATTGGTGCCTTTAGTAATACTTTTGTTCTTTAATGGTACAACACACGTGGTTTCACCCTTACTGTCGGCTCTTTGGCTCTTAGACACACATGTGTGGCAGAGTATCTGCTTAGTAAATTTGCGATCATCTCGAGGGTGGAGCATTGAGCTGCTGCCCCCCCAGGCCTGCTACCCAGATGGGTTTAGGAGGCCATGCAGAGTGATTCAAGAGGCCTGCTCCCTCATTCACTGTCCCCAGCAATTCTACGGGGTGCCCACTGGCATGAAGACTGTGCTTGACTACATCGACACCTTCACGTCGCGCGTCAAAGAAATGGAACAGCAAAAGAGGGAAGGTGTGACGTGCAAGAAAGAGGACAAGCCCAGATCTTTGGAGAACTTCCTGTCAAGGTAGGTTCAGATCCATGCCTCAGATGTGCGGCAGGGTACCCCCCCCCCCACCATGTACATAGTGGGCACAAAAACATAATGTACTCTGTAATCACGCGTCCTGTGATTAAACTGAATTATATGCTGCATTTAGTTAACTGCGAATTATTAAAGATGACATCGTTGATCAATAACATTTGCAGAATGCCCACGTCCTGCTGCTGGGCAACCAGATTGCACTGCATAGCCAGAAACGAATCGAGAATGAACGGGCCAATCGCCATGGTTACACATTCCTCCGTGATGAATGTCAGTGTTCTGAAGGACGACAAGGATGATGAAGGGATGAAAGTGTGTGGGCGAGCAGAAGGGAGATAGAGATGAGTCAAGGTCCATCAAAAGAGAGAGAAATAGCCACGTGAAATTGAAGACGCATTGTAGATGCTGGCATCTCAGACGGCTATCCACACATTGATCACGTGTCCTCTCTGTGTTGTCGACCCTTAGAATTACCATGCAGACCTGGTATTATTCTGGGTAAATCTTCTGCAGCTTATGACGTGCATTGTAAGTTTTTTACAGCGCAAGGATTTGGGGTTCTGAGGTTCTGACTGGACCGTTCTTCCGATTCTAGGTTCCGCTGGAGACGGCGACTATTCGTTATCTCCGCACCCAACGATGAGGAATGGGCCTATCAACAGCAGCTGTATGCACTAAACAGCCAGGCATGCAACCTGGGTGAGTGTGACATTAGCCAGTCACGTTTGTGACTCCATTAGATGAAGACTGCGATTGGACAGTTGGTTAGAGTGATTCATTTTACTGGTTTCCCATTGAGCTTTCTAGGTGACCAAAGTAGTGGCAAACAATCGCAAACCCCAGGCTCTGTCCTGGAAGTTCGGTGTTTATCATATTTCTGGTATAAATATAAAGCTTCAGATCCAGCATGGAGGCTGCTCGTGTACACTCATCCACATTTCAATAAAGAAGACCTCCCAGCATGCTGCAGTGCGCTGACTCCCTGCTGCAGACGTCTTAGAGAGTTGCTGCTTAGAACAGGGTGACGTAACCCACATTTTACTTTCAGGTGTCTTGCAGTAGAAACATCTAATTCCTTTGTCAAAAGTAACGTGTTTGTTACATGGTTCCATGTGCATGAATAATTGCACTGGATCGCTTTGCACTGGATCGTTTTACGCTCTTGCATTTTTTCATGCAGTACAAGGATAAGTGAACAAGGCCAGCCCAGTCACCCTTATAAAATTGCCGAATTCCTTTGCAGCTCCCTCTCCGAAAATGTAGAGTCTAAGACCTTTGATAGCCTTCTTACCAATTTATCAGGATTTTGGCCCAGTGCCGCCCAGAGATTGAGCAAGCGGGAGATCGACTTCGGGGGCTTCATGCTTGACTTTACAAGGTCCAAATAATGCTGGGGGGGGGTGGAGGGGTGGCACTCCGACAGACATTCTTGGTTACCAGCATATTGCATGACAAGTGGAGCAACCCTGCAGAGCATAAGGTTCAGCTTCAGCAGTTGGCATGTAAGGTAGAAATGCGACAAGCACTGATAACCAGAAGGCTCAATCCTTAGCAGAACATCTACTGTTTTCACTGAAACTCTACATTTTATGTAAGCAATTAAAGCTGGCTGATAACAGTTTGATGGCACATAGCGGTCTTTGTGGCACTGACTGGCTGCCCCCTCCCCTCCCCAGGCCTGCGTCATGTGTCCATTCTGAAGCTGCTGGGTGTAGATCCTCTGGACACGGGTGGCGTTCTGGAACTCTACCCCATTAACGGTAAGTGAGCTCTACCCCATTAACAGTAAGCGAGCTCTACCCCATTAATTGTAAGCAAGCTCTACCCCATTAATGGTAAACGAGCTCTACCCCATTAATTGTAAGCAAGCTCTACCCCATTAACGGTAAGCGAGCTCTACCCCATTAATTGTAAGCAAGCTCTACCCCATTAACGGTAAGCGAGCTCTACCCTATTAATGGTAAGCGAGTGTATCTGTCATATGCACAGTAAACCGTCAGTTCTGTGCAGTGATGAAGGTCTTACTGTACATGTTCTTCTGCTAAACACAAAATAGCACAAAAACACAGATCAAATCCGAAAATGTCCTCTCCAGCCGCCCCATGCAAAGGGCAGGGCTGCTCTGGCCCTCACCTCAGGCAGGTAAACAGCCTTATTCTGGGAAGTTTAACCATAAGGTCGGATGTTCATCTCGGAGAGCACAGGCAGAAATAATATTTTGCAACGTGGGAAAAACAGAGAGTTAACATACTTTCTGAAAAGGACTCGACCGCAGTCATTTTAGCGCCTGTCCAGTTCAGCAGTGGGTGGAGTGAAGGTGCATAAATGAGGAGGGGGGGGCAACCCCTAAAATCACACCATTAAATCAAAGGCTGGTTATTTGGGCTTCATTAAAGCTGATGTAACTAGTATATTCTTGTCCATTTAAATAAAATAGTTTTAGATGCAAAATATAGTTACAGTATTACCCTCCTTTCCGATCAGGGTTTGGGTGGAAGGAAACATCTCCCTGGTTCCACAGAACATCACCTTGGCTGTAGAACACAGGTTCCTCAGCATGTTTGTTTTCACAGGAAGCGCAACCGTGGAGCGGGAGGGGCTGTCGGCCTCCCTGGTGAAGGACCTCAGGAACTACTTCCAGATAAGCCCAGAATATTTCTCCATGCTCCTGGTGGGGAAGGACGGCAACGTGAAGTCCTGGTACCCCTCTCCGATGTGGTCCATGGCCATCATCTATGACCTGATCGACTCCATGCAGCTGCGTAGACAGGAGATGGCCATCCAGCAGTCTCTGGGCATGCGCTGCCCCGAGGATGAGTACGGAGGCTATGGCTACCATCAGCACGGCTACCACGATGGCTACCAGCATGGCTATAATCAAGGCTATGGTTACTAAGCAGAGCAGTGCAACCGCTAACCACAGTACTTTTTGTATATTTTCACTGAAGACATGTACAGGGATGAGGTGCCTCTTCTTCATGTACAGGGATGAAGTGCCTCTTCTTCACTGTTATTTTAAGCAGCTCCACCCAGCAGTTTCACACTTGCACCTAAACAGAGGGGTATTTTTACTGTAGATAAGGAAACGTGTATAGAGACCTTTTTAAAATCCTGTTTGTATTTATTGCTCAATTTAAGACATAGAATTTAATAATCATATCTAGCTTTGTTGAGAATAAACGTGAAAGATACTCATTTTTTTTGAAGATTGCTTTTACTGGTCATTATTTATATTCAGCTGGGCTATAAGAGAAATAAAGTTTATTGAACTTTTTTTCCATATGTTTCTGTCTAACCACACAGCACAGCACGATTTGTGACCTTTTTCCCTCCTGTTTGAATAGCTGTAATTTGTGTAAATGAGTTATTTGCAACATTATTGTCTTGGGGAGTTGAATATATCAAAGTTCTGAAAGATGATGATAATCAGTTTGCTATGTAAGTTGTCTCTGGTGACGAAGCATTACAGGAATAACAGGTCTGAGACTTCGTATGAGGCACGCTACCAAGCCAGCTGCTGACGTTTGTGAATGTCGCCCTCTACTGGAAAGTTCTGTGGCGTGCAAGTGCTTACCATTGACAAAATACAGGTAGATCTCAAGCTAATTCGTTCTAAATTATCGCTCGTTATTTGGGATGTTTTTGTCACAGAAAATGATCGTTAAAGATATAAAATCGTAAATCAGGAGCACGGAATGCGAGAACTACCTGCACGGCTTAAGCATAGCTTCAACACTTCCAGTGTTACCATGGAAGTGAACATTCGATCCTTGGACTTAGATGTGCAAAATAGCATAAGGGTATAATGAGGAAACATGCAAGTTGAAGGTAAACTTGAATTATTCATTTTATTTTTTTATGGTTCAATATTGTACAAAAACGGTACATTGCAAAGAAAATAGGACAAAAAATAAGACCAAAACACCAAAATATTATTCATCATATTAATTCAGGAATGTCATGTCTCCTGTCAACACAAACAAAAATGTTGCACTTATGAGGATAAACATTATTCAAGTACAAGAGATCTTGAACTCAGCTTGTTCGATGAAGAATGGTGTTTCTCAAAAGATTATAAATTAAAATGTACAAAATATCCTTCAGAATCAAATTTATAGATGGAAAAACGGTAACATATCACGGCACAATGCACTGAAATTGAGTATATTATTTCATCATGGTGATGAAACTCACAAGTCAGTCCCTTTTAATACCCTTTAAGGAAATAATCATTTCAGTAAAACTGTAAATCAGACACTCAAGTTAAAAAAAACACACGGGTGGGAAGAGAGACATTATTTGGCATCTTCTGCAGAAACGGTTATCAAATGCACTGCATGGATCCCGCAGACCTGATATCTACATGTGACACACATTTGTCAACTCTGACAGTTGTCACATTTGCTGAGCCTTCCTAAATCAGAGTACTGTGTGCCAGCTGTTCTGGGATCAGGCGTGTGTCGCATAAAGCTGAGCGTCCCTGGGGCAGTCGAAGGGAATCCGACAAGCCTTCCAGACTTTCATAGAGAGTCCTCCTCTGACTCGCTGTCCGATTTAGTGAGTCTCACAAACTCCTCACCATCCTACAAAAAAAAAAAAAAGAGAATGAAACCACGTGCTCTTGTGAGGCGTCATTTTTAAGATCAGGTCTTATAGACTGGAACATTAACACCTGCTTATCAGCATCAAGTGCAACAATCAAGTCAAACACAGAGCTAAACACCAGACGAAAAAATACAAATGGCAGTAACTGCAACTGGGATCGAACAGTAGAACAAACAACTCGATTGTCTAGGGGAATGACTGATAGGTTTCCTACTGCTAAAAATAGTCAAAATTATCCTTAATGAGTCAGCTGCTCCATCTTAATGCAAAGCATCCGCTTTCTGATCCTGCCCTTTGCTGCACAGGAGAGCTGGGTGCTGTTCTCACATTCGAATATTTGGTTTCCACAAAACATGACCTCTACTGAATTTCTGACCCTTTCTGGGTCTCTTTGAGCAGTTCTAGGACTTGACTCAAACCCGCCATCTTTTCTGTTTTACTCGTGTGTTATGCACATGTTAATTGTGAGAAGAGATTTATTTGCTGCTATGCTGTGGTCAGAATATGAACTGCACAGTGATGGGTACTAACCAGATATTTGAATGCAGATTTTTGAATCTTTCAAATTTTTGAATTTTTCAAATACCTTAAATATCTGTTACAGCAGTACTGGGGAGAGAGACAGGCGGCTGAGAGAGGGGCCGCTGGGGGCACTCCTTACCCCCCGTAAGCGTTCGGACATTTCCCCGTTGATGACCCGCAGCTTCTCCTGCTGCAGGGCGAACTCGGGGTCCTGGGCGCGACTGGCGTTGTAGATGAAGATGGCCAGCACCACCACGGGCGCCTGCAGGAAGAAGTCCAGCGAAGGCCGGAAGTCGAAGGCCAGCAGCGAGATGGTGGTGACAAGGACGGTGGTGACCTGGCTCGTTAGCACGTGGAACATGTTGTCACGGAACTTGAGGATGAAGGCCACCGATAAGCCCAGGGCTGCCGTGACGACAGCAAGGGACAGCGAGTACGCGTTATGGCCGTGAAGAAGGCCGCAGTGCAGAACCACGGAGCGAGAGTCGGCGTGCAGAGACAGGGAGAGCGTGTTGAAGACCACGCCGAACACGTACAGCCTGCTGTTCTGGATGAAGATGCTCTCGGCCAGCTGGTCGCCTTCCTTGAGGATCTTCTCATTGTAGATGTTGGCCATGGAGGAGATGAAACACTGCAGAAGAAGCAGGACGTGGCCCAGGCCAAAACGCAGATCATGCACGAGCGTCACGTTCCACGAGCCCCCAGCCAGTGGCCCTCCCCCGTCTGCGGCGCTGTGGTTCAGCCGCTCTGCCTCCAGGTTTGTGTAAGCCAAGCAGCTGTTGGAGGAGACCAAGATTTTGCCGGGGTGGGGTCCGTGCACCGCCGTGGCATGCTGGCTCCCCCCTGTGCCCATTGAAAGGGCTACCATGGACAGGAAGAGAATAACCAGAGATGCCCATTGCACTGTGGACAGACGCCTCCTGCAGGACAAACCATGCAACAGCATCGATGAAAGTATCTAAACCCACAATGAGACGGGGAAAAAAGTCTCGTATGATAATATAGTGCTACTTACTTTAACACAATCCGGAACAGTATGGCTGTGGTCAATATGACAAAATTGGAAAATAAAACTGCCAGAGCCTATGGGGGGGACAGTTTTTTTAGAATGGGAAAAGAAAGATTATCCAATACTTGAAAATTTCTATAAATGACAGACTTACAGGCTGCAGGTATGTGAGTACATAGAAGATGATGAGGTTGTCGAGGAAGTAGAGGAACGCTGGAACGGACCATTTCATGAAGGTCAGGAACTCCGAACAGGAAGAGAAGCCAAGTTCTCTGCACGGCCGTCCCTCTGAAACGGAAAGCGTGGCCTGTCTACTGAAAGTGGCCAATGAAAACCCAGGAAAGAAAGGCAGGATCTGCGAGCTCAGACTTACCCTTGACTATTACCCGCAAAGACATTATGATGCAGAATGCCAGCTTAATACCCTCTGCCATTAGATTGACAGAGGCAGGTAGGAAGTCATACTTGTTTTCTGCAAGAACAGGCAGAAATAATATGCGTTAGAATATACTTTGTAAGTGGCACCCTGTGGGAAAGTGTAGCCCATACAGGGCGGCACACTGGCAAAAGCACCAGCATTGGCAGAGAGCTTCAGCAGGAGAATCCGCGTTGTGCCCAGGGAGATGAAACCAAGGCCCAAGGCCAGGGTGTAGGCTGATGACCTGGAGCAGGGGCTTGGCTGGCAACACTTGGCCATGGCTGAATCCTGCCTGGGCAATCAGTAAGACAGGGCAGAGGGTGCCCGGTGACTGGCGGCCTGCAAGGACAACAAGCAGGGTGAATCCCGCGGCGGCTACTAACCTCACCATAACCTGACCAGTTTCAGCAAAATATGAAGGGAAGTAACTGGTTAAATACACACAGCAAATATATATTTCACAACTAAGCAGGCAGTTCGTCGGCAATTCCTTAAATGCTTCCCCCTTCGCTGACATTGCGATTGTTACTAGATAAAATTCATTCCAAACATGATATGGTGTTGTCCTTCAAGAAACATATTTGTACCTTGTGTCAATGGTCTTCTAAGCATTTATGCATAAATTAACTGCAATCTGTTTTATTATTTTTTTTTTTTAACAGTCATCACTACATAGAGAGAAGCTTGTTTCCGCCACATAAAACAAAAGTAGTAAGTCGTAGCTACTGACGAATACAGAGTGAACTGTATCTGGTAATTTCGACTGTGTACCTCGTGATTCATAATTAGGATCTCAATTATTTTTTGTTTTAAATGACTTGATCTTCACGATTTGAAATCCACGTAACAATTCACACTGTCCAAACATAAAAATCGAAACCCAGAAACCATGCAAAGTGATTAAATAAACATGTTTTAAGTATAGATAATCGTTAAACCGATTCAAATGTATAAAAAAAACTGATCGTGGCAGTTGACTTCCACCCGTCCGCCCTGATATTAAAGTATTATTAACACCTTACTGCTACATTCACACGTAGTGAATGGCTATATGTTACTGTCTAGAGAAAACAATAAGGTAACAACAGGAGACTAACAAATCTACCGATGCACTATTAATGAAGAACAAAAGAGTTGATCAATTGGTTATATCAGGCAGACTTTCAGTGAAATTATTTTAGGAAATTTCGCTTTACCTATCCCATCGGCAAATGCCAAAGACAATCCGCACTTCTCATATTGCTGCCAACTACAATGTTGTTTTTAATATGCGCATGCGCAATATCCTGTATCTTTCGGACGTGATATATTTATTTTTCCACATTTAAGTATTTCATATGAATTATATGTGCATACAGCCTATGATTTGTATTAAGGTAAAAAGTGTATTATACGTGAAATAATTTGCCCTTTAAAATGTATCAACAATTTTAAGCAGCTTATCTTATTTATTGTGCCAAATGTAAATACGTACTTGAAATCCCGCGAGAATTGCGATACGGAAGTAGTCGTCAGGTGACAGGGGTCACGTGGGCCGGCGCTGGCTCGTTCCTTACGCACAATCGCTTCTGTTGGTGCGTGAGGGCGGAAGTGCGCTGGTAGTTCACTCGAAGGAGAGCCCTTCTTGGAGGCTTTAAGTTTGCAGCCGTGACAAGAGCGACTGCCGGTTGTTTTGGAACATGCAGAACGTTATAAATTCCGTAAAAGGCACCGCACTGGGAGTGGCTGAGTTTTTGACACCAGTATTGAAGGTAGCTGAACAGTTTAGCTGTCACAGGACTAAGCAAATTACCTCTGATGTTTAGGATGCGTGCATATCTGCCAGCGTTAGCTAGCTCAAGGCAGGTTCTTACTTAATTGCAATGCATTTTAGATTTAGATTACTCGCTGTTTTTGGAAGCTGCTAATTTCAAAACTTTGTTGTGCTGTTGTTTCGTTCATTGTTAAGTCCAGTTATGCAATGCACTGGATTCGACTCGGTTGCTGTTCGGGAATGATTGCGCACGTTTTCCAATTAGTTGAGTCCGTCTGTTCAATATACAGCTTACTATTATTTTGTCTCCTTGCTGGCATGTTCTGTAGATTCAGCTGAAGTTTTCGTAAAGGAAAGTTAATCATCCTGCATCAAGTGGTGTGTAAATTTTGCCTTTGTACAGAGTTTTAAATACAGCACGTGATCGGCGAGTTTCATTTACACTTCTATTTTCCCGGGAACAATTTGTATGACTGGTTTCCTTTCGAAACCACTTGGGAATATTTGAATATACAGCTTTTAGCAGCAGAGATACCATCTTAAATGCGAAGGGTCTTATCCGCGTATGGTCGGCATTTCTTTCTTTGCTATTTGTATTGTTTTCAAGTGAAAACTTTCCTTATGTGTTTTTACTAACTGCCACAGGAGTCCAAATTTAAGGAAACTGGAGTTATTACACCAGAAGAGGTAATTTCCCCATAGTGTTTTTGAGAGTGCATATTTTAGCAAAGCAGTTCTGCCTGATGAATAATATAACTTAAGTATTTCTTTGTTGCCTTAAGAAGCATATTCAAAGTTGTAATATCAAGCCATTTTACAAGAATTTTGAAGATAAAATGAATTTTGCAGTTCTGCTAATTCTGTGGCATGATTTAAGAATTGTAAATGTCCTGTCATCTTTAGAAGACAATTTGATATGTTCTTCAAAAGTCTTGAATAGAAAGAGCCCTGTCTCATCTGGATTTTCTTTCCTTCAGTTTGTGGCTGCTGGAGATCACCTGGTCCATCACTGTCCCACCTGGAAATGGTGTGTGTGTGTGTGTGTCCGTGTCCGGATCTTTCCAGAGTGGCGCTAGGAGCAGGGCGTGCTCCTAGGGGTTGGGGGGGGGGGGGGTGGTTGTTAAGTGTCCCTTTGATGCTGAACTTTTAATGCTGAATGTAATCCGATTTCTTCAATGGACACCCCCTAATGAACAGAAGTTCATTTGGTCTGTTAAAATAACAAAGTTGGAGCTTGTATGTTAATTGTTTTGTGTTTTTCCTTTCTGTCAGGTCATCAGGAGAAGAGGCAAAAGTAAAACCTTATTTACCAAAGGACAAGCAATTCTTACTAACTCGTAATGGTAAGAGAGTACAGATAGATAAAGAAAAGTGACATTGTGAGGACATCCCCCTGGAGAATCTGCTTTTACTTAAAAATTGATACTGAATCAGTGGGTTGTGTGTGTGAGAGTATGATGGCAGTAAGGTTACTGCATTAATACTGAATCAGTGCGATGTGTGTGAGAGAGTATGATATCAATAAGGTTACTGCATTACTGTGCATTCTGACATTGCTGCCATGCACATGTCAGTACCCTGCTACAAGCGTTGTAAGCAGATGGAATACTCTGATGAGTTGGAGGCCATTATTGAAGAGGATGACGGGGATGGAGGCTGGGTGGACACCTACCATAACATAGGTGGGTTTATCCTCCACACAGCATGCGCTCTGCTGCATCTCTTAGTCTCTTCTGAATGTCTGTGCCGTATACTGATCTGACGTAAACGTCATTCGCTCTTTCTTTCCAGGTGTATCAGGTATGACTGACGCAGTGCGAGAAATCACATTGGACAATAAAGTAAGTGTCAGTCTCCTTAATATTTTTACATCTTTTTAACAGCTGCATTGAATGATGTCCATATTTAAACTCTATAAGTGGCCTCAAGCTCCGTCCTGGCAACAGAGTGTAATGATTTGCTTTCCCATGAAGGACAATATCAACATGAATGTGCAGGTGGGCGTATGCGGGAACGACGAAGACGATGATGACGACGAAGAGGCAGCTGACATGGAAGGTGTGTGCATTGCCCACATTAAACCTCCAAAAGGCCTCCATCCCTGTGATGGTGATTTACGCCCCCTGGTGGCTGCTTTGCGCAAGTGTAATGCAGGGGTTACCTTCTCGTTTCAGAGTACGAGGAAAGTGGCCTTTTGGAAACCGATGAGGTATGCAGTGCATTCCTGCTTGTTGTGTTGTGTAATAGGTCCACATGCCTGTTTGCATGAGGGTCTGTGGCCTCCGTGTCCCTCCCCAGGCGACTTTAGACACCAGCAAAGTGCTAGAAGTGAGCAAATCGAGAGTGGACCCTGGTGGAGAGGATGTCATTCTGCAGACGCGGACGTATGACCTCTACATCACCTACGACAAGTATTACCAGACTCCGCGCCTCTGGCTCTTCGGCTACGACGAGGTGCCCGCCTCTGCCGGCCCGCCGCGTGGGCCGCTCGGCCGCGAGCGTGTGTGAGCGCGTGGGCCGCTCGGCCGCGAGCGTGTGTGAGCGCGCGGACCGCT
>JAODUD010000080.1:1844227-1876838 GCA_026784285.1 Stomatorhinus walkeri
TTGTCCCTCCCGGAGACAGCCATCAGGGGCAGATCCAAGTTAAGCCCACACAGTCTGTATGTTGCTTAACTACATTCTGCGTCTTTCAAGCGGTCAGCAGCTTTGTTGTGCAATGAGGGTCACTGTGCACCTGAGGCAGACTTACATCAGGGACTTCAAATTAAAGGGTATTTGTTTTTAAATTCCCTCCATACTTTTGTAAACATACCAAGATTCGTGCAGAGAGAACAGTGGTTGTGCAAACCATACAGAATGAAGTTATAGCCACAAGCTGTGTTTCGTTCAAATATGAAACAGCTCTTTAGAGCAGAATAACTTTCATGCCGTTTATATAATGTTTATATAACATGCACCAGACCATGCGTGCCGCATATTCCTGCATTTATGTATGGTCTGTGCATTTTATGTTTCTTGATGTGCATTTCTGAAATTTAATTCTGATTCCTAGTGATTCCTGATTATATATATTTTTTTCATTCTGACATTATACGAGTGTGCCAACGCCCCCTCAGCAGGGCCCTGTAGGGGGCGCTCCGTCATACATTGATCAGGGTCTCAGGGACAGTTCAGGCTGGAAGGTCACGGACCTCCCCGGATGTGAGTGGTCCAGACCACCCTACCGAATGGGTCCCACCCTACAGCTGCGACTGACAGACCAAAGACAAGACATTAGGGCAAACTTCCAGAGGGGGAGCAGGCTTGGTATTCCGACCTGAGTACCCAGGTTCTGGGCTTGGGTGATGCATTATAACAGCGCTGCGGTCAGACCACAAAACGTCAGCAAGCCACCACTTATCAAAACAACCCTGTATGGGAGATGCAGCCACTCATTCAGGCTCAGTCCTGCAAGTAAATAACAATTATGTCTTGTTGCAGGCTGTTATGCTCTGGGCACAAAGGCTATGGGGAAACGTACTGAATGAGAAACAGGCTGTTGCATGAGCACTTCCCAGACACTCAGCTAGCGAAGCGGCGTGAGCCGGCTTTCGACGGTTCACACCGGTGATCAGCAGCTGGTGACAGAGAACAGAGGCCTTGCGGGCAGAACACTTAATGCATGACAGCAAAGGGGGGGGGTTCTTAAGAAAAACACAGCAGAAAGGACATTCAGAGGTCCAGGGGCAGGAAGGGAAGAAACAGGTCAGGTTGATGGCTAAACCGGCCCGAGTCATTTTCAGAATGGTTATATTTTATGGAAACTCCACTATTGAGATTACGATGGACTTCATTGTTTTTGAGGAAAATTCTGGATATTGCAGCATAACTAAATTTGCTAAAATAAATTTGGCCACCACAGTGAACTGAATATGAATACATCTTCATGAATGTATTTTATTTATATATTTTTATAAATCGAAGATGAGATGAAATAAAATGAAGTGAATGAATGAATGAATATTATTTTCAAGCCCAGCCAGTAGGGTTGGGATAAATTATTTTTCATCTTTCTGGTAATTAAACAGGCAAATGAGTAGCCAATGAAAGCTTCTGGAGTCGGGAGAAATGGTAAATAGTTTCAATAGACATGAATTCTTGACATTTTGCATAGTCTTCATGTTGGTCACGCCCTGCCAGTCTGGGGGACTTGCCTGTCCTTTTAGCATAAATGCTAACAGCTACGGGTGCAAATGATTGTGTACTATGAAGCTGAATAGGCGATTGAGAAGGAAATCCTGCCTGACGCGCCAGCACCACAACTGCTAGACTTTCTGCAAAGCCATTTCCATTTTATTTCCTCCGATTGTCAGAGATGAGGCTCTCAGCTCAGAAGTAAAGGGACGTGTCATTCGGGCAGTTTGCTGAGGTTTACGTAGAGGCAGACCGTGGGGATTCTCGTAGAAACACAACCCTACACTAACACCTTGGTAACTATATTTTTTACCCAAAAAGTCAGGAAAAACACACATCAGCCAATCACGCCTCAGAGGCAAGAAGAGGGCAGCTCTGTAGTCAAACTGATTTTTTATTGTGTTCTGTTTCTGTAATTCTGAGTATTGCTTATCGAAGAAACGGATATGACTTCCCAGTAATGCTTTTTCATTGAACCGAAAGTTCCAATAACTAGACTAAATTAAAATCATAAAATAAAAAAGAAATATATGCATTGCAGACATTAATGACAGTGGTTACTAATTTCAAAAGGTGTAGGATTACAAATAAACTTGTACAAAAGGATAACAAAAATGATAAAGTCACACCCCTGTAGACACCCGGCTCCTTCCACTATGCGCATTCAAACCAGTAACCCAGTATGAGCTGCTTTTCAATAGGGTGGTTGTTAACTGGAAAAGCCCTTAGCTGTGGTCGGTGGACGGGGAAGGTGAGGTGGTGCAGTGGGTGTCACAGAAATGACTTTCAGCCTTTCAGAAGTTTTCAAATTCACAGTCAAAATCAGTCATCTGGCAGAGGATGTACTTCCACTGACGATCCCTACAAGAGAGAAATGGGAGGTGTTTGGGTTCGAGAAGGGAATCGACCAGGGATCTGGCCACCTTGGACGAGGCGGGGCAGAGCGCTGGGACGTAGACTACAGAGACTACTCAGATCAAACTGCTGTGTGATGCACTAGTGATGTAATGTCTCACTAATCAGGACACGTGCGAGGCTGTGCCCTTCCCGGTCCCGGCATCTAGCATGCTGCCTTTTTTAGAAGCCAGTTGGGGGTAGAAAAAAATAGGATTTAAAAAAGCTCCTTTCTAACACAATTAACGGGTGACGTGGAAGGGAGATGAACGGAAGGCCTCGGTGTAGAACGGGGCAGAAAGATGGTGCTTCAGCATTTATGACGCTAAAGAAAGTTTTGCAGTGAAACTGGAATAGCACTGGCTGGGAATTCCCCCTTAGTTAGTCTGCACCACTGCATTTAGCCTGTCTCCTGATTTACAGTGTGGTCTAAACATAGTAGATTTATTTATTCATTCATTTGTTTGTTGGTTTTTAAATCAATCTCTTTAGTCAATAATGGTATTTATAATCTCTACGTGAATATGTGATTTAAATGATGTAAATATGATTCTGACTTAGTCACTGCTTATGTATAGCTGTCTGATCTCTGTGTCTGTGTGTGCGCATGTGTGCTTATTAACACAGTAGATTTAGACTCTGGTGTCTGGTGTCTGGTGTGGATCTAACCTGAGCACAGCACTGAAGGTGGTCTGGGCCCCTCGAATGAAGTAGCCATAGCTTGGAATGACCATTTCAGCCTCTTCCCTGTAATATTCCGGAACATCATTGGTCTTCCTGTTAGGGAGAGGAGCACCAAGCTGATTGCTGTTCTGACATGTCAGCTGAAATTTCCCTCCCACCCCTATGGGCTGGAGCTAGCTGCTCGAGAGGCATGGCCTTGGTGGAGGGAGTAGGGACATACCAGCAGGAGTAAGGGCATACCAGCAGGAGTAGGGACATACCAGCCGGAGTAGGAACATACCAGCAGGAGTAGGGACATACCAGCAGGAGTAGGGGCATACCAGCAGGAGTAGGGACATGCCAGCAGGAGTAGGGACACGCCAGCAGGAGTAGGGGCACACCAGCAGGAGTAGGAACATACCAGCAGGAGTAGGGGCATACCAGCAGGAGTAGGGACATACCAGCAGGAGTAGGGACAGGCCAGCAGGAGTAGGGACATACCAGCAGGAGTAGGGGCATACCAGCAGGACTAGGGACATACCAGCAGGAGTAGGGACAGGCCAGCAGGAGTAGGGGCATACCAGCAGGAGTAGGGACATACCAGCAGGAGTAGGGGCACCTGCGGCTGTAGCGGCAGCAGTAAAACTGCCACTCGCGGTCCAGCACGGCACTGAAGTACTGGCTCTGAACCCCGGCCACCAGCCCATTGTTGGAGCACGTGGAGGTCCTGCAAGGAAAAGGGCCCGGTGTCACCACAGTCATGGTATTTATTGGTATTTATAACTCGGTTCATGTGTAGGCTGAGGGGCACGGCACCGATCTGGTGCGTGCTGGCAACTGCAGAGACAGAAAAGCAGTATTGAAGAAAGATGCGTCTTTGAACCTTTGAATGTAGGACACACAACAGCTGTCCTCTTAACGCGTGTCGTGCAACAGAAGTAAAGAAAACACAAAAGCACAGGGGCCTATTTCATTCCTTCCCACGAAGGCATTCTTCATTCTTCTTCATTCTTCATTTTTATTCACTGTGGAAAATGACTGTAACTCACTGCAACATGACAACCTGCTAGTAAATGTCAAACTCGACTGTGAATAAAATTTGCTGATAATGGATCCTGCTGGATTCCAGCTGCCGCTATCTAGCAATTCCAGGGCAGTGGTTACTCTGATTGCCATCGGTAACAGGAGCCAGTTAAAACCAGCCTGGATTGCCTGTGCCTGTTAACCCATAGAACTCAAACTCTTGCAAACACGCCGTAAATGTTTTACAATAAGACACCTTTGTTGACGGTGCAGGCTGTTGTTATCACAACAAGCTGACATCAGCAGCAGCTAATGTCTCAGTTCGCTCCGCCACGGCAACCGTGTCCCCATAACATGCTATTAGGGAAGCTGAAATTGCACTAGCATTTTCTAATGCTAAGTTATGAGCTAATCGGAATGACCTACAGGAACAATGTAGCATTTTCTTTAGATGTGTTTCATCGACCTGAGCTGTTCCTCTCCCCAGCAAAAACATGAGGAGATTCCTTAAATTTTTCGAAAGGTTTCCATCTTTAGAAAGAGTTGTTGTTTTTAACTAATTAAAATTTCACTTATTTCCTGAAAAATTCTCCCTCCTGGCATTTGAACCTTCAGCTTGTGGGTTTCCTTGCTGAGTGAGTGTGTGCTGCGTGCATCGCACAAACGGTGCCCATGGTGTCCTCTTACACTGCAAGGTCAGTGACTGTCTCGCACACCTGAGTTGAAAGCACAGCCCAGAAAGAGGAGTTATACCTTTCAACACCTGCTAATTCCTGCCTCCTTCTCACCTCACTCCTCCATTTTTCTCCTTGACTGTGACCTTCTTTCTGATGTGAAACCAGAGGACATCTTTGGGGGGGGGGGGGTGAGGGGTTACTTTTTAACCAGAGGAATGGAATTCTGAAGTCCATGGGCGGAGATATTTGCTGTTACAGTTTAAGCTGAGCCCCCCGAGTCATTTGCAAAGGTAACATTTGAGGAAAATGGGTGTTGCGGGGTGGGTGGGGCGTCAAGTGAACATAGCACATGGGAAAACTTCCCGAGGGAATTTCATTATGGGCGGATTTTCACATGGATAACAGGGATCTATGCAGTTCTGCTTTAGCCTTCTGGAAAATCCAGCAGAAACCTGACATGAAGATGGGACATGACATGAAGGGCGAAGATGGTGGTGCAGGAGGTAGTGCTATCGTTCGGCAACTGTAGGGTTGCAGGTTCGAGCCCTGGTTCCTCCTGACCCCATCAAAGCGTCCTTGAGCAAGACACTGAACCCCCAATAGCTCCCGGTGTGCAGGTTGGCACCTTGCATGGCAGCCTCTGCTACCGGTGTGTGTGAGGGAGGGATAATGTAAAGCGCTTTGAAAGAAAGCGCTATATAAATGCAGTCCATTTACATGACACCCCCATGTCGTACAGGCTTCCTGACACATAAGTACTATGGTAGCATGAACACATTGCCTTGCACATATCTTTAAGGTGACAAAGTTAATGGCCATTTCAGTTAAGATTATACCCCAGAAGGATACCCACGCGATTGGATCAAGGTCAAATGAAGGGCACCGGTGTGTGTCATATTTCATTACGGTCAATATAATGACCATGACACATGAAACAAGGCCTGTTGTTCCTGGTGACCATGAAGGTCAAAGTTCACAGCCAGAGGGGTCTCGGAGCCCGGAGGGCCAAAATTAAACCTTAAATTGCTTCTGCAAGCACAGGAAAGAAGGCTGGACATGTGCTGGGCCAGGTTGCCAAGACAAACAGGGAAATTTTGGCAGGAAGCTTATTCCATCTGTCAGGGCAGACATGAGGCAGCCAAGATAGAGGGCTTCACTTTGACGGCGAGCAGAAAATGAGGGAAGGTCTTCTAGGTTCGTAACGGAGCGCGTCCCACCGAACAGATCGGCACACCAGCAGCCTTAGTGCGTAACTGAGATCAGCTTCTTATACCTCAAGACGAGTCACTAACAGCAACAAATTAAGCTGTACTGGCCATTACATCATATGACAACCATTAAGTCTGACATCACCAAAGATCAAATCAGGCAGCCTTGGGATTCTCAGTTCCTGCATAATGTCTCTTCAGTTTGTTACTTATCTCTTCCCTCCTCAGTGTCTCTCCAAGGCTTTTGAGGAACTATTGTTTGAGGAGGAGACGATCTCACACATTAAGGCTTGATGAACATCTAAGCTAATTATTCTGGCTTTTTAAAAAGGACACACAAGGCTGAGGTCTTGCTGTTGGGTGCCCTCTCGCACGCAGGGTCCACATGGAAATCTTTAGGAAACTTAGGTGAAAATAACGTCAACCCCGCAGTTGAAAAGGCAGTGTGATCCTTCACTATTAATCCCTTAATGGCTGCTTCATTCAGTTCCAGGGCAAAACTGGCATTGAGACGACAGGACACATTTAATTTGGAAAGATACAAGGCTGTTCCCAGGCTGTTCCCAGGCTGTTCCCAAGGCTGTTCCCAGGCTCTTCCCAAGGCTGTTCCCAGGCTGTTCTCAGGCTTTTCCCAGGCTGTTCTCAGGCTTTTCCCAGGCTGTTCCCAGGCTGTTCTCAGGCTTTTCCCAGGCTGTTCCCAGGCTGTTCCCAGGCTGTTCCAAGGCTTTTCCCAGGCTGTTCCCAGGCTGTTCCCAGGCTGTTCTCAGGCTTTTCCCAGGCTGTTCCCAAGGCTGTTCCCAAGGCTGTTCCCAGGCTGTTCCCAAGGCTGTTTTCAGGCTTTTCCCAGGCTGTTCCCAGGCTCATCCCAAGGCTGATCCCAGGCTGTACCCAGGCTGTTCCCAGGCTGTTCAGGCAAATCCTTGTATGCTGTAGGCTGCACCCATGCTCCGAGGTGTCGATTCCCTTATTCTCGAAGAGTTTTCCTGTACACTCGGAGTTGGCCATCAGGTGGCAGATTAAAAGGGCACTGAAGTGTCACAGCACTGGCGCTGAACGAATTAAGTCAGGTGGTTCCTGAATATTTTATGACATCACTGCGCCAGACCACTGTGGATGGTCTGTTTAATTAGCTCCAGCGAATAGTGTCACTCAGATACATAAACAGAAGGCGTGACAGCAGCTGGACTCCCAGCATGCTCCGTGTCCTGTTAATCGTTCTTTCACCCCCATCGACAATTTACGGTTTCCATTTTGAACTGCCACCACTCTAGCATACTAATACGGGTGGGGGGGGGGGGAGTCTTAATGAAAAGATGCCTCATTCTAACTGTTGTTAGGGCAACGAGAAAAAAAAAAAAAAAAAACGAACCGCTGCCTCAGAGTGTGACCTCCATTGAGGGATAATGATGTCCTTAATGGTTTTTTTGGGAAGTCCCTGGAGTCAAGGCTGTGGTGTAGGGGCAGTGATTTGGGGATAGCTACCCAAGGCGGGGTTTTTGCTAGTTGAGCTGTGTAGTTGGGAAAGACAGATGCCATCACTGGACCATCCTCTTAATGGCAGGGCAGCGGTGAAGTGGACAGACGGATTACAGGCCACTTGGATGCTTTTACCTCATTAATAAACTGTGGACTCTGGACTGTCACACTCCTGAGGACAGTGACCGGTGACCAGCAGCACAAAAGTGACCATAACTTAATGTCGGTGCTCTGTACGCACGTTCCCTCTTCCGGAGAAATATCGCAGGCGCCTAGTGATGGAATGTAACAACAGAGAACCTAAACAGATGAATGAAGCCACTCGTTACGTTTTTCCAAATGGCGGCTCTCTCCAGTTCACCGGCCTGACACATAAAGCGAAGCAGGAAATGCACAAAAATCATTTCGGTTATATAAATTCCACTGGCGTTTGCAGGCGGTGCAGCATATCTAAATATGTTCATCAGCCATATCATCCCACTCTCACGGAGACAGGGACGCGGTTTTATAACCTCGCATACAGAACCGATGTAGCGTTGCTGACCTGTAGAACCAATCACTAGGTGACTTACAGGAGAGCAGGCGGCCTGTAGAACCAATCACAAGGTGACTTACAGGAGAGCAGGCGGCCTGTAGAACCAATCACAAGGTGACTTACAGGAGAACAGGCGGCCATGGAAAGAGAGTAAAAAAAAGACAAAGGCAGACAGAGGTCTTAGTTAGCTGCAGGCCTCCAGCTGACCAGGGCAGGCCTCTCCCACTGGGGACGAGCAGCTAATGAGCTGGGATGCTTCTCTAAATATTAGAGGAACCCAGGCTGCACTGACAGCGGACACAGGTCATGGTTTGGGTCTGGAAATGTCCCTCCATTAGCCGGACAGAGGCCCCTGTTAGAGGACAGGGTGCAAACACAGGTTGTCAATGAGCGTCGAATCTAACAGCACTAACCTCCTGGGTACTATGTTAAAGGCCCTCACACAGGACCTACGCAATTACGTCACCACCTAGTCCATATTGGGGGGGGACATTTTGAGCTACTTCAGGCTTTACAAACTTTAAAACTAAAAGGCTCCTGTGACTGACTAATCAGTTCAGTTCTTCTTGTGCTTTGACTGGTTTGTTTCCTTCACTGAAAGACTCATCCAGCTGGTTTACATTAACATTAGTGACACATGCACGATTATAGGAGACTGACCATTCAGCACACAGCAGGAACTCAGTGCTCAAGTGAAATCCAGGTCCTTTTGATTGAAATGATGAAATCATCAGTTTACAAATCCTGCCCCAGTACATCGTGTCCTCCCTGATCCCTGACATCGATTAGGTGGTAACCCTGATACCCCTCATATTCTCCAGGAAACACAGAGATGCCAAACTTCATGTCTTTGGACAGCAGGCGTGAGGCAAGAGAGTTACCCTCTAAGATGGAGAAAACACTGCCTGCCACAGCTGTGATAAATCAGGACTGTAATCTCTGGTGCTTTTTGCAGATTTTCTGGTCCAGAATCAGGCCTACAGAGGCGTTTAGGGAAAAAACATGTATGTGGAAAATCGATCCTTTCCTTTAGCTACAGTAGTCGTCCACTGTCGTAATGTTATGACCGGAAAACACAGGTGAAATAACATCTATCAAAAAGGTTTGTTCTATGTGCAAATGTTGCCAAGGAATACTAATTTTGTGTCACAGCCAACCTAAATCCAGAAATGCATTTCCACAGAACAAAGAGCTGTCTGGCAACCAGATATTGTGAGCAGTTTGGGACTACAAACAGAACAGCTTCTAAGAGAGAGAGACTGGTTTAAGTGACTTGAGCCCACGCACTCGTCATCACTGTAGCATGTGTAAGATTCCTAGTCTGCTCATTTACATAAAGGCACATTAGTCACATTAAATCGGGAGTTGATCTGGTCAAAGGGCTCCAAGTGTTGAACCATTAAGTTGCACGAGCACAAATTAACAACCAATTTTCCTCATTTACTACCTGAGAACAGCACACAAATATAACAGATAACTTTGAAAGGTTGAACTGTTCACTGTAAAACTTGCAGGAGACAACATGCTTTGTCAAAATATCAGCAGCAACTGCAGAATTATTACACGGGAGGTTCTGGTTTTCGTTGCAAATGGATGGAAAAGCCAAAATGAACTCCAGCTGAAGAAAACTAAAGAGAAACTGACAGGTCGGCACATCTTGGTTTAAAAACGAATGAGTACACAGCAAGTTTTAATGAGAATATATGGCAATGAGTACACAGCAAGTTTTAATGAGAAGATATGGCAATGAGTACTCTGCAAGTTTTAATGAGAACATATGGCAATGAGTACTCTGCAAGTTTTAATGAGAACATATGGCAATGAGTACTCTGCAAGTTTTAATGAGAACATATGGCAATGAGTACTCTGCAAGTTTTAATGAGCACACTGTAATGAGTACACAGCAAATTTTAATGAGTACATATTGCAATGAGTACTCTGCAAGTTTTAATGAGCACACTGCAATGAGTACACGGCAAGTTTTAATGAGTACATATTGCAGTGAGTACTCTGCAAGTTTTAATGAGCACATTATTACACAGTAAATTTCACAGCTTTTATTATTTCTAGTCCCGTTCCAAGGCCTGAGCTTCATTCTGTGGGATGTGGAATGTTTAGTCGGTGGGGCGGCCCCCTTTCCACATGGACCATCCCTGGAGCCCTCAATTATGAGCAAACAATGTGAGTGGTGCAATCGGCTGCTCAAAGCAAGCCTAATCTCACATCTGCCATCAATGAACCCTCACCTCAGCCACCCCAAGCCGGCTGCCCTAAATCCATCTGGGCACCCGTCATAACCCCCGCACCCACACACACACACACACACACACACACACACACACACACACACACACAGTACTGTCCAGCTTTATACATCCCTTTCATATAGGCAGAACTTGAGGAAGAATCCCCTCAAAGGTCCAGCAGCTCTGACCAGTCTGTAGCAATGACCTGCTGATGTTCTTGCCAATGACAGACTGGGTGCGGGGGGGGGGGGGGTGTGGCTGCCCTAGGGGCCTTACCATTCCATCCCGGCGCGATTGATGTCGTCCCACCAGCACTCGGTGGGCTCCCCCAGGCTGGCAGGGGTGGGCTGGCACTCGAAGGTCCACAGGCGGTCGGAGCCCTCCGCCTCGCTGAAGTAGCTCCGGATGGCCACAAGCGCCTCACCGTGGGGGCACTGGAAGTTGAAGCCCTGCCGGAACAAGTTGACCCAGGGCTCGTCGTACAGGTAGTTGGGGTAACCCCAGGCTGGGGGCAGCAGGAGCACTAACCACCAAGTCAGCTGCATTCTGGGTTCCTGCTTCTCAGCCCACAGCGTCTGGCTCCCTGGAAGAGCCCCGGCCTCGTTATAAACCTCCGCACAGACATTCGACTCCCAGATGTTTTATATCACGATCCAAGACAATATGTAATTTGCTACGACAAAGACCGCTACGCCTGCAAACCCATCGTAACTTTTTTAAGGTGGAACCCTAACGGGCTTTCGAGAACTATAGTGCGCATCAGGGAGGGATGCCTTAAAAAATAAGGAGTGCTCGGCCAGGGCCCTCGTTGTTAATGTGTTGAGTGCTGTTATGTAAATAGTGGCCTTGCGGCTGGTTTTCCTTTCATTAGCGGTTCTCATGGTTGGGGGGGGGGGGCACCAGCGTATGTGAGGCTCAGACGTCGGGCCCTTAGCGGACACGCCGGACGGAGCCCAGGTGCCTTCCGTGAGTGTGTGTCACCGCCTCCTCGGAAACAGAAAGGCCGATAAATAGGTGATAATAGAGAAGGCTTGCAAGTTCCTTTGCGATGGCGTCTGAGATGTGGGACTGGCAGTCTGAGGCGGACACCGTCAGCCCAGAACGCTGCATCGCTCACCATCAGCCCAGAACACTGCATCGCTCACCGTCAGCCCAGCACACTGCATCGCTCACAGTCAGCCCAGAACGCTGCGTCGCTCACCGTCAGCCCAGCACACTGCATCGCTCACCGTCAGCCCAGAACACTGCATCGCTCACAGTCAGCCCAGCACACTGCATCGCTCACAGTCAGCCCAGCACACTGCATCGCTCACAGTCAGCCCAGAACGCTGCATCGCTCACAGTCAGCCCAGCACACTGCATCGCTCACAGTCAGCCCAGCACACTGCATCGCTCACCGTCAGCCCAGCACACTGCATCGTTCACCGTCAGCCCAGCACACTGCATTGTTCACCGTCAGCCCAGAACGCTGCATCGCTCACCGTCATCCCAGCACACTGCATCGCTCACCGTCAGCCCAGCACACTGCATCGCTCACCGTCAGCCCAGCACACTGCATCACTCTCCAACACTTGAAAGCCTTGTTATGTTGCCTATGCACCAGAACATGTGTAAACTGCAAAACTGCACACAAGTTACCATAACATTAAAAACAAGGGGCTTATCTAAATGCCACTCAGGGCAATGCCCTGACAGAGCCAGTGTAAGGTAATACACTGCAATAAAATTAAGGTTGTGTATAAATGAACACTGGAATACACACTGACATCAAGGGAATGGGTCTGAAACGTTTGTTTGAGGGTTTTGGGGACAGAGAGCAGTGGAGTGTGTCAGAGCAAAGCATTTCAAACAGGGTGTGTACACCAGGGAAACAAGCTGATTGAGCACTTAAAGCACCTCATATTTTAATTTCCATTAATTAACTTTAATTAACCAAGGATGATAGATGGAGGGGATGGATGAATCGGACAGTGTGTTTTTCATTAGTGTTATTAAATGAGGCACTGGTGATTGATTAAGCTAAATTCCATAACAGTCTCCCAAACTTCCCAGGAAGTGTTTACTTAACGACAATAAATCAGATCCCTGCGAGACCACGATTTATAAGTTCTTCCAAACAAACTTCAGTGTTTCCACAGATTTTTCTCCCCTCCTCTCAATTTTAGAAACAGATTGTTCTTGCAAAATGAAGCTGGATACAGAGGCCTTGGCCGGCGAGGGAGATTGGGGGAGTGCGAGGAGCCCAGAACCCTCACAGCCTCAGCTGAGTCACCGAAGTTTCCATTATAAAACTCTTTGGCAGTACAAGGAGGCGTTTCCACTAGGGGGCGCAGCTATGAACCAGCTAGCGAGATGGCAAAATTAATTTTTCTTGTGAAAACTGTCAGCGTTAATGCTACCACTAGTATTTCAGGTAATAAACTACCTGCCCTGCCAGGATGCATTTCTGAGCTGATCGTTTAGATTACGGTGTGCTTTGTGAGGCTGGAAACAATGCTACACATGCTATAAATGGAACAGTACTTGCACAAAGAGATTTCGCACAAAACCTGGGGCCTGTACTATGAAGCAGGGTTACTGGCTTATCAGGGTAACTTGTCGGATTTAAGGTACCACAGTTTAAATGGCCTTCATATTCGTTCACTTACATTTTGCCCAGACTACCTTAAATCTGACAAGTTACCCTGATAAGGCAATAACCCCACTTCATAGTATAGGCCCCAAGTTTTGTGCAAAATCTCTTTACAAAAACCCCACTGACACTGAAATAAAGCTTTCAAGCTCCATCCGTTTGTTCAAATATTAATGAATCTTATCAATGATTAAATGGTTAGCATAGTAAACTTTGGACTGAAACCTGGGCCTATGAATATTAGTCCTTTTTTCCTTTTTTGTACTGAGGCAGCAAAGGTCATGACAGAACAAGATCAAGGGTCTGAAGCGTATCTGTAAGGTAACGAGGCTTCGGTAGCTGTGAGGCGGAGGCCGGCATTGAAGCGCAGAAGCGATAAAATCAGACAGCAAAAAAAGTCATTGTCAAAGACTCAAGCGCCTTTTTAGGCCAAAACAAGGCTACAGTGCTAGCGACAGTCAGGAGAAAAAAACGTAATGTCTACAACAAGACCTTAACAGTAAATTCTGCCCATCGTCTTTGGTTTGGAAGCTGGCTGACTAGTGACCGGCCCACTCACACTGGAGCACCAAAACCAGCCCGCTTTTACTGGTGATGTCAGTGGCTACACCTGCAACCAATCGGCACCCAGCAGCCGTAGAGGGAATGAATCCCTCGGCACGTAACCACGGCAGCCGCAGCAGCTTGTTTCATTTGCTGTTCTTTCCATGACGGCGAAGGCTGGTGGAGCTCGGGCGGGGTGGAGCTCGGGCTGGTGGAGCTCAGGCTGGTGGAGCTCGGGCTGGTGGAGCTCGGGCTGGTGGAGCTCGGGCGGGGTGGAGCTCGGGCTGGTGGAGCTCGGGCTGGTGGAGCTCAGGCGGGGTGGAGCTCGGGCTGGTGGAGCTCGGGCTGGTGGAGCTTGGGCGGGGTGGAGCTTGGGCGGGGTGGAGCTCGGGCTGGTGGAGCTCGGGCGGGACAGACCCCGTTACATTCAGCTCCTTTCCGTGTCCCGTTCCATCCTCAGCATCCCTCCAGGAGCTGTGGAAGAGCAAAGACCTCGCAGAGACCCTGCTTCTGGACAGGCAGCGGCTCATTCCTCAGAGCTGCAACATGCAACGAAAACAAACATAGCTCAGATACAAAGGCTTGGTGACAGAGAATAAAATAAAACTAGAGAACTGTCTGCATGCCATTGTTCTATACTGTGAATCTGAGGAGGTTGATGGATGTGTTTTTGATGATTTTACTCCATAAAGATGGTTTAGATAACCTCTAATGGCCAGGTGGTAAATCACACACATTTCTTACTGGGACACAGCTGCTTCAAGCACCTCCTAAGGACTGCTGTTATCAGCATCTCTCCTACGCCTCTTCAAAAGATCACTTCTTCTTTCCACCCCTTGCAACCCAAACATGACCTGAAGTGACGAGCTTCCTGGAAGAAAACACACAGGAGTGAAAAGCATGAAGCTGTTTTCCCGTCAAGCTGCTGTCTGGAGCTGAGAAAAACACATACAATTATTCTCTGTGTCTTAATCTGCTACAGTGGCTTTGATCTCACTGGAGAGTCGCCACACTTGAAAAAACCTGAAAATAAATAACAGCACTGCTCCCAAAATAGCACGCGAGTCCCCACTTCGGCCATATCGCCCAGAACAACAGAAACCCAGCATAAAGCCTGTATTTTTAACAAAATCAGTGAGATCGAAATATATTTTGGAGAGAAATTATGACCGGAAATTTCCATATCCACGGAAACGCTACTAAAGCATGTGGATGGTGACAGCTAGTCGGTCCAGTGAGGTGAAAGAATTCGACCCTTTTGTACAGTTTTCCAAAAGGGGTTTTCAACTAACTCTTGGCAAACTTACTGAACCTGGATTCAGGTCAGATTTTTGTTAAAGAAACTCCAGATAAAGAGCAGCATTGGCGTGCGTCAAACTTATTTGGAAGACGAGAGTGATTCTGACGTAGGTGAGCCATCAAGCCGGTCCAAAACTCCTCTGGGACGTTGCGTACTGTTCAGATTATAAGCGGCTGGTTCCAGCGCTGGCTACAGGGCTGGTTTGGCAGCAGCCTGATTCTGCTCTGCCAGTTCGGCTGTACCAGATCCACCCTGGATCTGGAGGCCAGTCTGGGCCCGTGTTACTCAAGTGGCTGCTGGACGCGGCTGTTTCATACCCCGTGAATCTTTCACGAAGCTGCTGTTCATTTGCTGCTTTTGGTTTTGTCATAATGAAATAAGCATGCCTTGCTTAGTGAGTTGGGGATCAGTGCCTATGTCTGGGAGGTTGTGGGTTCGAATTCCATGGCTGGTAATCTTGTCACACTCCACGGGTGCTGGCTGACGCTGTGCACAGGTCCCAAAATTTACTCTCAGCCACATGTACATGTGCGTCTCTGATGGGATGTGTGAGAACCAGCCAATGTTGCCATGGTGAAGAGAGCAGCACCACTATGAACGAGTTTGGGGGTATTTTTAGGTAGTAATCAGCCTTATTTTTGGGGGCAGGGGTGGCGCTTTTGCTGGAAATGGAGTGATCTACTCCTTTCATATATGTTCTGTTAACAAATTATAAAAACAATCAGGTCTCACCATAACCTGCTCCGCCTGTTATAATCAGTGCAAAGGCACCCAGGTTGCTATGGGTCTGTTCCTCATAAAGCTGCTATGAACCTGTGCAGCCTGTATTTTGGGAGGTGGGGGATCTGCACCTGGTATATTTGTTCTGAGTGGGAGACAGGGGGTCAAACGGGCCCCTGAGAATGACACAGCTGTCAGGCCATTTCCTCTTTGGTGCCATATGACTGGCTTGATAAATTACATCAGATCAGGCGGGAACAAGATCAGCATACAGGGCCCAGCCTTATCAGGACCCCCCTCCCCCTCCAGTGCCCAGCAAGTCACGACAAAGGTTTTATTAGGTCCTTGCAACAGGCCAACATTCACTAAGTGTCATGCATGTAAATGCATGTAAATACAACTTACGCATTTCACTGCCAGAAACGATGCCATCATTAAATAAAATGAAATACAAAGGAATTATGAAAGTGAATACATGTATGCACTCAATAATTCACAAATCAAGGAATTAGTGCAGCTCGACAATGGCCGAGGTAACCAATTAGGTGCCCGTCTTCTCGATTTCCGGACACCTGGCTCCTGAGGTTAACAATGAAACGCTCCAGCTCCACACAAGGATCATATTTTATTTAGGCATTTATACCGAGCGCCTGTCGTCGTCGACGCGCTCAGCTGTAAAGCGCCTCTCCGCCGTGGCCTCGGGCCATTCCATGCCCCGTTGAGTTGCAGTGACCACATACAGGAAGCCTGCAAATAACCGGCATGCCCTGCCTCGGCCACACACGTCCTCAGGCAACCCCGCAGTCACGGCACGGCAGCATCTGGACACCAGAATATTTCCGAAGACCTGGAGCTCGTTAATTACCCACCTCATCAGGGGTCAATCGAGAGGGCGACTATCACCTTGGAGCATATTAACCGGGCCTCGCGAGCGCCAGCAGTGCCGTGTGGCGGTAAGAGCCCGGCCGGTCTCACATGCTCCAGGAGGTCTTCGGAAACCCATGAAATTACATCCCAGAGACGGGTGGGATCTCAATCAGGCACACCTGTGTGCCAAATTTAGCTCTAATACATCATGACACAACAACAGTCCTTCCGTCGTCATCTGTCTGCTTCCTCGTCCTCCTTGTTAACCCCATTAAGATGACGGCGATCCTGAACCCGGGAGGGCCGGGGTGCGACTGCGCACCACCGGCCTGCTGGAGGGAAGCTGGAGAGCAGAGAACACACACAGCGCCGGCACGTCCCCAAAGAGCACCAACCCTACTGCTGACTGCAACACAGCTTACCGTGCTTTGTGTAATGATATTTGTAAAATAACAGTTTATTAATCATTCATCAAGGAATAATCTAAAATTCATAAATTAGTTTGACATAGGTGGATGAACAATTAGCTCATTTATTATTTAAAATTTAATTCTTTTTTTTTCTTTGTAAACTCCAGTTTTGCTTACCAACTTAAACTCAGTGTCAGTAACCTCAAATGTACGCGATGCTTGTGTCACCTTCGGGGAGAAGCCAGAACTGCTTCTGCAGTCAAACCCGTCTCAATTCTGGCACCCAAAAAGGTCCCTGTTCCTTCCTGCAGGGGCCGTGTCCCTAAGCTCAAGAAACCAAAAGCTGGGAGCTGCTGAAACAGGAAAAGCCAGAAGCTTCCGGAGTTTAATGAGGACTAGTGGACTGGTTGGCTGACTGGCACCAGCATCTGTTTTTCCGTTGCATGGCCATCGTTAGAACTGCATTGTTTCTATTACACTGGAAAAAAAGCCAAAAAAAGACATGTGCTTTAAATTCAAAGTACTTATAAACACGATGAGGAAAGAAAGTGGATCGATGCCTTCCGGGCTGAGCATCCCCGATCCAGACGGCCTTCCGGGCTGAGCATCCCCGATCCAGACGGCCTTCCGGGCTGAGCATCCCCGATCCAGACGGCCTAAACCATCTCAGGCGGTATATATCCCTATCTGACCTTAGATGTGACTGTGAAAGAGGCTCCCTTTCAGTAACAAGCTCATGTCATTTTAAGGATGACAAAATTTCTGTGTCAAAATGCTGAATGTGCCATAATTTCTCAGCCTGGAGAATCTCCAGTTCACTTACAGTAAGCACAGAAAACATGGACCATCTAGTAACATCAGAGACACGGCTTGGCGGAAACAGCTCATATTCTGGGATTGGCCTGACAACCCTAGTCTCTTTTCGAAGCCAAGGAAATAAAGAGCTTTTGTCTAAAGGTGGATAGTTATAAATTTGTTTTGCCCAGCGCTGAAACATCGGATCCGTTGGCCATCTGGAATACTTGTTGAAACTCCATGCCGTGTCACTCTGGGTCAGTATCGCCTCTGTTCCTCTAATCACTGTCTCGCCGTTGCTTCCTTTGCCAACGACACTTTAGTGAGATAATTTCTTTAGCACATAAAATGCGATATACATTGTAAACGTTTTAAGCTTTAGCAGGCAGCTCTGAAAATAGATGATTGCCATGCAAGTCAAACTAATAATATGCACTGCTGACCTGAGACTTAGGGCAGGTCCCCTTTCCCAGGGATATCGAGATAGATATCTGAGTTTTATTGATGAGTTCAGAGGATGCTTTTAGTGAAACATGACACTCGCCTCCGAAAAGAGAGATTAAAAACGTATTTTGGGTCACTGGAGTGCGGGTCACGCGGCCGAGCTGAGGGGAACCGTGTGGTCGAAAACGGTATTGCAGGCGACGCGTTGGCAGCAGAGGAACGTGAGGGTCAGGTAGCTGCTGGCATTCATAAAAGCTCTGTGTGATGGCGCCGTGGGGCCGAGTGGGCCCTTTCTATCTGGCGGGGGCACAGCAGCACCAGTGACGCCCCCTGGGACTGGGCAGGACGCACTTGTGTGCAGACGCTAGTGCTGGTGCCAAGCTAATTGCATAGCAGCCGTTCACAAGTGGCTCTGATTGCGTGGGCATGCAGGAGCCCCCGCTCTGGGCGACACAGCACGGCCAAAAAAGGGAGACGGCAGAAACCGTACTTTTGGGGGTGGGGCTTGTTTTCTTTTTCAGTCACCTCTAGTTCCCTGATCCTGAAATTCAAAATGAGCGGCGGGAAAAAAGTTAAGTCTCACTCAAAACTCAGACCTGCCCTGGATCTTTCAAAAGGCGTGATTTTTCGAAATGCTGTAATTCCCAAACAAAAAAGCCTTAATGCCCCCCAGTTTATCTGGGAGATGGTTAACCACTCCGGGGCCTCTTCCCCGCCTCCTGCCGTGAAAATCGCTTCTATGGCTTAAGCAGGACACGTAGTGACTGGGAAGCATCTCTGCCGAGCTCTGTGCCTCCCCGTCTGAGCTGACAAGGCCCTCTGAAGGCCCTGCAGAATGTTCTCCGGCTCCCCGTCGAAGGGACGTCACGGAAAACGGGGATCTGCTTTGCTTCTGAGTGACTCGCCATGGTTACGACCCACTTGGCTCTTTGCCCTCGGTCGCTGCCGTGAACCGGCGACTGGCCCCGTGCTCCGGGGGCCCCCCCGCTGAGAGGGTCTGACTTTCTTGACCCGATCGCATCAAAAAAAAAAAACGTGTTGGAGCTGGAGTCATTTGTGACAAATGACTCCAGCTCACTGTGGCACACATGCGGAGACAGTCATCTTCAAAGTTTCCAAATTTACTTCCCTGTGCTTTCTGGCTTGGCACAGCGCCACCGTCAGCTTGACGCTGCTGGAGAAGCTGGATGGACAGTTTTTCATTTGAGCACTGACCAGCTTGCACGGTCCAGTCAGGCACCGGGATCACAGACAACCTTAAGTTACCGCACAATGCTGCACTGGCCACTTCTGGAGTTACTTTCAATATTCAGGAAATTATCTACATAACTGTACTTTGACTCATACAAATAAAGTCAGTCCTTACTCATCCATCAGTACTTGGGTCGAAATCTACCTAGTCGTACCTTTCAATACTCAGATATATAACCATACAGGTCTGTGGTGAACCTGCAGCCAGTCCATCACAAGGTCAGTCTTTAGCCTGATGTGCAAAATCACATCATTATTGTTATGAAGTCAGAAGTAACTATACTGTCTTCTGCAGCTGTGTGACCCACGGGAGATGAATTGATGATTGATGATCATTGTACAGTAAAAGAAAACAGTGATAAATAGAATTATGATCATATATTTTTAATTATTCAAAAGGACTAATAGTAAAAAAAAAAAAAAAATCACCCAAAACAACAGGACCACCGTATCACGTTCATTTCTTGCCAGGTGCAGAACACAGCGAACAGTGCAGCATTTAAAACGTCATGCCACACCTCAGACTCAGCTTATATGAGTTATTTAATAACAGTAAGCTTTGTGTCATCAATAAATTCAGCACATCCAGTGGAGGAGCATGCCTTGCCTGTATTTACTTAATGCTTGTTTAAACATGCAAAAAAAAAAATACACCGCGAACATTTAGTTCCAGGAAGAACTTACATTGGACTCCCACAGTTACGGCTTCAGAAGGTTTGGCGCGGAGGACGAACGCGATAGCCGCACAGACCGAGAGGCTACGAGCGTTTCTGTGAATCTACGCCGGAGGGTGACAGATAATTGGATGCTGCTTGCGGGTCCGGAGGGCTACAGGTCGCTAATCAGCTAGCAGCATCGCTAGGCCATCAGAGGAGCCGCAGACAAGTGGGTCTCTGGAGAGTCTGAGGGGGAGAGATTCAAGGCCAAGCAGACAGTGGGGCACAGAGATAGCAGCTATCACCCATAAACAAGGCAGACAGATGCTCACATGTCAGTATGTGGGGGCCAGAGCTCCCAGGGAAATGAAACTTATTTGGGGTTTTTTTCCATTCAAATTTCCAATATCATTTTGTCTGTACCACTAAAAAAAATTTCATGTGACACATGGAATTCAGTAACAAATAAACTGATAAACCCGCTTTGTTATTAATTATATATTTGACAATGTCACTAAATTGATTTTCCAAACAGCAGCATTTCGCTAAAAATAAAAATGTACAACGGTTAAATTTATGAACTGGCAGACAAAGGAAAACAACAAAGGTTGTGACAACCAGACAATTCCTCAGCAGAATATCCACTGCGTGTTCCAGCTGTTTCCAACTGTTTAGAGGTACACTGCGTACTTTGCTTAGCAGTGTATTTTAGGAAAAGTGGAATTGCATCGTTTTATGCTTGTGGGTTAGGATACTGCAAAGGCAAGTATCCTAACAAGTATCCTGAAGGCCCGAAAAGGTTCGAGAAGCTGTCAAGTCACTGCACTCAGAAAGAGCACAGAAGACAGGCCTCATTTCAGCATGGCAGAGTGCCACTGTGTATGATCCTCACACACAAGCAGCAAGCAAGACAATCAGCTGGGGCCAATGCCCAGCGCTAAAACCGCGTACCCCGGCCCTGCGTCCAATGCCCGTGGCGGCACAGAGCCCTTAAGCGTGCAGCACTGGGTGCCCCACATCTCACCCAGGTCATATTATTAGCCAGGGACTGGTCACCTGACACTCCGTGTACTGGATTTCTCATGTCCAATTCACCAAGCTGCACGGGACCCACCGTTTTGGATTTCCAGAAAACCAAATCCTTTGACATTCATCAAGATGCTTATCAGCAACACGGCCGACTTTAGTAAAAGGGGGATGTGCCGGTATGGAGATGCTACCAGGGCTTCTCCATAACCCAGGACGACCCTCCCGGTTACTGGGACACCAGGGCCGATGGGACAGACTTGCAGCTTTCAGTCGGCCTGCCTGTGAGAGCAAGCCGGGAGACAGCCAGCACATGCCCGCCCCCACCTGCCAGAGTGGCTCCACGCCGGCGTCTACGCTGGGATCCCTGGAGCTCCGCCGTGGTCCTCAGCCACACGGTCGCACATCTGCTCAAGCATCTGTGAGCGTTAAACAGCACATTCAGACACCCGTGACCTGTGAAGGACGGGGTGTGACTGGGCGTGAGTTCCAGGTACCCCACAGAGCATTCCACTTAATATGGAAGCTCTTCAAAATACAGAGAAACAAAGCCCCCCCCCCCCCGAGAAAGTCCTCCTTTTCTTCGGAAAGGCACAGAAAGGCCCAGTTTACTCTCTCTACTCCTCCCCCCCATTACCCCCTCCCATCTCTGTTTTGAAGTTAAATTAAAGGTGAGTGTTTACACTGTGCTGCAGGGATGAGTATTTCATAGGGCTGTTTTTGCCGTCCCCCCCCCCGCCCCGTGTCTCACTCACCCAACCCCAATCATCCAGAGGATATTTTCCTTCCATGTTGCTGCATCAACATGGTTAGGATTCACAACCCGGATTCTGCTTTCGGTTCCGATGATGGATTGTCACTCCACCTATTGCAGTTGGCAGCCCATTGATCAAAACAAACATGTGACATTGGACGACTTTGTAAGGCCTTCGTACCATAATGCAAAACTGTCCTGGCAAGATCGTTGTTATAATCATTAACAATTATAAACTGGAAAGAGCAAATTTATTCACATATGTATCAGCAATTTAATCAACCACAAACTTTCAAGGTAACTGGCATATGTTGATTTTTTTAACTTGTTGATTAGGAAAAACAATCCTATCATAGACAATGTGTTTATCAAAGGAGCGGATTCAGATTAAACTTAGTAGGTTTTTATAAAGCTATCTTTCATTTCTACGTAAAAAAAGGCTGCATTTTTTTCCTCAGTTAATTCTTGGCAGAGATATAGGAAGAATAACTAAATAGCAATGGGCTTGCGGGTTATGCAATTTCATATTTACCAAAACATGCAGCCCCACGTTGTCTTTTGATGTACAAATATCACTGGTGTTGTGCAATCGGTAACTAAGGTTGACTTTTATTAATTGCAATGTTTCCAGCTTATCTGCTTACTACATATCAAATGTTGGAGTGGGATGGTGAATTGCGCTAGGTAGAAAGGGCACTGCAGGGCCGACATATAATGTGTATAATCAGATATGTTTCTGTTGAACATACATTTGTATTCGCTGCATTTTACTGTCTTCCATAATTAAGTAATTTATATCTAGATCTATATCGATAAAGGACCGTGCTCTAAGAGCAAACGTATTCAACTCAAAATCTGATAGCTTTTATTGCCATATTCCTGAGTTTTAATGACGAATTCCTGACTTTGAAGCCATGACCTTGAAGAAGTTACCGGTAAATTACAGAAATGCCCTCAGCTGAAACTTCCTGTTCTGGGTCATGTGATTACAATGGCGCTGCACAAGAATGACCTTTACACTGGTTTTCGCATTACAGACTGTGGGCCACTCTACTTTAGAGTCATGGCAAAAATGGACACTGACACCAAGTGAAGGGGAGTGCCAATGTTTTGCCACTATCAACTGCAAAACAAACATTTCTAACTACTGTCAAGATGCCCTTGGTTACTCACCGACACATTCCTCACTCTGAAGATCCACGTGCCGGCAGAGACACAAAAGTTCTAAGTTGAAAAGTTCTAGATCAGTATGAAAAAATGAACAAACATTTTAATGGGGTTGAATGCTTCATGCCCCTGTATTATGAGGTTTATGACACAAAATATGGTAAAGCAAGGTGTGCAGGGTTATGGATGCACTAGTGAGAATGTACTGAATATAACTATGAGGTCCACAGTAGGGACTACTCAAATACTTTGGCTGTCAGTGCAGTGCATGTCCACATAAAGAGTGTCTTGCACAGTTTGGCATTAGTCTGTTGGTGCTGCCTTTCTCCAATTTAATGTCACCTGTGTTCAATTTTTGTCCCCAACGGACAGTCAGCCTTGTCCTTAACCCACAAATCCTTCACCCTCGAAGAGCAGATTCGTTTACAAAACAGATGATTTGTTGTTGTCTTGACATAAAAATATAAATGAAACAAATAAAATCTTAAAAACTATAATATAAACCATCTTAAAATAATTCATACCTCAAGAAATATTGTACTGGGATTTTGATTAAATGTCATTATTAAACACATTAGTCTTTTACTGCCTTTAACCTGCTAAACGAATAACGAACATATGTTACCAACCACCATCAAATACAGGAGAACACAGTTATTTCAACATGCGACCATCCATCAAATAATGCAAGTGGTTTTATATGTATGGACGGGACACTAAAGGACACAGGTAGGTGTATTAACAGGCGCGGACCGAGGGAGAGCTTGCGTAAGAGTTAAAACGGCGGCAAGGTGGGAGATGCCACTGAATACTAATGCACAGACAAGCAGATGTTCAAAATCAACAGGATGAAAACGTGACCTAAAAAAATCACATTCGTGCCATAGCGCCATCTGGCATCCGAAAATTGAGTAGTGGCCTACACATTAACTATAAAATACAAATTATAAATTGTTTATATGCATACGCGCGCACACACACAAAGAGACATGCTATTTCACATCATTTCCTACATGCTGGTGTCTATTGGTTTCCTATAACGTGCGTTGCTTTGTAGAGTGCATACTTGGGCCAGCGCGTGTAAACGTAAGCACTACGTTCGTAAAATCGTGGCAAAAGCAACAGCCTTCAAAGTCGCTCCGCGGATCCCCAGCGAACGGCCGGAATTGCATTCTAAAGGCGCCCACAGCGGCGGACGGCACACGCTAACCGGACGCGTACCTCGGATGACGCAGCAGCGGTGGGCGGGGCCCCGGCCTCCCCGTAACGGAGACAAATAGGTTACGTAAGAAATTTCCGTCTTTTGATTGGTCGGGTTCGACCCTCCTCCCCGGTAGGTAACTTATTATAAGAGTTCGCGGGCGGAGCCCAGTGTCGGCAGCGATATATGTGTGGGGGTACATTAATGCAAGCTGGGCAGAGCGCTGTCTTTTTCGAAAACGAGAACAGGAGGGGAGGTTCCCATCAGTAGTATACCTGAGGGCACTAACACAAAGGAAAAAACAGATCATTCACTTTTTAGGAAATAAAAAGGGAACCGAAGCAACTCGCGATGCCCGCTTCAAATAAAGACGGTGATGATGGTTGGAAGAAGTTTCTTTGGAATTCGGAAAAGAAGGAATTTTTAGGACGGACTGCGGGGAGTTGGTGTAAGTAATCTACAGTCTTCATTTTTAAATAATCTAGATGGAATATAGACATTAGTCTACCTGTCAAACTGGAACTGGCAGTGGGAGATGAGGAGTTTTAGGGTTATGGATTTTAGGTATTTTTCAATCTCCGTTTAAGCTCATTGTTTTAACTTGTCGCCTGCCTGTAGGGCTGTCTTTAGCTACATTTCCTGTGTTCGTTTCGCGACGAGGAAATACGGCACCTGTTTGATCCGACCGAGCGGCGGCTCCTTTCGACTTCGTGCTTTTCCGTACGCAACCGGTCCCTCTGCGCTTGAGTGGATGTGGCTCTTTTTACTTCGTGATCCCATGCATGGTCGCTCAGACGTTAACGCAGCTTTAGTTATTTCATTTCTGTAAGCCCGTGCTATTCCCCGTGCCTTCATGGGCTGAAGTTTTCAAAATTAAAGAAACCTTGTATGTCCGAAGTGTACGGCTGTGTGCAGTTTCTACACTCCCAGCTCGTGATTTGTGTGTGCGTGTGTGTGTGTGGGAGCGATGGGAGCGAGGTCATTTTGAAGGACGTCTGCTTTGAATAATTGGCTGCCGATGTATTATTTCGAAGAGGCGCACACACAATTTCCCCCATTTTTTGGTAATGATCTGACTTCCACGCCGGTGCCAGACCGTAAAAATGAGATTGAGATCTATAATTATTATAGATTAGTTGAGAATCTTGAGGGGGGGGGTCACTCGTTAAACCATTGAAACGTACAATTAAACCAATGAAACCGTGATTCCGTACAGAATGCAGACTTGAAATGTATCACAGTCCAAGGTTAGTCAAGGTGATCTGGGATGTTCTGCACACATGGGGGGCATTTGGCCTGTGTTATTGTAGTGTGGGCTCTGCTGTAGTCGATGATGGAAATGCATTAACATCCGTTTCCCGTCGCTGCCGCATGTTGCGCGGCTTCACTGCCGCTTTGCCGCGGTCTTTCTCCCTCTGCGTTTGGTGGCACGTTGCGGTCAGTTTCCACTTGTTTTTAATTGACGTGATTTGTGTATGGCCTAAATGTCTAAACTTTTTTTTTGCTTCGGGAAAAAACTTAAAATGCATGTATATTTAGATCCTAATGAATGAAATATTCGAGTCGATGCACGATTTCTGGGGCGAACTTTGTAACCTCCCTAGTATTAATCCGGAATTTTGTCAAACAAACGGTGATTAGCATACCCAAAAAAATCGTACGCCTGTAAGATGAATTCCGCCTTTTAGCTGTGATCTTAGATGGCAAAAACCGCTTTCTTCAACCACCTATAACGTTATAAAATGCCGGTTTCTAAAGTCGTGGTTAAGCACGCTTTGTCTGCTCGGTGAAAGTGAAAGCACGTAGGTTTCCGTCCATGAGGACGAGCAGATCTCACTGGCCGCTCAGCACGACGCAGACGGGCCGCGCCAAGCTCCGATGCCCCCCCCGTGCTTCTTCCCTGATTCACAGGCCTGCTGATCATTATTACAGTTACACCCAGCATGCACGTGTAACTTATTTGGAACTGCCCAATGACTGTAGCCCTTAGAATATGTCCTTTCTAAACGCCAGTTGCACTTTAACTGCTCAATGAACCTTCAAGGTTAGAGACTTTGCACCTCTTGCCATTTTATGAGTGGGTGGGATTTCAAGTGCAACTGAAGACTCGTTCAGCGAGTTCATCTTATGAAGCAGTTCTACATGAGAGTCTTATCTAGTCCACCTTGTAAGAGGAATCTAAATCCAAAAAAAGCCTTTTAGGGGTTGTCTTAATGAACTGTGAATTACCTTCTGGGGATTGTGTGTGTGTGTCTAGTTCAGTATGTGGTGGGAACATTTGGACAATGTGATAAGCTTGGTTTAGACTTGGCCAAACGCAATGAAATGCCAATGTGAGACATTGTGTACCAGTAGCAGTGTCGGCCTTAAGGATAGCGGTACGGTATTTTTCCATCCTATTGATGTTTCCTGTTGTGTGGGGACACCCCCACACCTTGCCTGTGTCCCTCTGCGTGCCAAGGACAGTCAGCGAAACGCTTGTCCATTCAAGGTTGATGTGTAGAACAATGAGATTGTGACTGCTTCCTGTGAGCTTGGGGGTGGAGACTCGAGAGACGGGACCACTTTGTGCCAAGTCACAGGACGGCCCTGCGGGGAGCCAGGACTCAAAGGTGCCGTTAAGATTTCCGTATTTAGGACACCGTTAATACCAGGAGAGGCCCTCCGCTGGCAGAACGTTCAAATGAGTCACACTTTACATGTGTCACCAGGTTTAATGCAGTGAATTTATATTTGCACAACTGACACTAGTCTCTAATTTATGCTCCTGCGTAGGGTTGCTTTTGAAACATGAGTGACTTTGTAATTGTATGAAATTTGATTTTTAATCCCCTCCCAATACTCGACTGCTTGGTAATGCTGCGGAGTGACAGATGTACCTGAATGCTAACTCTGTATAAACAACGGATTTCAGGTCCATGCATTACACTCACGATGCACAAATCATTTGCCTTTTATTTTGTAGACGCTTGTATCCGAAGCAATGCAGATGATGTTCCCTGTACTGTATTCTGGGAACGTGTATGATCATTGTAAGGCTTTATGGTGGGGGGGGGTTCACACAGGCTTGCTGCTTTGATTACCTTCCGTTTGCATGTAGATCCATGGTCATTTAAACTGTCAGTGCAGTACTTGTGCGTTGAGTGACAGTTTCTTCAATTTATTTCCGCAGCCAAAATCCTTCTGTTCTATGTGATCTTCTACGGCTGTTTGGCTGGAATATTTATTGGGACCATCCAAGCCCTGCTGCTGACCATCAGTGAATACAAACCCACATACCAGGACAGAGTTGCACCACCAGGTAAGTGGGGCTTGTGCTCAGAAGCTCGCTGGACGGGCCAGGCTGAAGCTGCGTGTGGGAATATCATTCCCGCACCTTCACTCACTTGTGTGTGTATATACAGGACGTATTCAGACAGGAAAGTATCACTTTACATAGATCACAGTCTGTTTACTGATATCTGTCTGCAGTTTGAGGTGAGGCAGTCTGTGTGAGGCAGTGAGTGTTTCAATTCGGGTGTAGAAACATGTTCTAATAAGGGACTGTCTTAATGCCATTCTTAAATATAGGAACTCTGTAGATTTGACTGATATTCCCAGTTTCTCAATCACTACTTTTTGCCTGTTTGTACCATTTACCATTCAGTTTGTGATGTTTGTAAAGCACTCACTGAAAAATAGCTTCTGAAAAAGGTTTGAATGCTAGCTTTAGCCTAAGTTATACTTCAGAAAGTAAGGTGGGGTGGTGAACTTGGTAGTTTTTGGATATGTAATGACTGCTGTTGTGCGGAGGATCTGCAGAGTAACTTTGTTTACAGTCTTCCATGTCTTTCTGCTCTTCACGTCTGGGTAACTGCGCTGCGTCGCACTGCACTGAAGGCCCTATATGCTGTGCATGCAATCTGGGCCATTCTGCTTGGCTGGGTGCCACGTCATTTTATCATGTTTGACATTATCTAAATTTAACAAATTTATAAATGATTTTTTAAATATTATTCTTTTATCATTCCTGTATTGGACCAACTGCCCATACAGCATTATACTTTTTCACCATGTGTTAGGTTCAGTTATGTCAACCATACCCCTGCATATGACTCTCAATATAGATATAATCCTTATGCCAAACAAGGCCCCCCCATGTGGGTGTCTGACTGAATGAAATGGGTGGCATCCATCTTGGCCCTGCTTGATGAGGGCCATCAACCATTAGTGGCTGGCTTGTGCTCCTTGTGACCCAGCTGTCCCTCACATGGTGACCTGTAGGTATGTACTACTCCACAAAGCAGCTGATGTCTACATCTGATTAAACGGATCTTTTGACCTATGAAGACCTCAGTATGTGTTGGTGTATTGCATGTAATGTTTTAATGGGCAAATGCAGAGCTTGTCTAAGCTTGCTCAGTTACTGATTCTCTTCTCTTGGCCATTTACCGCAATTGCTAAATTTCTCTGAATTCTTGTGTTATGCCAATGGAAAAAAAAAATCTCCACATCACCCTGATAGCCCTCCGCAGCTCAGTGCACTGGCTTAAAGGCTTCCTGTTCCCCTTTTTTCTGTTTCAAGGGCCTAAAAATCAGGCATGTTGATTTTAAGCGAGAACAAGCTGGGAAGCTCTTTGGCCAGTCGGGCCAACCAAGGAAACTGCAGGGGTGGGGTGGGGTCTCTTGCCTGGACGGGCATCCCCCTTTGTCAGTTTCTCTAAAGAAGGAACTGGCCAAGAAGCCCACTCCCACCCCCCCGGGTCTGTTAAAAGTTTCCATTGTGAGGCAGACCCACGTGAGTTAGGGAGAGTGTCGCAAGTTTGACCTGAAAGTGTGTGTGTGTGTGTTATATATAACATTGGGGGACCAAATGTGCCCACAGTGTGATTAAAAACCTGTTTTGACATTGTGGGGACAAAAAATTGTGGAAACTTGATTATATAAAAATCTGTGACTGCAATCCAAAAACTAAAAATAGGGTTTTTCCCCATAGAACTGAATGGATGGTCCCCACAAAGATATGAGTACAGGTGTGTGTTTGTGTTGGGGAAGTCCCCCATTAAGATTCATGTACAATCTGTCATTTAGAGAATTCTTTGTAGCCTAAGTTTGGAACGAGAGGCGCCGGTTTTCCCATCTTGGTCGTCCTCCCCTCTTGTGTGACACGATTGGCCCTTTGCCTGCATAGTATCGTCTCTGGGGGGGGGATATTACCGCCGTGCAGCACGTGGCCGTTTGAAAACGCCACTGCCATGACGTGTGCTGGCATATCTGCATGTAGGGCAGTGGCAGACGCGTTGGCGTCGTCGGCATGGGAACGGCGCGAACAAGAATGCGGCCGAATGACCGTCAAGCGAACAGATTCCATGCAGCCGCCTTTCCGTCGCTGCTGATGTCTGATCGACCTGCTTGGCGATTCTGTAAAAGGAGATGTGACACTAAACCAACCTTAATACTTCACTCTCCTTATGCAAGCTTCCATGTCTGCTCCCCCTTTCCAGGTTTAACACACACCCCCCGCTCCGACAAATCCGAGCTGTCCTTCAAAGTGTCGGACCCGATGACATACTTAACGTATACAAAAGGCTTGGGAGAATTTCTAAAGAAGTATGATGATGCAATGCAAGAAGTGAGATTTGAAGACTGTGGCGGTAAGGATCTTCATTTTGTGTTCAGATACCTCCCCCCCCCCCCGCCCTCTCCTACACCATTATAAAGCGCACGAATGGATGGTGTACTGAGCATTTAAGGCAATAGGAGCGGAGTCAGATTTCAGGTTTATAAAGTGTGTGTCCAAAGTCTAGGTATAAGGTGGTTAGATAAGAGGAAAACCTGTCCTCATTTAATCTAATCAAAGGCTAGTTTACATTGAGGAAAAATAAATCCTGGGTGGTCATCCTTTAAGCACAATATTCAAGTTAAGACTTGGGTGAAAGCCTTGATTAGCCATCAAGAGATTAGCTAACCTTTTTTCCAGGCTTATTTGGCTAAAACATGGTGGCTGAAAAGGAGCTACAAGAATATTGTCTGAATATTATAAGACTGAATATTACCTGGAAGCTGTGTTCCCTCTAGATACCCCTGGGGAGTACAAGAACAGGGGCGATATAGACGACAACGATGGTGTCAGGGACTCCTGTCGCTTCAAGAGGACCTGGTTGGGCCCCTGCTCTGGCCTGACTGATGCAGAGTTTGGGTTCAAGGAAGGGAAACCGTGCCTAGTCGTCAAACTCAACAGGATAGTCAACTTCAGACCAAAGGTGAGGCCCTTCTGTCCGAGGCCTGTGACTTCTATGTAGTGTTATCCTTCTCTGTGATAAATCTACAGCAATTGTGGCGAACTTTTCTGCGTCCTGTATCTTAAAATGAAGGGTGTAAAGCTCGCTGCTCTCTCCTTGCTGCTCTCTCCTTGCTGCTCTCTCCACATTCACACCTTGCTTATTTGTCCAACTGCCCCCCCCATAGCCCCCGATGTCCAACAACTCCATCCCCGAGGATGCCCAGTATAAAGTGCAGCCCAACGTGATTCCCCTCTACTGTACAAACAAGGTATGACTGCGTTCCCAAGTGCGCCACAGCCCAAAATCCTCTGGCTGTCGTGGTATCCATGCACCATCCTGGCTGGTGTCGCGCATACTGGCGAGCTGAGCTTCACTCAGAACCTCGAATCTATGATGCTGTATTAAATTTCGTGGATGAGGAGGAAGGCTCTGTTGCGGGGGGGTGTAGAGTGTTTGGCTTGGTGTCCTGCTTGAGTTGGTTGGTCGTGAAGCTTGTGCTCCGTGACCAATAAGACTCACTGTCACGGTTCTCTCTGCAGAGGGAAGAGGACGCCGGGAAGGTCGGCGAGGTTCGGTACTACGGCGTCGGCGGCGGCGGTTTCCCCCTGCAGTACTACCCCTACTACGGCAAGGCGCTGCAGCCAAATTACCTCCAGCCTCTGGTGGCCATCCAGTTTGTTAACCTCACGATGGGCACAGAGCTGCGCATCGAGTGCCGGGTCTACGGCGAGAACATTAATTACAGCGATAAGGACCGTTACCAGGGACGCTTCGACATCAAGATCACGGTCGAGTCATGACCTCGGCTCTCGGAAATAGCACATTCTGCCCCATTTCAAAACCAACAAAATGTAGAAAAGAGGAAAAAAAAGAATAGTCTTGAACAAACTGTCATAAATACGGGACCTACACTTAATCTGTACGCTTTACACTAGCTTTTCAGCATCTTTTAGGATTAGATTGTAAATTACAGGAAGTAGCAATAGCAGAGTATTTATTCTACTGTAAATGATAATTCCTTGAGCCATGGGACATGTTCATTACTGTAAATTATAATTCCACTACTGATATGTAGCGAGCAGTGTTTGTCCCTTAAGTATTGCTGCCTTGTGTGGTTTCTATATATTTTTGGAGTGTACAGTAAAAGTAGTCGCAAACAACTGTTCTTTTCCAAGCCATGTTGTAGTTTTACGTTCTCTTATGTGAGCAAGCTTTAGCGGTCCAAGGTGCGTGTGTGTGCGTGCGCGTGCGTGTGCGTCTACTTGTTACCTGAAGGTACTGACATGATCTGTCCTGATCCTGGGGCTGTGTGGGAGAAGATGTCTGCACTCCATGGAAACCTCCTTTTTTTTCCCCTTTGTCTTCTAGTCAATCATGGGGGGGTGGGGCTAAATTTTGCATCACATCTGTTTAGTTTTCTTCCTCCTCTTCGAATCACTGTTAAATGTAGGACAAGGGGGATTATCACGCTTCTTGGGGTGGAGGGAGGTGCTTGCAGGTTTTCCATTCGCGTTAGATTTTGTGTGGAGTTGTGCCCAGCTAATGAGACTGTTGCCTCAATGGGCAATGGTGCCAACTCTGTGCTTTTAAAGAGGAAAACGTGTGGCTGGCAACATCACATGACGTGGTGTGACTTTCTCGTGAATGTTTTAGCCATTTTTCATTTTATATTTATGCAGTTGTGTGTTTTTTTTTTTTTTTTTGTTTTTTTCTGCAGGAAAAAAATTAAATACCAAAGCCAACGGTCAGAGTTTCAAACCCTAAGCAGTACCCGTGTGACTGGTTGTTTCGGTGTTAATGTGCAAGTCTGTACATCCGTAAACCTTTCAGGAGTCAATCTGCTCTTGTTCATTTTAATCTGGGTAAGAAAAAATAAAATGGAGAAAATGTCCCGCTGTCACGTTGCTTTTTGTTTCGTGTGACAATGTCCTTTATTGTAGACTCTATAAAGTAATATGATAACACTTTATTTGTGGCGGCACAAGTAACTTAGTAACTCAGTTACTACTCAAGCACAAATCATGAACATAGTAACTGCATGAAATGCATGAACTGCTATGATTAATTAATGAGAACATGGAATCAGTATGTGACTAACACTTCTTGGATTTATTTAACCGGTAACAAAGTGCTACTACATTATTTGTGACCCCTCAAGTAAAGTGTCACCCAAGCTACTTTTCCGTCTCCAAAGAGTTTTCAGAGCACGGGGAAAAGGTGGGACTTCTGCATTTTTCTGTCATTTAAAAAATCTCACTTGGGGCTGTAATGCGTGTTTCTCTCTTCCCCCC
>JAODUD010000080.1:1938474-1954699 GCA_026784285.1 Stomatorhinus walkeri
GGGGGGCGCACTCTTACTGCAGTGGGGGCCGTTGGGGAGCCAGAGCTGATTGGCCAGGGGTGCAGGGGTTCGGTGCTGGGGGCTTCCCAGATGGAGGGGGGCACAGAATTAAAGTCTCCCCAGTTCTGCGGTGGTTCCTGGCTCTTAGGAAATGTCATCCCTCTGAAGACTAAAGGCACAGAGGTTCCCAGGTTATGATTGGGTGGTGGTGGCGGCGGACCGGGGGCACGCCGCTTAACGTACTTACCTCCAGACAGATTAAATGTGTTGTTGGGTCCAAATGGGTTGAAGTTGGGGCTGTTTGTACTGTCAGTGGGACTCCAGAGTCCGGAACTAGGAGGAAAAGCAGGATATGAACCCTGGGGATGAGGCACGGCGGAAGCAGGGACCAGCTCGCTGTGCGAGAACAGACACCCACCTGTCGGAAGCGTCGCTCTCCACAGAGGTGAGCCGCGGTACGGGCGGCTTTCCCGGAGCCTCGGCCTTGCCACTGCTGGCTTTGGGCGGCCCGCTGCCTCCTGGGTACACAGGGTCTGTGAGGCTCAGCTCGCCTGCCCGAAGACGCACACACTCACCTGGCTCCGGGGGAAACGTCCGCCGCAACTCACCAGGACTCTTGTCGTAACCGGCGGCGACGGCCGCGAAGGTGGGGTTTCCGTTCTTGCCTGGCACCGTGGCCAGTGGCACCAACTTGCTCTTGTTCCCGGCCGCCTTCTTCAAGCCGGTCTCACTGCAGGCCAGAGACGCAGAGTGCAGCGGTCAGAGACTTTCCCCAACCACCACGCTGATTTTAGTACGGCTGCACAATACCACATAAGAATAAGGAACATTTCTGCCAGAAACACTGCAATATTCGTACAACAAAGAAAGATTGAGGGGGAAAAAAAGATTAAATTAGCCAAAAAAAAACCCACAACCGAATAGAGTGTCAAATGAATTGGAGGTGTTGCCACAAGATGTCAGACATTTCAGTGCAGACAAATGCAATGTGATTAATGTGAATCATGCCCACGTCTCTATGATGATGCTGAACTGATTATTTTAAGAGTCTCCAATATGTACACAGGTGGTTAGCTTTCAACACTTATTGTAATTTCAGCTTCTTTACTAAAGGACTGAAGGATCCCTGCAGGAGATGCGATCAGGCGAATGGCTGAATACCAGTGAGGAAGACGCGCGGTACAGTGTGTGAGCTGGGGCGGCGAATCCCCCCCGCAGGCTCGACAGCCCCGCCGCTACCTGTTAGCATTGACCACACTGCTGTAGGTCCCGCGGGTCACCAGGCTGAGGGGGGTGGGCGGCGGCGAGCAGGTGCGGGACATGTCCGACAGCGGCCTCTTCAGGAAGGGGTCCGCGTTCATGGTTTGGATGGAGAGCTGCTGCAGGCTGTCGGCCGCTGCAGGGGAGCAGACGGCAGCCGAGCAGTCAGGGAAGGGTTCATGCTTTATGGAGATGCAGCTCACCCTGTCCTCACATCAAAGATAATCACCTATATGGATCACTGCATATATCCACTGGCATTTTATATGTATAACCTACTAGTCTGTTGCAATTTGTGCAAAACAGAAATCGTATCTGAAGTTTTTTGCCTGTTAACAGACCAACACGTAAACAAATCAATATGCTTCTCAAAGTGTTTAAACTCATATCACACCGTCTGGACACCGATTACATGCTTATTTACATGCTCCCTCACTGCGTAACCTCCTGGGCCCCACCCATTCATCCATGTTCATTGTAGTGGACATTTTGTTTTTGCATCTCTTTTCACTGATGTTAGGAAACGTATTTATTCCTGTTGTACACTAAAGAGGACATGCTGTGAAATAAAAAATAAAATAACATTTTCAAATGTAAATGTCTTATTTCCTCCAAAGACAAATAACCTACAACAGAAGGACACTTTTCCTTGGGTCTCAGGAGGATATAGCTGTTCGGTAATTGAGTGACATGCTGCTTTCGACTGGGAATTAGGATTGACTTACGGCTTCCGGCCTTGTGAAGGGGCACCGTGTCCCACTCTGGTGGGGGGGAGTCCTTCTCCCCCTCCGAGCTGCTGCTGTTCCCAAGTTCCTGTGGCAGACCCTGTGACAGGAACTTCCCCAGTGGACTGGGACGCCAGTCCTCCACCTTCCCACAAGGCACTGCGGAAAGCAGCCATTGCAGTGCACTTAAAGTGGCTTCTGTCTATATCAGGGGTATCAAACTCCAGTCCTGGGGGGCCGGAGCCCTGTGTAACTTAGTTCTTTCCCTGTTCCACCACAAACGATGCAGCTCAAGAGCTGTGTGGGAATTAGCACAAGGAGTTGAATCAGGTGTGTTAAATGAGGGGAAACCAAAAACCATGTAGGGCTTCTGACCCCCAGGACTGGAGTTTGACATCCCTGATCTAAAGCATTCTTTGAGTAGGTCAGCCAGTTCAAAGACACTCCATCTGCCAAACTAGGAGGCTTCTACCACATTACATTTATGTGAGAAGTACACAAACTGACAGTTTTTCCAAACTCATACTCTGCAGTATTTTCAGTTTCAGGCTCCTCTGTACTCCTTTTCAGTTTCCCAAGAATCTTTGCCTTTAAGAAAGTTACCAGGTTGTGCTGGTGATACCAAAACGCCCCACGGGAAATGTATGAACTGCACTGCTCCAAGGCGGCGTGGCCACAATACCTGCTCTCTGTTTGGGCAGAGGCCTGGCCTTGGCCCCTGCGGTTACTGTTGGGTGCAGCTTAGCTGTAAAGTTCTTCCGCTGCTTGTTCTCCAGGGGTGTGACGTACGGCAGCTCCAGGGAACTGGGTTCAAAGGAGGTGAAAAGGTCAGTGTGGGTCTCAGCGTGCTCAGACCCCCCCCCCAGCTCGCACATCGCGCGACTCACCTGGACTTGCTCTCTGCTGGACCCTCCTTCTTCGTGTTGCTTAGCTTTTTGTTCCTGGGCTTCAAGAACGATGGAGGCTCCTCCTTCTCCGCCGTGAATGTCCGGCCTTTTTTCTCGACTGGTTCCTGGTGGGGGGGGCGGATGAGAAACGCCTTGGGTGGCGCCCTGCTGGCCGTGTGGAGAGGAGCGGCCGGCCGTGTGGAGTGCGTACCTCTTTGATGCCGGCCTCCACGTCGGGGTTGGAGGTCTCCGTGGTGGTGGAGGAGCTGTCGTCGTCGGCCAGCGCGTCCTTCAGGTCCTCAGCCCGGGGCTTCCCCCCGCCTCGCTCTTCCTTCTCCTCCCGCTTCTTCTGTGCCTTGGACTTTCGGTGGATTTTTCCCTTTTGAACGGTGGCTGGAGAGCACACACACAGCAGCTCTCTAAGGTCTTATGCCTTAATGCCCACAACCTGGAAGCTTTATCCTGATTTTCAGGCACATTTCATGCTGCTGGTCCTCCCCTGACCCCCCCCCCCGGTTAGTGTAGATCAGGGTCCCTCGCTTCCGGTGCTGGAGGGCTAGTCCGATGCAGTTTGCCATTTCCCTGCTCAGACACACCTACTAAACCTGAGCTGAATAATCCCCCCAGTACTGGAACCCTGATCCTAACCTGTGATGTTACCTGATGCCCATGAAGAGCGATCTCATTCTGTTGGAGCGGGAGACGCACACACTAACACTAAGCCTGCCCCCCCCCCCCCCCACGCGCACCTTTGCTCCGTGCAGCGGGTGATGGGGGCTGCTCGGGGAACACCTCCACGGAGGGCGACTCGGGCCGGTCCAGGTCCTTGTCCATGGCGTCCAGGAGGCCGATGTAGTCCGAGTCCTCGGAGCTGAGGCGTGCCGCCCCCTCAGCCCGGGGTCTGGGAGGCTGGGCAGGCACCGCCGGCGTGTGGACCGGGGGCTCTGGGGGGCTCGGGACCTGCTGCGGGGGTGCCGGCTGCTGGGCCAACCTGCCGCCGCGTAGTCGCCGGACGGGAAGCTGGCACTGAGTGGGCAGGCCATCTGAGCCGGACCCGCCGGACCCCTTTCCCCCGAACTGGGGGCCCGTTTGCATAGCTGCCCTGCTGCTGTTGGTCCTGGACCGCAGGCCCTCCAGGTCCGTGGACGCCCGGCCGCAGGGACGACCACCCCCCCGCGACAAGGAGCCACCCGTCGTGTACATTCCTCGCGTCACGTTGTGGTTCGAATCCCCGTACTCGCTCGAGCTGGGAAGGTGGACAGGACACGTGGCACGCGAGGTTAACGTGAACGTACACAGTAACTAAATGTTACATTTTAACGTAAAAGTGTTAAAATGCATTGCAATGACCATGCTATGATATAACTGCTGCAACTACACTCACGCAGAAATACTGTACACTGTTAAAACACCGTATGTTTACCCCTGCGATTGCTACAGAGGCCAGAAATGTGGCTGAGGGGATGCTGCGATCACCTGACATTATTAGAAAATACGCTGCCTACTCTATGAGCATCGATCATAAAGCCAGGAGCATCTGTAATAAAGAATACATATGTACACACATATATATACACACACACACACACACACACACATACTTTGGATCCGTCTGAATCCGCACGATATCCCTGAGATCGAAGGGCTTCCCCGTCTCCATGGGCCCATTGGCGGCTTCCAGGGAAAGCCGCCTTCGGAAGGGTTCCCAGACGCCCTGGGCCTCCAAGTAGGCCGTGGCAATCACCAGCAGGAACATAGAGCTGCAGGGACGAGAGGTTGCACGTCAGCCCTCAGCGGCCAGCCATTCGCCCCGGCGGCAGCCCCCCCCCGCCCTCCGCGACGGCTGACCTCATGATGAGGGAGACGACGACATAGAGCTCCAGCTCCCAGCTGGGCCTGGGGAGGGCATCGGCGCACGGCGCCAACATGTGGTAGGGCAGGGAGGCGTTCAGCACGAACACGAACTCCGAGCCGGCCGCCGTGACCAGCTTCAGCTCCCGGATGACCCGCGACGCGGTGAAGTCGGGTGTAAACCTGCGGGGGGGGCGGGTTCAGAGCCGGAGGTGAGGTTGGAGGAGCTTCGAAAGGCACCCCCCCCAACCTACAGCTCGTCCCACAGGGCCCCTTCAGATTTACAGCATGACAGTGTGACTTACAGTATGACAATGTCCTTTGAAGCATTTGGTTTAAGTGCAAATTCTTGACAGTTGAGAACTTTGAATCCAAAACCTTCGCAGGCATATCCACTGATTTCCGTGGAACGGATGCTGATTGGAAGCTGTCCAACATTCTCGACTTTAAAAGTCCTTCTGAGGGTGAAGTTGGGCTCTTTAGATTTAACTTCTGAAAGTGAAAAGAGGAAAAAAAAAACCCATAAAACAAAGTGGAGGAAGCAGATCTATGTCACGAGTGTCTACTGAAGGACACAGAGCAGAAACTAAAAGTAAACTTGTGGTGGTAGAAAAATCAAACCGGAACAGAAGGCTTCACTCATTACCTCTGGGGAATAGGCGTGGGGCCATTTCAAAATAAGGCAGTGCATTCTGGGACATGGTGCAACACAACTACAGTCTTAGAGTGGGTTTGGAGAGCTGCTGGACAGCTGAGGAATGCAGAGGAAGTTAACCAAGGAGACCTCTATGATATCCAGCCTGCTAGTGCCACTAAAGCTTTGGCTTGTGTGTGAGAAGGTCCCTGCAGGCCCAGGCTCCGTGGGCTGGGAGTCACCTTCTGTGCAGTCCTTCAGCAGTGATTCCGTCATCTTGAACCTCAGGGAGCTGCCGGGTCCAGGTGGTCTTCCCGCAACCTTCAGGCTCTCTGTGGTGCCCTGACCCTGCACTACAAGGTAGTCCAGCACAGTCAGGTTGTTCCTGCAACACCAGAGCAGTCTTAATTAAGCGAGGGTGGGCAGACTGCGCCGCCTGCTGGAGAGGTGCTGCATAACACCGTCAGACCACCTGCCTGTGCTCCTTCAATGGGGCCCATAGTCCACTGCAGTCCTAAGTGTGACGAGTCATCCATCGGCAGCAGAGACTTGCATGTTAGCGATTATCGTAAAAGGATTTAAATCGGAGAATTGAGATTACGACACGTTAGCTTAGCTTTTAGCTGCTCAGCTAACGGCCGTATTCAGAGGCTCCACTTAATGCTGCTCAGTCCTGAGTGCACTGAAGGCAAAGCACCTGATTGCAGGAGTTAGCGGAGGCCGCCTCTGGAGACCTGAGCTGGCAAACTCGGCATGAAGCCCAAATGTGTCCCCTTACACCCCCAGCTTGGTCTCTCCACGGCACTGCAATGGGGGGTGACGCGTCACACGGGCACATTTATGAAACCGCAGTGAAAGAGGTCGGGGGTCATGCCAACAGCCACATCCAGGGCCAGTGCATGGTAGCATGTATATGGGCTGGATCTTCACTCCGCTCTGCCCCCCCCCCGGGCACCTACCTGACTATTAACAGGGACGTGACCGAGTGGCTGCCCATCGGCGTGAAGCGCACCAACAGGCGCCTCACCTCCCCAGGGGAGAGCAGGAGCCGCGTGGGCCCCTCTGCCAACCCAGACGAGCCCCCGTTACCGACAGGGGTCTGCAAGGGCCAACCAGAGAGCAGTCAGGCTGCGGATCCAGAACAGCTTCGCAGTTAATTATTTAGAGTTCAGCTTAGTTATTTAACTGCATGCACCCCCTAAATGCACATTGGGGACGCGTCAAAGAGACGCGTATACAAAGGGCAAAAAACCGGCACTGGCTGAGGGCCGTTCTTACCTGGTTCTTGTAAACTTGAAACTCCAGCGTGTTAGTGCTGATGTTCATGGACTTTCCTAAGGGGAACCTGAGCACAAACACGGGGAACGACGTCGTGACTCCTCTGATCGATCAGCCTCTCCTGACAACGACCCGCTGGCTTGAACCCGGCCCAGAGCGATCTCTCACCTGTCCGCCAGCTTCTCGGCAAACGCAGACGGGTTTGCGTACAGTGCCAGAGGGAGGACCTGAACGTAGACCGGCACGTCAGCTGGGTTCTCCAGCACTAGCTGCTCCTCCTGCGTGGTGGGGGGGTACATAACCATGAAGCACGCTGGTCGGGCAGGGACATGCTCCACCCCCCCAGCATGGATGGGGCGCGTACTCACAGAGGAGCTGTTGCTGTTGGTCAGGGGGAAGATTATCTGGCGGGCTGAGCCAATTATGGACGGCCATGTCATTTGGGCCGTCACCATGGTCTGCACCTTCTTCTGTAGGTCGGTGTTGACCTCAAACACGGCTCTGGCCCTGCAGCAGGGTGGTGCGCGTCACATGCTCAGTTATCCTGTACCTTTTCACATCCATTCCACACACGCACTCTCTAGCCACATACCTCATTCTTTAAATCCTTTATTATGCTTGCATTTCGTTAGCAGTGTATTCCACTTGAGTTCCTTATTTTATATGGCATTCCTTATAGTTGGTATGTTTAAGCACCGTGAGTAAGATGCCTTAGAATGAATAAAGTTCTCTTAAAACTAACAGGGTGCTGGGACCTCCAGACATGGCTCTCACTATTTCTGTTTCATTCTGGTTCTCATCAAGCTGAACTACAGCAGGAATCACATGCTAGCGGACACTCATCCCGGCAAGGCAGCGGAAACCCACTCATGGCCTGAGCTGTCCTTCAGTTCCTGCCAGCGCCGAAGGAGCGTCTGGTGCAGCTCCACATCGCCGTCCCAGCCGCCCTCCTGCATGGAGAGGCCGTGCGGCTTGGACTCGGCTGCGAGGAGAAGGGAGCTTCAGAGGGGCACACAGACCCCCGAGCTGAAATGCACACAGCTCTGCACTTCTGTTTTTACCGGAATACGACTTCTAACGAATCACAGGCTCAATCCCGACAACACTAACTGGCGGTCAGCGTTCTAGGGCATTTTGTGCGTGGATTCTTACAGTTGGCCCTGTGACACACGCACCCCCCCAATCAGAGCACTGCACACTCTGCAGGTTTACTTACACTTTAAGAGGAACGGCAGGCCGACGTAACAGTGGTCCCCACACTGCAAACTAGCATCAAAATAAATATTTGCTACCTGAGGGATGAAGAGAACACTTTGTTAGAGGGGGAATCTGCTGAGGCGCTGAGGATGGGTGTCACGCGCACCCACGCACGCACCCGGGACCCGCCAGGCGGGGGCCACGCACGCACCCGGGACCCGGCAGGCGGGGGCCCCGCACCCACCCGGGACCCGCCAGGGGGGGGCCCCGCACCCACCCGGGACCCGCCAGGGGGGGGCCCCGCACCCACGCACGCACCCGAGACCCGCCAGGCGGGGGCCCCGCACCCACGCACGCACCCGGGACCCACCTTGGACCTGCACTGCGGTTCCAGCTCATCCTTGTTACTTCGCAGCCTCTTGGAGTAGAAGCGTGCATCCTCCGTGAGGGAACGCACCTCCTGCAACTTGACCCGCTGTGAGTATGAGCTCAGAATGTTCAGGCTCTGGTGCACCGTCTTCCCCTAGAAAGGCACAGCGAGAGAGAATTTGGGGACATGCGAGTGACACAGAAGGGGGGTGAGGTGGGAAGCACCCTGTAGGGGACTTAACGAAAAGCAGAGATTCACTGCAACCCGGCATCGACGCGGCCTCCTACCGGGAAAGATGCGGGAAGGAGGATGTGTTTCGGAGAGCTGGTCAGGGTCCCCACTGCTATGACGGCTTTCACCTGTATGGTTAATATCTGCAAAGAGGGATCGACACCGCCCATCAGACCACCGCGTTCCTGGAAGGGTGCCGGCACCACGACCAGCATCGCCACGGCGACCCACCTCGTAGTCCGTGGTGATGTGCACGGCTCCGTCGTAGATGCCTTCCAGGTCCTTGGCAGCCAGGGTGACCCTGAAAGCAGCGTAGTACCCAGAGGCCAGGATCACCTGAGAAAGGAGACGTACGGCCCTTAGCGACGGGCGCCTCGGTGGGGGCCACAAACTGGCAGATAGTCCCTTGAGAATCACAAGAGTTGCCTGTGTTAGAGAGCTCAAGAGGGGAAGAGTGTGTTCAGGTCAGGCAACCCGGCTGAACAAAGACAGAAATAACATCAACACAAATAACCAGCTGACTGGAGCTTTAATATTAGATAGAGAAAATAAGCGTGGCTCTAAATAAGAGAGACCTTACCAGCTCAGACACTTACGGTTTGCTGGTCGGAGGCTGACGCGTTCCGGAGATCCTGCATCCTGGACAGTGCTGCAGTCCTGTTCCCAGACTCTGCGCGGAGGAGATCCATGGTCAGGCTATCCCCGGTAACAAACCAGGACTTTATCTTCAGCTGGGGTCAAACACAGGAGAGGGATGGTCAGCTGTCCCGTGGTGGGGAAAACGCAGCGCCGCGGGGGTGGGACGGCCACCCACCTCGATAGGGTTGCTGTTGACGACGACGAAGATGAGGCTGTTTACGTCTGTGGCGCTAAGCACACTGAAATCCAGAGTATGCTCCTCAGGGCTGGGGGGCAGGACCACGGGCTGGTGGGGACAGGGCGTATTCGGGTAAGGGCACGTGTCAAAGGTCAATCAGAAAATCGGCAGTCTGCACTTTTACCCCCCTGACCTCGATCAAAAAGTCTGCTGACTGCCATAAACTCCTTTCAGCCCAAAAAATTACCCAATCAGAATGAAGCCAGGGAGATGCCTCCTGTCTGAAGAAGCGTGGAGACTGGGACCCGCGGGATGCGTACCTCGAGAAAGCCGGTGTAAGCCCGGATGGGGAGGTGGAACTTGGAGGCATTTGTGATCAGAAGGATGTTGCTGTCGATGTGGATGGAGGGACGCACCGGCTGGAAGTAGAGTGTGAAAATGCTCTGGGACTCGTGGGGAAGGACGAGGACCGGCGTGCTGAAGTTGTGGATCTGAGCCAGAAGATACAATAGAACTCAAGGACAGGAACCCAAAACTTCAAAACACAATCCAGCCACTCCAGTCTATAGTTTACGAACCCCCTCTCTCACCAAAGGTCAAGATTACAGAGATGTCTGTCCAGCGTGGGAAAACCGTATTATGCAGGAGATCAAACGAGTATTAAAAAAATTAAAATACAAAAAAATGACAGTTATACAAAAAAAAACAGTTCAATTGAATGGAGGAAAATCTACATCTAGAACTATATACTGTGCTAAACTGTCACACAAGTCGAAGCTGGTGACCTTTATCTTGCTGCAGACGGTACCCACCGCAAACATAGTCTTGGCCTCCTCCGGGAGCGAGACGTTGTGGATGAGGATGGCGAAGCTGAACGTGTTGGTGAGGAAGACCAGCCTTTCTACCGGGTCGGTGGGGCTGTCTCTGATGTGAAAGAGTGTGGCCGTGTGGTCGAAGCCCAGGTACCTGTCAGGCACGCAGGCGAGGCTGCCGATTACCTTACCGTCTCACAGCGCAGCAAACTACAGCGACCTGCAGCTGTGTTAAAAGCGAGCTGCACTGCGCCAGCATTTGGTAAGTGAGGGTGCCGGAAGGCGACTTGGACACATCCAACACCAAGCTCAGCGAGCGACACGCTTGTCCTATGCCACTTTGTATGCATCTGCAGAAGGTGGCTCAGAATGACAAAGTGCATCTGAAACACTCACCCTTCTAAAACCTCCGCCTGGTATGGAATTTCCAGTTTGGAGTAACTTTTCTCTTTCGCTTTCACTGTAATTTTACCGAAGAACTGAAATGGTCGGCGCGCCTTGGAGGCTGAAAGAGAGAAGGGAACGGGCCGCGGTGAGAGTCAGCCCATCCTGGAGGCCGGAGGGGGCCAGCATCAGGCTTTGGACGTACTAATGAAAGGGGGGGGGGGGCGGCACACGCACCCATCTAGCAAGAGAATTACAGGAGTACAGATCACAGAGTGAACAAAGGACGCAGTTTGCCAAAATGCTTACCATCAAAACTGATGCTTGCAACTTTGGTATACCTATTTTCCCCCGCTCTTAATGTAACTGGTTTGAAATCTATGGAAACTGCTTCATTTGAGGGAGTTGGCCGTATACTCTGGAATACAGGGGAAAAACCATTTAAAGACAAGGCTCAGGACAGACACACACACAGACACTCCAGCACGAGATGTACAAATACAAAGCTACTTACGGTAATCGGTACATCTTTTGTCCCTGAATTTAGGAGGTGTAAATTTAACTGTTTTGGTCGATCTACAAAACAAGTATGCAAACATGCAGACAGATAAGCAGCATTCTGACCACCCCAGACAGTCAAGGGTGATTAAATAAACTGCCACACGATAAGAAATAATCGGACATCTTCCGAGGGGATAATAATCGGTGTCCTTACAGTTAGACAGCATTTGTTGAAAAAGTGCCTCTCACCTTGCGATCGTAGTGTGCCAAAGTCGAGCATCTCTGTAGAGGAGTATATTCCAGGGGCTGGTGGATGGGAGAAGGCAGGTCAGAGACGGGTCCCCTTCTGGCCAAACCCCAACGGTGATGTCTGGAGCCACCGCGGCGGATCGCTCACCTGTGGTGACCTCCACCTCTACTGGCAGGATGATGAACTCGTCCTCGCTGGACGCGTTTGTTTTGATGCGGATGAAGGCCGTGTGGTTGTCCGCGTCCCGCGACGAGAAGCTGGCTCTCATCACCCCCTTCGTCTCAAAAGGAGGGATCTCCTGGCCAGGAACGCGCGAGAATAACCCAAATCAGTTAAGGAGGATGAGGCTGTGAGCACGGCGACCCCTACAGGACGGGGCAGGAAAGCCGAATACTGACCCATAACTTTTTGGTGCCGCCCTGCTGGCCAGTAGGGAGCTCCAAGTGAAGGTCCCCCCCGCTGGAGTACATTTCAACGACCTGCAAGAGAGAGGCGTCAGCCCGCCGCACGCTGCGGCCCGGAGAAGGGAGGCCGCCTGGGCGGACGCTTACCTGGAGAGGCTCGCTGTGCGGGTTGTGAATGTTTATCAGTGGTGAGAAGCTGCTGTTCACTGGTACCCTGGCCCCGATGAACGGCCGCAGCCTGTAAGGGTTTGGTATGCCCACCCCAAACACCTTAAACACACAAGGTTTTAAAGCTGTCAAAGACAGTGATGGGGGCAAAAGAACTAAGGCTAAAGCGACTGATGTCTGCACACCCACCTGGTATGTAAATACCCCGTGATGGGATGTATTAATAAATAAAGTATTTTCTACGTTGCCCACTACTCGGCCTAGGAAAACCACGTCAAATGACGTATTTCCGCCTGGTGGAATAACCTAGAAGAAAAAGAACGAACGAGGCTTTTAAAGCTTGTAGGGTCTCATCACACCTCAGTAGTCACATTTATTTGGAAGATTAACTGACCAGAAAATCAAGGACCAGCTTACAAATTTCAACATAAATATTTAAAACCAGCATAACCTGCTTATAGACAACAGCTGCGGGGCATCACCGTCTGCTTTGACACAGTAAATCGACAAGCCAGCTGAACGCGGTTTTGATTTCCAAGGGAAACTACAGAAACCCATTTATAGCGTTATTGTGTGGCGATGTGAGGGGGCAGGTTACAGTCATAAGCAGATACATGTGAAATGAGCTCAGAGCAGAGAGAGCAGCACTTCACACATTCCGCGCAGTAGCAGAGTCTCGAGGGTCAGAGGCCCTCTACTCCCCATGTCTAACACTCGCGGACTTAAGATCGTTTTCCTGCACATCATAGTAAATCCTGTGAGCGCCACGACCGAAGGTAAAAGGAGCTGACAGCAAGCAAGACTTTGTTTTATGACAGAATAACAAGGCACTAGATAAAACGTCAGCAGTCTCCGAGGAGGGATAAAATACGGAGGGCTTTGCCTTGTCCCCAGGCCAGGCCTCCGGTAACTTTACATTCTAGCAGAACGTTCACAGCTACGGCGGGACTGGCTCTCTGGCTATAGCCAGCGTCCAAGTCACACAGAGGGCAAGGTCTGCGAGCCATAGTAAAGAACGGGACGCGGAAGCCCGAAAATACTCACCCTATTCTGAAAAAAGGATGCATGAAAATGAGCAGTTGTTGCTGATATTGATATTAAAATGATAGTTTCCTCTGAACTGGGATTGTGTAAGTAAACCTTTTCCATTTTTGGCATCCCAACAGGCCTGAAATGAAGACGGGAAGAGAGGGGGAAAAAAAATTAAATCAGTGACATAATTCATGGCCATTTGCTGCAGATGAGCATCTACAATTTCCTCATGGGCATCGAAAAGGATCAAAGCAATGGGGGGGGGGGGGGGAGCAGAACGTAAGGAAGTGTTCTTTAGATCCGATGCCGCAATGCTATCGTTGCGACACACTGAAATGCACCACTCTGAAAATGAGGTCATTCAAAGGTTGCTCAAGCGAGCAGCTTTTTCAGAGCCTTGGGAAGAGGCGCAGGCTGCGGGGTGACACTCAGTCTGAGGACACGGCACAGAGTCCAGCAGTGGCATTTGGCCATGGAGCAGTACAGAATGTCACTCTGCATGGGGGTGTAGCCCCCAGCCCCAGGGACAGCGAGATCTAATTTATCAGCAGAACGCTGACTGCAATACAGGACTCAGATTAGGCTTTGCGTACGGGAGAGTTGCAGGTCCTTAATGTTACATCTAAAAATACTAGGCCGCTAATGTGCATCCTGACTGTCATTTTAGGGGAAATCGGGTGGGGGTGTACAAGCTAGAGCACCGGCACGAGACGCGGCATTCAGGCCGTCGGAGTTTCACCAGAGTGCCCCCCCCCCCTCCTCCAGGACGTGCTGACAAGCTGCTGCAGCACAGAGGGCCTGCAGTTTCGGACACTTAAACAGATACCGTGAGTCACTTCAGCAAGCCCCACCTCTGGCTAGGGTTGGGCCCTTGGAATAGCTATGAATGAGCCAATGAATGACGTGAACCTGCGATGCGTGCGCTCAGTGCAGAGACTTGCACCTATGCCGTATGGCAACGTTCACAGCTTCCTCAGCTTTGGGGAAGCATCGCTTTGGACCTCCCCGCCCCGCCTCGCCCCACTAGCTCTGCCTGCACAGGCATCTACCACCTGACCCAAAATTAGCATTAGTCACCTCAGCTACTGCCAAAACCACTCTCAACTGGAAAACTAGACAAACACTAAATCACCATGAATTCAATTAATTACAGAACACATGATATGAGGAAGACTTTTTTTTAAAGGACAATTTTGTGCAAATATGAGACCAGGTCTTTTTCAAATCTACTGAGAGCTAATGGCACATTTTGTTTCTCTCCCCTTTCCTCTGATCTCCCATCAAAGCTCAATTATTTCTACTAAGTGTCTGGTTCTGTTTATAATGAACACAACTCTTACCCCTCCCCCATGTGGAAATGTGACATAAATGATGTGAATATGATTCTGACTGTCACTGTTAGCTGTCTGAAAGTGTGCAAATGTGGCTGTTGTTTAACAGCATCTCACACTCACACACACACACACACACATCAGGCCACAGAGGAGAGAAAGACATGTACTACAAAACCAGAACACAGCTACACAGTGTTACGTTAAGCAGAGCCCCCATTTACATGCAAAGTCCACCGCATAAGACCCTATTGCTGAATTAACTGCAGGCCGAAAGTCCGCAGGGACGACGGTGTACATGCAGCACAAAGAGGCGAGGTTCGGCCTTACTGTTCGTGGAAGTCCAACATGGGCGGCTCGAACCGTATGGGTCTGCAACTCCCCCGCTGTAAGGGTGAACTGCAAGAGAAGGGAGACTCGTGTGAGAGGTGGGCAGCCCGGAGGACCCCCCTGGCAGGTAGAGTCCCAGTATTCAGCTAAACCCATCCACAAACAAGAGCGGCTGGGTAGATGGACACCAAGGATCACGTTCCTGTATCAGGGGCTCATTCCAGGCTTGTTGGAAGCCAAGTGAACAGGCAGGTACAGGCTAATTAAACCACTCATGGACTGAAGCATCCTCTGAATGCCACATTCCTGCATTTACTGTAATAAACGGCTTTTTATAACAGCATTGATTTCAGGAACACCAGCCGAACACAATGCAAATAACAATGGAATGAACCGGCAGCTAATACATTCATTTACCCAGTGTGTAATTAGCATTCCTGGCCTTTGTCTTGTGCTGTAATACACCTATGTCAGCTCTGAGTGAGCGGCAGGTTGTGGAAGGCTAACAAGCATTTCATCACGCTGTCAGGCCGCTGCCAGCAAGGGCGAGGTCCACTGGCGAGGAAGACGCGTCCACGGGACCGGCACGTCGGGGGCCGTAAAGCTGCACCCAGCACGGAAACGCCCGGGAGTCCATAGAGATGAGGGTGAGCCGCCGACATCCACATCCCTGCTGGATCCCCATGACAGCCGGCCACGCCACACATGCTCACATGTGCACTTGCAAGCAACTTTCTATAGTTCATGCCATACCAAAGACTAAACAGCCAATCAACTCATCTACTGTGAACAAGTAAACTCTGCAAGTTTAAGAAATATTAATATACAAATAAAAAACACCCCCCGTCAGGTAGGTTGTTGCAGCACACACCACACAATGAAACATCTCCAGATCTCAGTTGGCAACCCCCCAGGCTGACACACAGTGTAGCCCCAAGACAGGACTTCCCACACACCTACCTGGACAGACCGCCTCAGATTCGGACCTTAGTGCTCATGTGCAGTAGGCGATGCCCCAGGACCACGCCAGTCCCCATCCCCAACAGACCTGACCCCAATGACACACTGCAAGTTTGGGATCTTCCCAAAATGAGGCTCCTGAGGGCATTTTAGTTTCCCAAACAGCTATTAACTACTCTCCGGTTTTAGTGCAAGACAAAGACGGCCTTTCAGGTGTAACACTGAACTCGGATTTGTTGCTGGAAACTCATCCAACATACTAATTCATTTGAGACACCACCCAAGTGTGTGTGTGTGACCAAAGCGAGGCAGAGAGGGGGGCCTCCGCGAGGCAGAGAGGGATACTTAGCAGTACTGCCTGGAGCTCAGCCGCGGGACAGAGCGGACATCGCCCGGCCCTTTCTCGGGACTCGCGTGTTGGTCTCCAGCCAGGACTGGAAGGGCTCCCCGGTGCGTGTGAAGGTGGGTGATGAGGGCATGTCCGAGTGTGAACAGCTTTGCAACTGCTTAAGCATTTTAATCAATAGAGGGACTACTTATTATCAGGACTATCTACTATTGTTTATTATAGTTCATGATTTTGTCTCACTTTATTATATTTCATAACTTTGTATCACTTAAAATATTTCTGTGAGTGAGAGGTGTGTGAGTGTGCCCTGCGATGGGTTGGCGCCCCACCCTCGGTTGTTCCCTGCCTTGTGCCCTGTGATGGGTTGGCGCCCCATTCTGGGTTGTTCCCTGCCTTGTGCCCTGTGATGGGTTGGCGCCCCATTCTGGGTTGTTCCCTGCCTTGTGCCCTGTGA
>JAODUD010000080.1:1959034-1975432 GCA_026784285.1 Stomatorhinus walkeri
AGGAAACCACAAGGCGTGCAGTCGAAGGCCACTCAAAGCTGCCTGCTATGGGCTCATTTTTACTCATTATTCATCCTAGGTCCAAATTTAGCTGGTCAGCCACTAAAATCATTGCAGAGGAGGAAGGGGGGGGGTGGGGTGACCAGACGACACCAAAGCTTACCTTTTTTGATGATATGAACCAAGGTCAAGGTCAGACTCTGTCTGTAAAGATTAAAAAAAAATAGATGAACCACATTTCACATTAGCAAATGCAATACTGTGCTGACTGTACAAATATGAAGTAAATCTAGAGTAAACAAACACACAGCAACCAGGAGGTGAAAAAATGACAGTTTTTTCAGCAGTTTGTGGCTGAATTAACACCATGATTCCCCAGCACAGAGCAACCTGAAAGCTCATTTACATCCATGGCTGAGCAGGACTTTTTATCTAGCCTGCACCATCAAATCTTTGCCTGACGGCAGCCGGTTAAGAGCACGGCTTGCCCTCCCCGTCGGAGTCCATGGATGGCGAGAGCAGGTCTAGAGATCAAAGCGATCGGTGCCGGTGGGGAGGCAGCACAAGGAAGCGGCGAAGTCCAGCTTCATTCAGGTCGGAGTGCCGCCCACCCACTGCCCCTCCAGGGAGGACCCACAGGTTCAGCACACCCAGAAGTGGGCTCTGGCACTGCTGCACCAAACAGCCCGGTGCTGAAGCGATGGGTTTCACCCAGCACTCGTACAGTGACCACAGGCCAGCTACACGCACGGTAACAGAAACTCACCTCCAAGAGGCCCCCATTGCCAAAATGTAGGACTTCTAAAATTGTGTCTGACTGGATGAATGCTGTCAAAAGAAAAGAATTCACATTAGGCTTTGCTCATTATACCTGTAATGTATTTAACAAATCAAGAATTTTAGCCGCCGTCGCATAGAAGACAGCACAGTAGTGCAGGTGACTCCATTACTGTCCTCATGAAATGCAAACTCAGTCATTTCATTTCATATGCACTACACACACATAATATTGACACCATTGTCAACCATTGAGGTTGTGACATAAGCTTAAGGGAAACAACCTGATCAAAACATGATCAGGATGGACGTTTCAAAACCACAGTAACAAACACCAATTGCAGGAAGTGGTTGGCCAAATATCTGACGTGTAGTAACAACCCTCACACAATGTCACCAGTGTTTATCAAGCAGCCCGACCGGTGCTTCTGAAACTCCCATCTGCCATTTCATGCCCAAAATTACTCAGGCTGCTGTCAAACATGCCCAGATGTTTACTTGAACTATGTCGGCATCAATCTTGTTGGCCTTTGACAGTGTCCCGGCCTCACATGGCTAAGCAGTGGGGAAGGGTAGGGGCCTGATCAGAGGAGCACAGGCTGGGGTCCTTGTTTTCAGCATAATGCAGGGTTCCCTTTAAAGCCCCAGCAGAAGTGCCTGGTGGATGCATGATCTGTCGTTCCAAAACAGCGAAACTGAGGAGCTAGTGCTACCCAGCTCTCTTCTATCCAAGTTCTATTAATAGCCATTGTGGCGTAATAGGAGGTTTTATGGTTAACAGACTTAAAGCCGTACATTAACACCCTTCTTCTATAACACCATTAAAAAAACACTCCACATTGAAGAGTGCTCTTTACTTATTTTTCTGGAATTTTAACCTCGATAATCAACCAGAGGAAGGAGAAAGGGAACACAGTGGCATACGTGCAAACTAATCATTCCAAACACTGTCTACTGGCATGCAAATGCTGCTAGAAAGTTAGAATCACATGCTGAAGATCAGCTCGCCCAATCATGGGAGGGCAGAGAATGAACAAGTGACCTGACGTGTTAGCAAGTGCCAAGAGTGCTAACAGGTGCTGGGGAACAGGCAGATCTTTGAGTTCTGTGGACCAGTCATAGGGGAACGATGACAGGCTGTCAGACAGAAGAGAAAGGCAGGGCGAGAGTGAACTAGGGTCAACGAAGCTGAAAAAACAGGTTTGAAACCAGAATATTTATGTGGACAAGTAATACTGGTAATCTGACAGAGCAAAGAACTGCCAGATATTTGTCTCGAAAGCAATGCATTTGGTTCAAGACTCCGATGGGCAGATGAAAAGCTAGTGAACGAGTGCTTCAGTGCAATTCCAACAGCCCAAAACCTTACAGCCCACCTTCAAAAGAGTGGCTACATAAGGCTGGAGATGGGAGATGTGAAATTAGACAGGCCTCCAGCTTCTGACAAACTCCACTTCTGCAGAGTTCCCAAGTTGCAAGTCCATTGTAATGAACAAAAATGGAAATACATTCACTCTTTTCTCAAAACATGCTCTTGGGGGAATATGGATGTTCACCTGCAGTAACTTTATTCAGCTCAACGTATTGAATTGAGCCACTTTAATGCACCAAACACAGATCAGCAACTAAATGACAAACAGAAGTGGCCAATGTTACAGAACACAGAGCAGTGGTTGTCAACCCATTTTGCACTGCAACCCAATAGTTTCCATGCCAGCTTAGCTGCAGCCCTATATCAATTATAGGTTTAAAGTTCTGTATGATCATGCACACAGTGCACTTGACAACGAACACCAATCGATACCTAATGCGCAAATCTGATTAGATATACCGGTGAATTTTAAATTAAGCATCTGTGGTTTGGCTTTGTGGACTGGTTGAGTGTTCGCTAGTTTTGCGCAAAGCAAGACCTGTTTGTACAAGTTAATTCGAGGATTGGGGCAGGGAAGTCTGATTGAAGATCAGCATAGGAACTAGCTGGTTTTAAACTGGTTACATTTCCAACTCTACCTCGCGACCTTTTCAGAACTTGCTGTGACCCAAATTTGGTTGAGATTCAGTGAGATAGATGTCCTCTATGTGACAAATGATGATTAAAATGGATACAATGTACTCTAGTTTCACAGCTAATCACATTCAGTTCACTGAAGCACACTACTGCTACTGACACTTACTGTATGGCAAGGAAGACAGACTTCACTGACTAACTTACTAGTGGGGGATGAAGTTCAGCTCTCCTTTGAGATGTTGACAGGTGTGGGGGGTCAACGCAACTGACTGGACACAAGATAGGAGTAGGGGGGTGTCTAACGGGCAGCCATTTGCAATTAAAACGCTCTCATCCTCCCTAATAACGTCTACTCCGTCATCTAGCATTCCTCCACTCAACCATTCCATAACACCAATCTCCAAAGGAGGACAGGAAGCTGATATCCTGTAAGAAGGTGCCGCATTGTACTGTTGGCATTTTCCTGCCCTAATTTTGACCTTTACGAGTCAAACAAAACATCAATTAAGGAAAAAAATGTATTCATACAAGTCAACTTCCGACTTGTGATGCATGTCCTTGGGATTCCTAGAGGTATCCAGCAGGAGCGGTGCTGCATTTCTCTTGCTCCTCTGATTTATCTTTTTCACTGGGTCATTTGCACCAGCAGCCCTTAAGGTATCTGGGCAGCTCCAGCAGAGGGAGCAGAGTGATAAGCGCAGCCAACGAACCGCTGGAGGAAACCGTTGACTTATCTGGGGACTTGGGACACCAGAGGGAATGGAATCAGAAGGAGCAGCGTGATCCTAACATCGGTGTGAAACTGGGGGGAAATAGCTACCAGCATTTGTGAATATGCAAGGGCTTGGGTGTTAGCATAAGAAAATATGTCACGGGAGTGATTCAAATACTGAGATGCACACACACAACTTGAAAATCCATCGATCTTAACCCTCGCTTAACCTGGTCAGAACTGAGGGAAAACTGTGAAAGTGGATCGTAAATATTGCAGATGTGAAATGCTCTTTGCTTACATGTTGGTTTTATCCTGCCTGATCTCACTTTTCTGTGTAAAGCTAGATAATTTTACAGGACAAACCCTCCCTAAGTGCTCTGTTTGAGGATTTCTCTTGGACTGGACTCATACCCCAAGGGTTGCAGGTTCAGGTTCTATGTCCTCAACCACAACCCTAAAACACCCAAAGAGCCACACTTCCCAGTACAGTGAACGGACTCCACATTTCATTTACATAAAGACGGGGTTTATTTTTGGTTACTGATAGTAAACCTTCAGCTTGTCAACACACACACACTTCAGACTGTTACTGGGACAGAGTTAAACTGAACCAGATTTATTCAAATCCTGTTTACAAGAAAGTTTGACAGATTCTTGGAGATATCCAGGTCTCTCAGTGGACCCTGTAAATATGAATATAAATATTCTCCCACAAGCCCACAACACCATTAAGAAAGTGTAAACATATTCTATGAATACTTTAGTCTGCCCATTAGAAAAAAAGTGAAGCATTCATATCTTTCTATAAATGCAGCCGGGGCCTCTCCCTTCACCTTCATCCATGTGTCACACGTTCTCCAGACTGGAGATGCAAGTGAAGGTCATGTAGAACCCCAAAAGAACATCACCATGAGGGCTTCAGCATCTGAGTTGTTACTTAAAAGGCCAACAGACAGCCCATTATCGGACTTTATGGCTCTGATCCAATTCCTCAGAGAGCCTATGATCTGTGAAGACCCGCAAAGTAAAAAAAAAAAAAAAAAGAATGCTAGAAATGAAGACTGCACTTATTTTAACGCAATGAAAATATAAAGTACCGCTGTCACTGGAACAATAGACCATAGCAAAAACACATTTACACAGTAACCACGAAACAGGCGTTTTTTTTTCTTTTTTATCAGACGCGTCACTTCCAGAGATCACACAGGAAAGACTGGGGCTCTGCTGTGCAACTACAGGCTTTCATACAGAACTGTTGCCGAACTGCATCATCCCATCCATATTTATCAAAAGTTAAGTCTGTAGGTCTGCAGGACTGAATCACAATGAGCATCTTCTTCAGCTTTCATGTGAAAACATGCAAGAAGCATGCTCAGAGGCTGGCGTCCAGCACAACTGTACAAGTTACCATCTAAGCCCCTTACCCCAAATGTTGCAACAGCGCCCAAAGATGACATTTTGTTTTTTTGCGCAAATATAAAAAAAACTAGGCCTAAGAGTAACTTAGTCCGATTCTAAAATCACATTCGCAACACCAAATAAAAACAAATCACTACTTTAGTGGACGATTTTACTGTTAACCATCGTGCTATCTATCCATTCTGATAAGAGCCATAAAAGCAGCCGCTATCGTATCCTGCACATGAATCGGTGCCACCCTGAGCTTCCTATTCAGAAGAGTAAAAGAACATGATGATCTGAAAAACAAGAAACCAACTGACCTTTTAAGGAAGTGACTGAGACAGAAGCTTTCAGTTCATTTTAGTCCATTTAGTAAAAGGAGCAAACATGGACTCCAAAAACAATGTTAATTTTAAAAACTGTTTCCCTGGAGTATTTCATAAAACTTAAGGCATTAACATGCTTACATATTACAACTACAGACAGAAAGAGGTGAAACTGATAGAAAAACTTTATCCTTCATTTTAATGATTGTGTACGCCAGCAAAACACCCATTTTTGCACAGGTCTGGACTCAATCTATTCACATTTTATAAATACTTAAGTTAAAAAAATATATACAAGTACAGGTACGTTTTTGCACTTTACATAATGCTAGATGAAATTTCTGCTTGGTTTGTCAGTGTAAGACATTTTCACAAACATCTTCAAATTTATTTCAATCCAAATCAAAGCTGGTGCATGACCATGCATCCCAAAGATAAGGAGAAATGGGAGACCAAAAAGAAGCTTTAAAAAACAAAACGCACAACACCTTAGTCACCTTAGCACCAGTCTACGTCGGAGAGCATTCAACTACCCTCACAAACTTGGCCAGAAGTGCCTGCTCAAGATTCAGAACCAAGGCACGTGTCTGCATTGAGCACCATACTTCACACCAGTAAAGAGGAAGGACCTAAAACTAGTGACAAATACCTGCAGACCTGACAGGCCACTTATGCAGCATTGAGGTCAACAGCACAAGGCGCAAGAGGTCCAAACCATCAGGGACTCTCTCTGTTCCATTAGAAAAACAGGAACTACTCACTTTATCTACATTTAAACACCTACTTCACCCAAGGACAGTAAGGCTTCCCAGGCGTCTCACACCACTGACTAGAAAATACAGAAGTGACCTAGAAACGAGCACAGCATTTGGGTTGAGCATATGTAAATACTGAATACTGAAATCCCAAAAACCCTGTTTGCAAACTTCTACAATGCATTTAAGCAATATGCTGGCAGTCCAAACACTTCTGTTACTCTAACTGTTCATGTGGCAGTACTCAGGTAACCAACAGGGATTCCTCTACTATAAACTGCTGCATTCCAAGAGTTCCAGTCTGCATATAATCATCGGGAGGACTTTGTCACAGAAATACAAAATCAGACGCAGATAGTCAGATGTCGCATTTTCATGAATAATAAAGTTGTCAGACAATAAGCACACAATCCCGTGGTAAGCTACTCTAGAACCAGCTACCACCTCACTGCTTAGATTTCTAACTTTTTAATTGTCATCCTACAACACTACTTTCGTTAAATCTTTAGGGTAGCAGATGGGCTGAATAGATTTCTGCATGGCCCTTAACTTCTATGGATAACTCCGTTATTGCGCAGGCTCAAAAATGCACCCATGATTGAAAGCGACCACTGACCCTTTAAAACACATCCTGGAGACCTTCCTGTCAAAGATGCCTTACACAATCAAAGACAGAATTACTGCAAGACTTTTCAGAGTTTCTTTGCATTTTGGTTTGCCCAAATGCCAAAGTAATCCTTCAAGTTAAGTGCAGCCAATATGTCCAGGTCAGCTTGGGGTCACATTTGGTCGCAGACCTACCGGACCTAAACCACATGCAAGAGTTTGTTGGTCACTGAGATACTTCACTGTGTCATCATGACAACATGATATTTCAGATGCCATCGAGATAGCTTTGCTCATTAAACGTCTAAGATTTTCAAGCACCATTCTGTTGACAGTTCTTCCACAAGCATTCTAAGTCCACAAACCTACTGAAGCAATGGGGTAGTTCTCACCGAAACTGCTGTCACTTTCAGGTGAGGGCTTTAAACTATACCTATGACTTATACCCCAGGGCAAAACTGTGTCCCATTTGAATTGAGGACTACAAAAACTGCCTCACCTTACTGTTACAAGGTACTGCAAATATAAACATTCATTTCATGGCTAAGATGTGCTCACACAAAACATCTAAACCTACAGTATGACAGGTGAGATCACCAATATTAATCTCGATGGCTGAAAAGACTTGCCAATACAAACCAGTGACACTTCCACACATTTGTATTTATAAAAGGCTGCAAAGCAAGAGGGAAAACCCCTTTGGTGAAATTACAAGACATAACAGATCACACAAGACAGTTCCATAGAAACTACCATTATAACCACAGCACTCTTATTAATTCAGACTGCTGCTTAACAGCCATGTTGCATGTACCAATAATACAGGATCAGCTGCTGAGTTTAACCCAAAGCCGGCATTTCTCACCTTTCAAATTGCTTGCAAAAAAATGCAGTACAGAAAATTAAAGGCGTCATTGTCGTTCCTGTTACTGAAATGGTCCACAGCTGACTTTGATCATTTGTATGGACACAATGCTAAATATTCCAAATAAGTAACCTGTGAACATTTTTGATAGAGAATTACCATGACAGCAAACAAAGTTCCTAGAGATACGCAGCACGTGAATAACAAGGTAGCTGTCAATGTGTCATGGCCTTGCATAGACTCGGAAGTGTTTTTTGAGATTTGGTCAGTTACATCATAGTTTTATCCAAAAGAGTTTCAGTTTTTAAAACATGAAATATTCCGCGAACAGTCATAGCTTCGCCAACATCTTTACTACAAAGCAAACACGGCAGCAACTCAATGACACGCTGAAAAAAAGTTAACTACTCGGCAATTTTGTTAGTCCAAAACCAACCTAAAACAAACCGTTTGGGACTTCGGGCATTTGTAAAATATTTAAGAATTACTACAGAACACACCTCTACCCTGAACTGGGTACGAAATGGCATATCCAACCTTAAGGGCACATCAACAACTTAATAAAATTGCCACAACCACTAAGTTTTATATATAAACACACACTGAAGACGCTAGCAGCTAGCTAAGACATTTCCGTGGCGAGATGGCTAGCATGCTAGTTAGCTAACCCCCTTCAAAAAAAAAAAAGAAGACAATTTATCAGAAACCCCGTACCATTTTCTACACAACACGACGTTTAAAAATCTTCTATATCTGAAGTGAAGCGATTTGCAGGGTAACTGCTGAAATGTTGCTCTCGCCATTACATGCCGGTTATAACAAATCGGTATTTGAAACTGTCATTGCCAAAGCCGTCCAGGCCCAGAAGCCACGGTCTAAATTTCCACGTTGGGCCGAGGGAGTGTGCGTGTGAGGTATGTGCTCTGGAAGGAATGTGTGCATGGTCCAAGGTCCCAATGTAAAGTTAACGAGCTAGTTTACACGAGACACGGATAAGTCATTGTGGTGGACGCCGAAGACGACAACACGGACGCCCAGCTCATTATATGGGACAAATTTTGTGTTTTTTTCCCTTAATGGAAAAAAACGGCGCTCGCCAGTTCGTCGGACATGCAAATTAGCTACCGCTAGCCAGGTACCAAATTATCTCCCTGGCTGACCAATATTGCGTTTTAAGCTGTCGATACGAGAACATTTAAAAGGGCGGGGGGGTCTAGGTTATCAGTTAATTCACTGTATTCAGATAAGATGTGTAAAGGGAGGATACGTTACGGAACAGCACTGGAGCTGGCTAGCCTGGCTAACGTTTTGACAATCTCCCCGTTCACTCGGGAGCCCACGGCACAAGCGAGCGAGCTAACTAGCCAGCCTGTTCGCTAGCTATCAGTGCCAACCCAACCACCGCAATGTATCAATACTTATTACAAGGATTTCCAAAAATAGTACACAGACGGGGGGAAAGCGACACCAACCTTGTTTGTTGGCCTGTGAAACCTGAAAAAATGCAATAAATAAAAGGCGCAGGATGCCCAAGCATGGTGTTCTTTTCTCCATTGATAGGTGAAATAGAGCGTCGGCTCTCGCAACGCTCGCCATACTACCGTGGCTGTGTCATTATGAGCAAGGCGAGCGGCTGCATGCTGATATAAACACTGTGGGGCTCCGGCGGGGACGCAGAGACGCCAAGCGGAAGAAGCCGGTACTACAGGACACGCCTGTCCGCAGCACTTTTACTGTTGAATTTTGTGCGTTATTTGCGACCTGATTCTCTACAGCTTTCGACTCAATAAAGTAAAATATGTTAAAAATTCCAAACCACGAACTAAAAATGACACAGATTAATACATTCCGTACAGATTTGAACCGATAAAACTTCGGTTTCGATTTCTAGGAAAGGAATTCAACAAGTTACATTTCTGCACGCTAGTTAATTCTATGTTTTCACACGTATGACTCATTGCTAGAGTGGAAAAGCAATTAGAAACAAATTCAGAACAGTGACTGCGAAGCATTCTAAGTCTGGCATGAACGCAAAAATGTATTTTTTATTTGTTGACTTCATCATATAATTTATTAGCATTAGACATACTGTATTTCATCTCTGGGACATTTTAAATGTGGCATATTAAAATTGAAATTTCATCCCGACGAAAATATTTGTTGCTACACAAATACTGTACTAGGATTACCCTACCATACGTACATACATACATACATACATACATACATAAAAAACGTCGTTAGTCAACAAAGAGTAAAAGGGAGTTTTAGTTGTTTAGTTTAGTTGTAGATAAAGTAATGTATTTGGTCAATGATCGTAGTGGACCATACCTCTATAAATATAATTGAATAACATGAAAATATGAAGGTCTGGTGTACAAAAGGTACCATGACACTAATTGCTATATATTTTGAATTAGTTTTTATTAAGATTCGGCCATAAATGATAACATATATGCGCTGTAAGTAAATAATAGGCTTATGTTTCTTTTCTCAGTGTATATCTTTTTTGAATGCCAGGGAAAATTGGTAGCTTAGTATACCTGCTTTGTGAAAATGCAGTTTTGTAAAAGGATTCTGCTAAGTAATTACATATTTTTTGCCCAATACACACAATTGACGTTGTCATGTCTTGCGTGCAGCCTAGAGGTAAATACGGTGATCGCCGTCCTGTCCGTACACGGACAGACGTGTCCATGGTAAAATGGTTTTGTTCGTGAAAAACCTGTAGGCTTCCTGTTTAAACGTTCGTGGTAAAAAAAAATTTGCATTTGATCTTGTGGTTTCAAAGTTGAAGTACTCGGAGTGAAAACCTGCAATACGCCTTGGAGAAGGAACACAGGTCTGAATGAGGGTAATATCATAATCATGCATTACTCACGATTTAAAAACTGTAAACACAAATATTGGGCGTTCTCTCTACATGTTTAAGTTATGTAAATGCATACTGTAGTCATAATGCGTAGCTTGACTGCATACAGGCCTAATCCTTTGACGTTTGTGGCTAATAGCCTAAGTTACGCCTTGCTAGCTTTGCAAACACCGGTAATATTTTAGTATTTCTTTCGGGCTGTCATGTGGTGTTTATTTATGTGCTTTTTAAGATTTTCATTGAGGAGGGGGGACCTTCACTGGATTGGCCAAAGCATAGCAACAGTGTCAACAGAAACCGATCGAGTTCTCGCAGTGTGGCAACTAATGCGAAACCACAGCGTGGACGTCAGAGTGCGGTACTGAGTAAAAACGGCACTATAATAAGGTAAATGAAAAGCTGAGCTGTTCTTGCACCGAAGTTGTCCTTTTTCACCATCACGAACAATCTATGAACATATTCTGCAGTTGCTTAGCTATAGAGGTGCCGACTTTTAGACGCATTCATTGTTACATTTGCACCGTAAAGTTCAGTGTTAATATACATGGAATAATAATTAAAACAACGCTATGTATGATTTGTTTTACCAGATGTTTATCAGTGTTTTGTACTCAAGTGTCAATGCAATATCGTTTGCGCCTTCTTTTATGGCTAGCAAGAAATACGCCAAAACATTAATATCATTATTTAATTTTCCTATTATATTTAACAGCACACTCGTTTGTAGAGGTCTGGTTCTTGATCAGCGTTTAAAACACCAGTATGACGAGTAATTGCTGAATAAATAATAATGTTAAATATATAGTAAAGTACAAGATAGTCTGCGTTAAAGTCAAAGGTTTGTCTTGTGTCACTGGTAATCCATCTTTAGACACAGGGGGGGTCGTACGACTGACTAAACCCTTTTTGGATTATAAAACTGTTAAATGAGTGGAAGCATGAAACGTCATCAGGAAGACAAGGCGAATGGAGAAAGTCGTCATCTGACTTCGCTGCTGCACATTTGACTTTTATGCATATATTCTTAACCAAGAAAACGCCTACATTGCTGTTTGCTTAACGATATATATTCCTATAAATTGAATGAATACGCATATGAAATTATGTAATTACAGTTTTGAAAGTTCACCCATCTTAAATAGAATTTCTAAATGGCTAGTGAATACCACAGGAAAATACAGAGCTTATCCGTTATTTCATCTCTTTTTTGGAGAATTTATCTGCGATCACTCACTCAAATATGTAAGAGTGAAGGAACGCAAACGGACAGAGATCCCTGCTTCTGGGCACATGGCTGGACGGCTGCAGGGCCGGAGGGAGGGACAGGAAACAGGCCCCAACAGGGACACGAACACCCTTGTGTCCTCACCAGCATGGCTGAGGGTAAACGGACTGAAGGCGAGCAAGCTGACGCTCCCCCAGGTCCTGGCGCAAATCGGCTTCAGGCAAAGGGAAGGTATGGCAGGCATCAGGAGGACGCCGTTGTCTGAGGGTAGCGTCCTCATGTCACACACATCAGGACAAAATAGTATAGTCTACGTAAAAATCTTGTGTCACTGTGGAAAATAACTATTTCATACATGGCACATATCACTCATTTTATACACAATATCAGTTTGTGCACCAGGATTATCATAAAATGTATAATGATTAATTGATAACATTTTTTTACTTAGATATTATGACAGTTTTTGCTCATACCACTATGATAGTGATAGCTATTTCCATGAAGTATTGTTCATGTGTGGTCTTTGCAGTACTTGTATGTCATAACAGGTAGCGTCTTTCTCTGTTGAAATTCAGGTTACGTTCCTTCTCTCAGGAGATCGATCTGCTCTCAGTACGCCGGGGGTCTGTTCACGCGGGTGGGGAAGAATGGATCTGTTTATAACGTAAGCACACCAGCCCCTTCTGCTGTTTTATAGTTCATGGCTTCCGAGCACAAGCACAAACTTGTTCAGCTGTCCATTGAGCAGGGGGCGTGGTTAGAGACAGGGGGCATGGCTATAAACAGGGTCGTGGTTAGATACAGGGGGCGTGACTATAAACAGGGGTGTGGTTAGAAACAGGGGGTGTGATTAGAGATTGTGGTTACCTTGACAAAATGTCACTTTGCACCCCTGCCATTGCTGCCACCTTTAGTTTTAATAAAAACAGGCCCCCCAGTCTGAGGCCAGAAAAGAATGGTTTAATATGAAAACATACCCACACAAGATTTGGATGAAATATTATATAGTTAAAAGTTAAAATCTCTTCAAAAGAATCACCCTTGAGTAAAATTTTTAACAGTTATTACACAATGATCTTACGTGTTAACGCTCTTTTAGCTAGGTGGGCCATTATGCTTGGTGAATGTAACTCAATGCAGTTTTTACATCCTTGTTACTACATGCTGGTTTTTACATCCCTGTTACTACATGCTGGTTTTTACATCCCTGTTACCACGTGCAGATATGTTGTCCATCCACAGCTGACTGCAAGTCCTGAACAGCTGGAGGAGCTGTGCGAGAGACTGGACCAGAAGGCCAGACTCTTCCGATATCGACTGGCTTGGCTCACAAGTGGCAGTCGGCAGATATTCGGGGTCATCCAGGAGCGTAGCGCCGCCCTAGTGCTGGATTTCGGTGCTGCAAGCGGGGGCCAGTTCCGCCTAGGCCAAAGCTCTGTGTGCATGGTCATCAAGGAGCAGGTGTCTCAGATCTCCTGGTTCAACCTTATTCGGTGAGGGAGCTGCTAATTCTGGGGTGACAGCGGCTCGTTACCCTTCCGTTTCCTTTCAAGCAGATTGCGTGTGATGGTGATTACCTCCTTAGCTCAGGTTTTTTTTAAAATGTCACAGGTCTGGTCCAGTAGCTGAGCTGTGGCGGGGGGGAGCAGAGTGCACGTCACCCACTAACATCGACGCTGCTGTGGCGTGGGTCTGGACCCTGTGTCCTGCAAAGTCCTCTCCCTCATATACTGCCAACGCACTGCTTGCAGCAACAGGGGACCCGAAGGTGACACTCCGTAATCGCTGTAATAATTACAGTGCATCCGGAGATTCTTCTAACCCTTTATACGACAGGGGCAGAGATCATTTAATTGCACTGCCAGTTCTCGTCAGACAAAAACACGCTACGTATTGAAACTTTTGGCCTTGTAACAATTACTCTGCTGGTTCACTAGTCTTCTGTGAGGTAATGGAAATTCCCAGTGAGGTCACAGGAAATCGCACCTCAGAATGGGAGTTCCCCTTTTATTCCCAGCTGTCTTTTTCCTGGCTCTTCAGCTAGAGGCTGTATACTTGTTCGTTGTGGGAGACTGCAAAGTGGACGCAGCCAGACGGCTGAGGACGAGAAGAATGAAAAATGCACAACCCATCCACTGCGTGTCGTTCAACGCTAGGAGAGAGGAAACCATTAAAAGATTAAAGGAATTATCCCACCATACTGCTGGGAGGTATGATGGAAACATTTTAGTTGGACCAAATTATAGATAGATCAAATAAGGTGTTTAATCAGCCTGGACGATGCCTCCCCACAAATAGCACTGCAGCCACGGATCATAGGTTACCATGCGGAAGGATGCCATTGGTGAATGAATGAATGAGTGAATGAATGAATGAATGAATGAACGAATGATTGTTAGATGCATTATTTATCAGTCGTATTCTCTGTCTGAGCTCTTTGAGTGCTTTGACCCCATTTCTTGGATATAGTTTACAAATGATATACAAACAGCTGATGCGCTTCCATGAATAAAGCCATTTTTCTATAGCCGTTTATGTGGGTTATTGCTGAAAAAATTGAACGATTCAGCTAAAGACATAATTAATGACGTTACACTAATTGCTTATCACCTCAAAGCCATGAAACTCGCGAATTGTACCAAGACACAGTCACGTGGTTTGGCACATTCATCCAGAGGAGATATCCATGCTGTCCAGGTTTCACGCCTTTGCTGAGATGAGCCTGTTTGAAGACGTGTCACATGACTCGGGAGATGGGGATCATGGGATTGCAAGTCGTCAGCTGTCACTCATGCCCATTGGAGGCCTGCCTCCAGGTAACATGATCCTGAATTATGATATCTATAGTCATCTGTTGAATTATGATACCCATAGTCATCTGTTGAATTATGATACCCATAGTCATCTGTTGAATTATGATACCCATAGTCATCTGTTGAATTATGATACCCATAGTCATCTGTTGTTCTTTTGTGGGGATTTTGTTATAATAAAATGTGCATTTGTCTGTGGAAACAGACTTGCAGCTTTTGTAATTACAACGGATCCAAGACAGGTAGCATAGTTGGCTCGTCGGTTGTTTCAGACCAAACTAGACTAGTTTCCTTACTGGCCAGGTTCCTAGATAAAAGGCCCCAGATGGTCAGATGGTGTGATGCTAATCCTCATGCTTCTCCACAGGGGAGGCTGTCAGGGAGGACGTATTCCTGGTGTGGAGGGAGGTGCAGGATGCATTGACCACCAGGGCTGAGGTCCAGGAGCTGCTGCAGGAGCTTAATGCAACAGTGACCCCTGAAGGTAGGGTTATTCATTAAGATAAAGAGATCTACTGTACGGGGATTTTACCCGTAGAACATTTAAAACCTGTATTTGTAAACATGTATTTCTGCCTTCTTTAAGGATACATCTCAAATGACATACTAGAGGTAGAAAGACAGTGACAAGTAAAGGGATGTGGACCTAAGGAGGTGAAGGATTTTGAGAAGATAGTGTAATATGAATCTCCCATTGCTCTTGCAGATCCCGGGGGTCTGGCAACCGCAGTGTCTGAGGACTGTCTAAGTTCCAAATCGTGGCTCTGCCACAATGGGCTGAAGGCGCAGAATCTGTCACTGTACGACGCACTGGCGGACTGTGCCTTCCGCCATGCGGATGGCGTTGAGGTCGCCATGGCCAAGCTGCCTAATCGTGTGAGTAGGAGGAGTCTAACTGACGGAATGTATCCTGTGGGGAGCGGGCAAGTCATGGACTCTGCTTAGTTACTAAACCAGTAATTTGACTACAACTAATAAATTGGTAATCTCACCTAATGCGCGTACACCTCCTTTCCTCCTTCACAAACAGTGAATGGTCACCAACTGCGGATTTCTGTCTTTGCCGGTGTTAGGAACTTAAAAACAAGTTAATCAATGCCAAGTACTGCAGTCAGTTTGCACACACGACGTGGGGAAATGGCTCTGTAGTCCATGTATACGTCACTCCGGAGAAGTCCAGATGGTACAGAGACCGCATGGAGGAGGCCCTCAAGAAACTCCAGAGAAGGTAGGACCCACCCCTGACAGAATTGTCTCCTGAAGACCAGAGCCCATGGGGCAGTCTTCAGCGGAGCTTGATGCGCCCACAGACTGGAGTGGCTGCAGCAGGGCAGTAGGCAGCTGTTTGGAGCAGTTCTGGAGCTGCAGGTGTACATCCTCATAGACACCTCAGAGTCCATGAAAGAGCACCTTCCTCTGCTGAAGGACAAGTTCTACCAGCTCATACAGGTCGGAGGCTGTTCTGGGCACCAGTAGAGATTCCGCCGTCCGCCTTCCACGGGGATGACAGATCTCACTGTAGCCTGTGCTGTGGTTTCAGGAGCAGCTTCGCTTCAAAGCCAAAGTCAACTTTGTGGCCTTCGGCTCTCAAGTGGTCTCCTGGAGGGTGAGGTTGACGGAGGTGACTGAGAAGAACCTGGAGAGGGCCTGGAGCTGGGTTCAGGGTTTACAGGTAGAACACATGGGCTCATCTGTGTAGCTTTGGCTGACATTCAGATGGTTCTTATTTTATGTTAAAGACCTTACTGGTTGCAGTCTACAAGTATGGAGGTTTAAAGGTTGACCTTCAATCAAGGAAAAACATCTGGGCTTAAGTTACCACGTTCTCTTACCAGGCTGGTGGGTCCACCGACATCCTCGGGGCTCTGCAGGTGGCTCTAGAGGACATTGACACACACGCTGTTTACCTTCTGGCCCACAGTGGCCTGGACGAGGTACGGCGCTCACGTGTCCTGAACAAAAAGTTGATAGCAAAATGTTATTCTTAGAATATTCCTGGAATGTAGCATCATACATAAAACATTCGCAAATA
>JAODUD010000080.1:1983829-1994851 GCA_026784285.1 Stomatorhinus walkeri
GCTGGATGCTATATCAAGCAGCCAGAGTACATGGGAGGGAGACAGAAATGAGCATCATCTGAGGATGAAAGACAAGTCTAAGGAGGATACCAGACCATTAAAGACTAAAAGAAAACCAGTATGAAACTTTGATACAGGGGTTGATTTGTCTCTTGGATATTAGACAGAAAAAGGAATATTTAACCTGGCGATTTCCCAGATTCCACCCTTATCGTCAGTTATATGCCACAGCTGCTTCAGGTGGTCCCTCCCAGCCTCAAGGGTTTGGCGATGACGACATCATCAGCCCATCAACAGCTAAATCCAGATTCATTACGTTAAAACAACAACCTGACCACCATCGATGCCCATGTCGTATTTAACGTAGAGGTTAATTAAGCCACTTTTGTTCTTTAGTTTGACAGAGGAGGAATGAGAAGGGGGGGGTCAGTGTCGCGTCCAAACTCGTTCCTGGCCTCCTCTTTACCCGGCGCCCCCTCGCCGTGGTCCTTTGAATGGTTATTAAAAACATAATCACTTTGTCTGCAAGGCAATCAGAGCTGTAATGAGGGTGACGAGCTGAGTACGGCTCAGAGATGCCGGGTTTCTAAGCAGCCGACACCCCAAGCAGTAAACATGTAAGCAGTTACCGTTTGATGCTTCAATTTCTGTTTTCTCTTCGATAATGAAGTAGCCCTCGACTTTCATATCAGCTTCAGCATCTTTGAAGATTACCCAGGATTTATGTTTTTTTGAAACGGGTCTCGTAAACTCAGATATCAGATTTTCGACTCCTTGTAGGTTTCCCAAACCATGACCGCCAGTACAAGCGCCAAACTCTGCTCTGCATTTGTGATGTTTTAAATAGCCGACCGACACACTTTCAGCTTAATAGTGCAAATGTTGCATAAATGGAGTTTCAGATTAAGAGGGTCAAATGAAGGTCTAGACTTTTCAGCAGCCAGTGAATAAGGAAGCGTCCTCCCCAGCGAGTTGGCTGTCGAAAGGAGTGTGTGTGTGTGTGTGTGAGAGAGAGAGCGAGAGAGAGAGAGAGAGTATGACATCAGCGCAGTTGAGGCAATCAGGAATCTGATGTGAGTCAGGGAGGACGGGTGTACAGCCTTGAGGGTCCCAGTCTCGTGCTCCTGGGGGGCCACCAGGGGGTCCTGTTCCTCCATGCTGAAGGGTTGGGGGCAGAAATTCAATAATCAAACAGCAGACTAATAGCATGTGTTCAAAAGCAGACTGAGAGGCACATTCCTCATGGTGGCAGTAGCGGAGTACAGCCTGCGACAGGAGCTAATAACCGCATACTGTCTCTGTCTGCCTCCTTTACGATGCTCGTTTCAATCAGCCATTTTCAAGGATGAGGACAAGAAAGCACAGAGCCAAGGTGAAATACACGGTGATCAGGAGGTGGTCTCCAGATGAATTTTACACTTCTGTATTTTCATGTGCAATGTGTGAGACACTTTTAAAATTGACGTATTGGCTATCTGCAGTCCTGCTTTTGCAGGAGCCTGGGGGCAGAGTGGGTAGCCAGCCAGCTGAAGCCTCAGGGAGGAAACAGAGGGGGGGCCTAGATGGCCTGAGGGGTCAGAGCGCCATCGGCAGGTCTGAGACGGACGGCTTCTACTACCCCGGTGGGTATCATGTCTGCTCAGAACCCCTGAGCATCAGGCGCTTGCAGGAACATGGCCTCAGCAGGCTGATCAAAGGAACTGCGGACTTAACATTAACAACCAGGGATACCTGCTGAACACGTGGTCATTTATCACACTTATGGACCTGAGGTTCTGTCACTTCCAGGCACTATTCGGAAATACATGAGTGGCAAGCGAGTGATAATGGACTTCAGGAGTGGCAAATCAGAGGTCGTTCCTTTGAGGTTCCTTATCCCCATTGGAGGATCTGGGCCCCGCCCCCCATTGGCAGTAAGTCTCCGCCCCTCACGCTTACTCAGGATACAATTTTATATAGTATTCTAAGCAATCAAATCTCCCAGCCACCTAGGTGTGGCCCAACTTCATAGTGTTAGCTTCTGTCCTATCGGCTGCCTGGAACGATATCCATTCCCTAACTTGCTAATGATCATATTCCACCCATGTTGCGTTTTTTCCAGGTAGTATCTTCAGCAGCTTTGGACGTTTCCATGTTGTGTTTGTCATTCGCAGATGATCCCTTGCATTTGCTCTCCACAGGCAGGAGATTTCGTCTTTGTTGGCTCCGGGAACGAAGGTGCAGGGGACTGCTTCGTCCCAGGGGTTGTCGTAGCAACGCCTTGTAGACTGGACTCCAAGGACAAACTATACACAGTTTTCAAATTCGACGACAGAAAGGTGGGTGCCTGTGGGACTAATGCTGCCATCGATTCTGGGACCGTCTGCGGGGTGGCGGAGCTCCTGAGGATTGACTGGCCAGGAATGAAACACACAATGCCATATTCAAAATGGCTGCCCCGTAGTCGATTTCTGCCACCCAGCAATAACAACTTATTTGGCGGAGTGTAAACGAGTGGAGTGAGCCCAACATATCCATCAAAAGTTTATTTTTCAGGAAGGTACGTAGAGAAGAAACCTGAGCGCTTAGGCTTTGTACTCCGCAGGTGCATGTCACACGCAGCAAGATCGTCAAAATTAGCCAAACCGGATACAACCTCACCTGCAGCTACATCAGGGAGTGTGAAGGGAGACATGCAGGGTAAGTGAAACATGCTCACCCATTAGGTATGTGCGTATAAGGTTACATCGCCTACATGTGAAATGTACTGTGCGTCGTAAGATAAACACAGCAGAGGCCGCCACTCAGGTCTGTGGCCCCGAGAAATCCCAGTAACACTGACGGTAACTATAGCTACAGGCTCCCAACACAGATGTAAGTTGGCTGCAGGGCCAGTGCGGGGCCATCGGGGCCTGAAACGGGCCCTGGGACTCACTTGTGGGAACCACCTGCGGCTAAAAAGCTTTAGCAATTAGTCTGCTTGGGGTTTTGGTAATTAAAAGACTAGTTATTTTGGCAATATTTACCGACAAGGTGAGACAACAGGGCTTCCTCTGGAGACAGAGGCACGATTATCAAAGCGCAGCAAGCCTGAAGTGAGCGTTGCAGCAAAGTCCTCTTATGTAAACCTGATACACCGGGGGGGGGGGGGGGCTCTTTGGAGGACGTCCCAGGGTTTGAGACCATGGAACCCTCCCGCTGTTCTCCTCAGGGTGTCTGAGGAGCTGCATGGTACAGCTAAAGGTTCGGGGCCGAAAGAGACGAGGATTGCGGTGTCCTGCAGCACACTGGAGAGGTCAAACAGCCTGGAGAGTACCGGCCATTCCCAGCAAGGAGCTCCCTGTCCAGGGGAGGGGGGAGAGCATGACTAATCTCCAAAGGGATGCAGGTGAGCCTCCCTGCCGTGGGAGGGCTGGAGGACCCTGCGCTCATGCAGCCCCCAGCTAAGGCCTCTCCTCTTCCCGGTTCTGGTACGTTTAACGCCATTCGGTTCTGACAGCTGGAGAGGAGCTTGATGTCAGAGGGGAGGAGCTTGATGTCAGAGGGGAGGAGCTTGATGTCAGAGGGGAGGATCTTGACTTCAGAGGGGAGGAGCTGTTGCCTTGTGTCATAGACTTCAGAGGAGGTGCCACATGGGACGGCACTTCACTCCTGGACCCCCTCCCCAAGACTTCACTCTGCCTCCAGTCCTGAAACAGCACCCAGAAAGCCCCACCCCTATAGAGATTCAGCAGCGTAGACAACAGGATGTGCGCGACTCTCACTGGTGTCCATTTAGAAATCACCATGTTATTTCCATTAAGGGATCACTTTCCAGTAAAAGAAAAAAAATAAAGGTGTTTAGTATTTTAAACTGAAGTTGTATTTTTTAATCATTTATAAAAAAAATAAATTTTTACACCTTCTAGACATATCTAAAACATAATTATTTATATGTGGGAAATGTTCTCTGCACAAACACGATCCAGGCCAACAGCAGAGCTTTAGTCACCAATGTCAGAGTTTGAAGATGTTCTTCCCCCTAGTTACCTTTGAGCATTCTGGGTGACCTGAACTAAGGCCCTGCTCTGTGTAAACAGTCACCTAGCAATAAGGAAGTAATTACAAGTTTCACCACACACTCAGTGGAATAGCTTTCATCTCTTCTGTCATTCTGACTGTATGAATGTTATGTAGCACTTTTCAGCCAAAGCACATTACAGAACCAAACAGGAAAACCAACCTGGATGACGGCACCATCTTTACAGCACAGCGTCACTGGGATCCACACAGAGCACAGGACAGACTAACCTGTCAGCTACACCAACACCTCTTACAGCATCAACCCAGCTTTCCTAGTTGGTCTCCCATCCATGTACTGGCCAAGCCCAAACCTGCTTAGCTTCAGTCAATTACTTGGTCTGACCTGCAGGTGCTCTGGGTGCTGACTAGAAACTAAGGAGGGTGTTTAGTGAATTAGAAGATGTTGAGGCTGGTGAGCTTTACTCACCAGCCTGCCATTTCAATTGGGAGACAGACAGACAGGAGGAGCATGAGAAAGCAGCCAGTCAGCAGCTAGAGCCCCTCAGGGAACTGAAGGAGCTGATTCTGCCATCCACGGTAGGAGCCAATCACAGAGGAGGTGGACCTGGAAGAGCCCCACCTTCTTTCATTCAGCTGGAAATATGAAGACTGTGGCATGAAGGACGCTGGGCTAAATATGAAAAGCAAGCTCTCGGGGTTTCGTGCGTGTCACTGTTTATCAAATTACCTGCAGGTGTTTGGCCATTGTGTGTTAGTGCAGTGCTCGTGCACGACAGCACAGGGATATCATGTGGAAATAAAGTAGGACCGCAGTGCGCTCAGGGCCTTGTATTCTGGAAAGTGCTCCGAGTTCAGTGGGCCTTATGGGTAACAGCGGGTCACTCCAGTGCTTCTTTACGGCGGGAGAGAGTGGAGCCCTCTCTCAGGGGCTTCCCTTGCTCAGCACTGAATCCTCTCCCATGTGATGACGCTGCTCTCGCTTCCATTTAGCATCCCAATGCCGTCAGCAGATTAGCAGAAATCCCATTGGGCTGCTTATCCCCCAGGACAGCCGCAGCATTGGCTGTACCAGCAGAAAATCCCCCCGGCACTAATGGTTTGAGCAAAGAAAAATCAGCCAATTAGAGGCTATTTCAGTCACTGGCAACCAGTGAGGAACCTAAAGAACAAAAAAAAAAAACTTGCCTGTTTTTGTGATTATGTTTACCAACCTGTTATTGAAAGATGTCAGAATTAATAATTGAAGATTAATTATGGAAATACCACTCAATATTACTGCTATGAACCTTCCTACTGCAATGTTGATATGCATCAGCTAGACAAACACGAGTGACACCTGTGAGACAGTCACCCCAGGGACACGTCCTTGCTGGCCGGTGGACAGATGGTGAAGGTTAAGTAGCTTTTAATAGCTTGAGGGGAGGATATCCTGGGAAAACTAAAATAATTTGTTATTAAAAACACGAATACTGGGCTGGCAGTAACCGTTCTGCCCTTGCACACAGACATGCTCACAAATCTTTTTCTGTGGAAGCACTGTCTGCTTTTGAAAGCTGAGATTTTGTAAAGCAATTGTTATTCGGTTTTCTACAACTTCCTTGTCGATGGAGGGAAAATGATTCTGGAAAGATGATTTTAGCAGACTATCACTGGAATTCCTGTGGTACTGCTAGATTATTCGTGGGTAGTCTTTTCGTAGCTAGACCAAATTAGCCGCCTGTCTAATTAATCCCAGGGCTATTCCGGCCTGGCAGTGTTTTTAGTGCCTGCCGCAGCCGCCCACTGGCACACCAAGTCTGCGTCCATCTGCTGGTAAGCCAGGCAGGAGCGACCTGTGCTTAACCCCTCCAAGAAGCAGCATTACAGGGCTCATCTGGGGGCAGAGGGCTAATCCAGGATTATCTTCTCGGATAACATTGCGGACTTGCTGCTCTGGGAACAGATCCATCTTTCTAGAATGCTCTCCCAGGCTGTTTGGTGTTCTCGTATTTTCTTTCATGCTCAGAGTACTCACTGATATGAAACTGAAATATTAATATTAAACATTGTGAGATCTTCCATACAGCCAGTACCGGCCTGTTTCATGTGCTTAAGGTAAATGGTGCTTCATGTGAAGGTGGGATATTTGGTCCTATTGCGTGTCCTGGCTGCACTGGTTTTACTCTGTTCCACGAAGGATTGATTCATAATAATCACACTTCGCCTGGATAATGCATGAATCAGATCTCATTTGTGTATAACCGCTGCAGCTATCTTTGGTTGTATGGTGATCTGCCTGTAATAGAACATTTCAGCTACGAAATATATATTTTCAGGACCCTATATGAACTCATATTAATATCATAATGATTCAGTACTGAATGTGAAGGAGAATAGTCATTTTTTAAATACAATGTGTCTGCAGTTTTTCATTTAGCACACAATCCAGAATCTACAACTGCTCCTTAAATAATCTCACCCAAATACCCCTGATTTAATAAACATATATGGGTACAATCCTCCTTTCTTGCATGATTTAGCGGGACTGTGTTAATTAGCAGTAATTGGCCTTCATAAAGCACTAATTCTTCACGGCATGATGTCCTCTGTGACCCCTGTCCCAACACAGCACCTTCCAATGATGCGAACACGCAAATAATCAACTACGACTCAAATCCAAGGGCTCTCCAAGCACTGACTGCAGATGAGAGCATCAGTAGGCTGTAGAGCACTTGAAGCTGACCAGATGCTGCTTCTGAATACTAAACATACGATGGACGTTAAGCGTCAATGTGCTGAAAATTCAGAAAACACAAGTTAAACAAAAACACTGCAGATTTGCTCACAACACAATGGATAATAAGACAATCAGGGCTGGGTGGTATATCGAATGTTTACAGTATATCAATCACCAAATTGCCCATAGGTGTGAGTGTGCCCTATGATGGGTTGGCGCCCCCTTCTGGGTTGTTCCCTCACTTGCACCCGTAGCCTCTGGCATAGGCTCCCGAATAGGACTAGTGGTTGCAAAAAATTAATGGGATATAGAATGGTGCAATATTGTTTATATTGATGTGTTTCAACTGTGTATTAAAATTAGGGCTGTGCCAAAGATTCTGAATAGAGAGCAGTACAGTAGCGTCCCTTCCTCGTGAGCTTCGGTGGTGACGCTGCACAAAATCCTCGCATTGACAGCTAAAATCAAACCACTCACTTGGCGCCTCGCAGGGGAATTAAGAGCTACTCCACCAGTCTCATTCTCCTCAGGCTGACAATTTCTTTGTCTTCAATTATTGAGAAACAAAAAAAATACTCAAGTGAAAATCAGAGAGCTCAATGTCCCAGGGGGGGAAATGATTACTGAGCACAGGACATAAACCCACAACCGTCTGTACGTGCATAGGCACAGACCCCTAACCCGCTGAGCTACACACTGATCATTGAATTTGCTTAGAGAAACTTCCAGCAATATGGCCACAATCACCTGCGGTTCCTCAACTGCCGAAACTCTGACAAATTAAATTTAAGAATAAAATATTTTGATGGTTTCGTTTCTACTGTCTTTTTTTCTTCCGTGAAAAACAAACATGTAGACACATGCAGACCAAGAAGCAGAGAAGATCGCCTTTGCCTGTCCACGCAGCAATTTAAGCACCTTTTTCACTTCCACATTTGCATTGTACTTGCAGAAATTACCATGAGGAAAGAGTCATTTTGGAGAGCAGCTCGAGCCGCCGCGCTGCTTTTCTTTGCGTGTTCACATGAAGCCCTTTTTGCTGTCAGGGAAAAAGCAAAAGTGCTTCACGGAGACTCCGAGATGCTGCTGGTGAATTTGTCATGATTTTAAACAAGCGCGATATAGTCTATATGAAGGACGCTTTTCTAGTTTCCTTTAAATACCAAATGCCAAACATCTGCATGCTGCATTTCCTTCTTAAATCTAAGCTATTAATCACGTGCACTGTTTCAATATGACAAAAACTGCTTAAGACAATCCGTGATTAATCTGTAATTAAAGCAAAAGTTTAAACATCAACCATCAGAATCATACGAACAGCACTTCTATCAGAAATTAATGAATACATATATGTATGGGGTGTTTGCATTTCAGCTGGAGACCTACTCTGAACAGGTGAGATAAATAGATAGACATAAAATTATGACAGAAGAATCCATCAGTAGACCCTGTCGTGATAGTGGAAGGCCGCTGAGCCGCCGCTCCTTGGGGCTGATGAATATTAAGAGAGGCAGCGTGACGCTCCAGGCGCCTTTTCTCCGGCGCCGTTCCGCCTCGTACCGCGGAGCTGTCTGTCCACCAGGTGCTGAAACGCACGATTTATTTTATCCCCATTTACTGTATGTGATCGACACGTCTTGGATTTCATACGAATTAACTCTAAGTGGAAGCAATGGACATGCTATGGACATTTACTGAAGACAGGACGTGATGCAATAGAAAGGATACTATTTGTCAATATGGTGATGTTCAACATCAGGCTGGACCGGATTGTTTTTGGATTTTTTTCTTCCACAAGTACCTGAAGACAACAGGTTGTAAAAACTCTGCATTCAGGTATATGTGATATGAGGCTGGTGCTGCGGACGGGACTTCGTGTTGTGAGTTAAGGCTGATCTGATATTAAGGTTCCTGCCGCTGCCACGGTTCAGTAAAAACACTGCAAAAGTGAGGCTGAAGTTTCGAAGCGAAACATAATTACCAGTTTCTGAAAATAACTAATTAGCCTGAAGATTTTATCACTCTGAACCGTGAATGAAATACAATATGAAAAGCACATGTATTACTACGTATAAAGTAGAGTGTTGAGTCTTTAAATGTCGGCCTAATCTACGATCCGTTTCGAGGAAGCGTAAGGCACATGCAAATTATTAAACATTGGTGCCGGTTGATTTAATTTCAGCTATGCTTATTTTTAATACTCCCCAGATTAAACTAGTAAAGGTGTTAATACTTCTGTTTGTCCATTATGCGCAAAAAATTGCAGTTTGAAAGTGGAAGGTCGGCATGCAGTGAATGCAGTGTTAATCCGTATTAATTCCAGCGTATCCGTACCCCGGGCCAATTATATTAACAGAACATTTAGCCGCTAGCATGCAGTCTTCTGTTAAAGAAGATTATATACAACTGAAAGATGTGTAACTAAGTAAATAGCTATCATTCATCAGAGGTTAAAACAGAATCTATAGTTTACTTACACATTGAATTTCCTGCTTTTGTTTAAATAAAACATAAAAAAGAATTTATTCTCTACCTTAAAAATGTGCCTTACAAACCCAAATAAAAACAGAATTACGTAGGCCTATTGGCAACTGCTGGCGAGACGCGGTTATCTTAAGGCGCTAAATTTATCACATTCCATAATGTGTAAAATACTGTAGCAGACTAGTATTTTAGATCGCAATGTCAAAGTCTCACCAATCACGTCACTCATCTCCTGCTTGATTTCAACAGATATTTGTTCGTCCTCCTCCTCATTAAACTGATTATAATTGCAAACAACCATTCGTTATGTTTGTACGGCTTATGGTGAATCCAAATAACCACGCAGAAGAAATTGATGAAAATATATTCTGCTGGTAAAGTATGGTAGAATATCTGGCCTTTAAAATACATTCATCTTCTGACACCGTTTGCAATGTCTAAGCAAAGTGAGGTCTTGAGACAATGGTATTATATGTTTAAGAAGGATTCAATGTCGACTGGGCGGATAATCACCACTGCTTGGTGTTTGCATGATGAAAACAATTGCAATCCGAGCACTGGAGTGAGTATTTCTGTGTGTGTACAAACATTGTAACCCAGACCTTACCCCCTTCTGTTGGGAAGTGGCTAGATGTGACCTAAGGATGGCAAAAATCTGCACCGAGCATTCGTATCCCGGCCAGCATGGGCTGTGGGTTGACACCCCGGAGGATGACCTTGACTGCGTGGAGAATGGCATCAGCAGGTCAGAGCCCGGCCCTGGCACTGCAGTGCCCACAGCATTCAGTGAATGTTTCGCTAGCTGTGATGTCATAATGCCAGTTCTCACCCCACACCCTTTGGTAACCATGAAAACGCTTCCAGTATAAATCTCCTTTAATTTAACTTGGCATGTAACTAGCTTAATTTTATCAGTTTCTAAGCATGGATTTTATTTCCTAATGGCTTTTTGTTATATTATGTGACAAAGCTGACAGGGCATTTTTGTTGTCAGGGCGACCTCTCTCTGTGACGACACCTCTTCTGATGTCCAAGGAGTCTCCTCACTGGCCACCAGCAGACTTCCAGAGTCCCACAGAAGCTCCTTCACAGGCTCTGGAGCCATGGCAAGGTTGTTATCCATGCTGCTCCGAACCTCGCGTAAAGACCACACACCCCAGTCTTCCCAGTAAATAATACCCATTCAGGAATCCTTACCTATTCACAGTCCCAGACCCACCCACACAAGAGAAATGAATCCAAGACTGCCCACAAAGACCACTCTACTCAAACACTGATCTTGACAAAGACTGCCCACAAAGACCGGCCTACACCAAAGTGCACTGCATGAAGCTGGACTTCTCACTTAGTTGGGTTAACTTAAGCTAGAAATCATGACCGTCCAATAGGAATTCTCCTTACCTAAACTCTAATTAGACAATCTTCTAGCTTATGTTAACCCAGGTAACTAAGAAGTCCTGCTTCGCGGAACACATCCCGGTCTAACAGACCTATCAAAAAACCGCCCACAAAGTCTGGGAGTATTACTCAAAGAGTATTTAGTGTGTTTGGTTACCATTGTCTTCCTGGTCACCAGGAACAGCATCAACCTTCTCTTGCAGGCTCTCCCATTTCATGCTCATGCTGAGGACCTGGGCTTCCCACACCTTAACCCAGGAAGCAGAAAGACCTGACTCCTTCCTACAACGGTTCCGCGGCCCTGAGCTCAAGGAGGTCTCCAGCCAAGAAAGCCAGGGCCAATCGTCCACTGGCCACCCAGGTGGACCTCGGAAGAGGAAGTAAGTCAACTTGGGGGGGGGGGGGGGGCCCCACAACCCGCC
>JAODUD010000080.1:2002411-2019000 GCA_026784285.1 Stomatorhinus walkeri
TGCGGTTTTGGGCTATCCACTGGGTGTTTGGAGGGTTACTTGCGGTTTTGGGCTATCCACTGGGTGTTTGGAGGGTTGCTTATGGTTTTGGGCTATCCACAGGGTGATTTGAGGGTTACTTGCGGTTTTGGGCTATCCACTGGGTGTTTGGAGGGTTACTTATGGTTTTGGGCTATCCACAGGGTGATTTGAGGGTTACTTGCGGTGTTGGGCTATCCACTGGGTGTTTGGAGGGTTACTTGCGGTTTTGGGCTATCCACTGGGTGTTTGGAGGGTTACTCGCTACGAAAGACTGCTATGAGACAGAGGAAGGAAAGCAAAACTACTCACACCTGACAGGCATAGTGTGCTGCTGATTCTATCTGAAGTATCTCAACTGAGACTTAATAAGGACAAATGCAAATTTATGGTGTCACGTGAACCCCACCCTCAGAGGAACATGTCCCCAGAAGCATTTTCCCCAAAGCTTCTTCCAGTAACACCATCATCTTTGGCCTGGTAACAGTAACTCGACTATTATCAGATACTGAGAGCAGACAAATATTCTAAAGAGATTTTGAGATGGCCCAGGCTTGACCTCACCAGGTAAGGATGCACTCTACCGTCCACAACAGCGCTCAGTAATAACCGATCATGTACGTACATATGTGTACACACACACACACACACACACACACAGTAAACTTCCCCAGTAAACATTTACACATCTCTGCATATTAGTTACACATTGATCAAGTCGAAGCACCAATGTCATAAAAAGCTCCCCGTTGGTGGAAGGAAAAAGATAATCCGACCCAGTAGAGCTGCTTGAAGAAAAGGCTGCATTTCGGTTATGGGATACAAAGTTCTGCGTGTTCTGCACATACAGAATTTTTTTTAAAAAACCATTGATGTTCCATAACACTCCAGCAACCCCATGGCTGATCAAGAGCACTGTGGTACTGGGAGGGGGTTTCGACAGACTCCTGTTATTTTTTTAGTCGGCTGGCGTCTACAGGGGTCAAGTGAAAATGAACAATCATTTCTTTCAAGGGACACAAAGGGAAAAAATGCAGTCACTTTTATTTTGCTTCATGTTTACATACCACATGTTCATTTTCTGCAGTTTTAAATCTTTTCTTTTTGGGGGGAGGGAGGGCTGGTGGGTATGTTAATTCAATTAAACCTACAAACAATGAACCGTGTCCCTTATGAGATCTGCCACAATATCACCTTTTTCTTCAACGCTTCCTTTCTTCCGGGGTCCAGAGTTTCCAATGTCGAAGTTCCATGGAATCCGCAGTAGTACAAACCACAGGAAAATTAACTTAAAAGCAACACAAACCGTGAGATCAGGGCTCGATCATCAACATGCACTCTCGGAATACCTCTAATAGTGGTTTGATTCAAGCAGCTTTTCTGACTGGGAAACCCTGTGCAGTATATCAAGGTCCAGCTATGGGCCAAAAAGGTCAAAGGTCACCACAGCATTTGCAGTGGCTTGCTTTTCTCCCCCCCCCACAAAACCTTCAGGCTGAGGTCTTGCACTTAAAGATAAGGGAGGGAGGGGTTTGTCATTCCCACATTTTTTTTCAAAAGCATCAGTTAGCAACTCAATACATTTTGGGCAGGGAGGGAAGAGGCAAAAAAAAAAATGTATAAAATCAAAAATAATGCAGAAAAATGCTTTTAAAGCTAAAGGGACACTGGCCATAGGTAGCAGCACTATTTGACCGAAAAAGGCCGTACAAATGGTGCAATTATGTAATAAATACAGACCCTCTGAAAGACAGGGAACATACGTGTGATGCGTGGGAAAGGGTCCTATCTTAGAGAAAACCGCAGAGCAGTGTTTCACAATCCCATCCTCGGGGTCCCACAGACAGTCCATGATTTTGCTCCCTCCCAAATCCTGAGCAAAAATGTGGGCTGTCTGACAGGAACCTGGGGGGGAGCAAACGCATGGAGCGACTGTGGGGCCCCGAGGACCGGACTGCGAAACACTGCCGTGGAGAGGGAGAACCGGGAAGACGTCGGGGCGACAGAGCGAGAAAAACAGACGGCTGTGGCAAAAGGCAGGCAGCACAATTCCCTAACATTCGGATTTTTTTAAGTGCACTTTCATTTGCTCAAGGAATAAACAATCTCAAATCCTTTGTGACATGTAATATTCATCTCTCTGCTCATGAAAATCATGTGGAAAACACTTTTTTTTTTTCAATTACAAACACTACTTTAGATCACCAAGAAGGACGACAACGATAACGTATGTGCGAGGTGCCTCCCTATGCACTCCATTTAGGAACTCAAGACTTCAAAATTCTGAAATGCGCAAAGATTCCAGATCATTACAGTGTTTCCTTCTGCTGTGTTACAGATAGGGAACGAGGGTCAGTTTCAACACCAAACCAGGAGGGGGCATGATAATGTGAGGACTAAGTAACAGAGCTGGACATTACAACACTGAAGGCCTTCCTCTATTATTCATTCGTACAGAGACCATTTCTCAGCGATGACATGATCCTTCCCCCCCCACAGCAAATCGTCAACCTTTCCTACACCAAAAAAAAAAAAAAAAAAAAGAATTGATTTAACCCTTAAAATAAATAAGGAAAAAATCGATTCTGTACAAACTAGACAGGGAGATATGTCAAGCAAACACAGGCAGGGAGTTTGATCATGTGGTTTCTCTGCTGCCCCAGTGGAACCAGCGCATGTGGACCTGGACCAGGAGGCCGCCACAGACGCTAGTGCCCTCTACAGGACGGGCCTCCGGAATTTTTCACTATTATTTTATGTTTGTTTGTTTGTCGTCTCCTCTGGCAGGGACAGCGGCGCCCAGCCGCGCCGGCTCCTCCGCGGTGTGCTTTCTCCACGCAGCCGCGGCTGGCTCACAGCATGCCGAACCCTTTGGCATACATGATGGCCTTCAGCAGCCTCTCCCTCAGTTTCTCCCGGCTGCTGTACTCAGGGAGCAGCAGGACATTGAAGCAGGTGTGCGACGTGGGCAACCTGAGAACGGCACGCCGCGGGTCAGAGCACGCATTCTCCTCAGCCTGCCGTAGCAGGAAGGTACAAGGGCATCTAAATAACTGCATCTGAGAACTTTGCAAACCGATCTAAATGCATGGATATTTGCTAAAGAAATGAATCCTAATTATGTCTGACACCAAGATCTTTTAAATCATCATGCATTATGTCATTCTGCTCCACCATGTTCTCAGCGAATAAACTAAAATTAAAAAAAAAAAACTGTAGCTGTTTGTACATCATTTTCCAACAGCCCCACCCCTTCTACTCTTAGCCAATCAGGTGCCCCCCATTGGCCCCGCCCTTCTACCTTACCTGTCTGTGTCGGGGCCGTTCTTAGCAATTATCATCTTAAGCTTGCCGAGCCCGCCCACGGGCGCCCGGTCCGTGCCCGTGGTGAACTGCAAGAACAGCCGCTTCTGCTCCTCCCCGAAGGAGTGCACCGTTTCCCAGAAGTCCCTGGGGCAGCCAAACAATCCAAATGACCATTCTGTACAATGAAATTCAACTGAAATTCACTCTGGTGAGAAAATGCACATTTTCTAAAGATGAATTTACCTAATTATGCGGGAGTCCTTGTTGTAACCGCCGTCGTATTCCGTTGTTTCCTCCAGCGCTTGAAAGTCTAAGTTCTGGGTTTGGTGCAGAACAGAATGTTTAAACAGGAGGGCAGCTGCTTGGAAAAATCATACATGAAAAACCAGAATGGTTCATTTTCAGTGTTAGGCAGTCTCACCCTGCTTCCACAGATTAGTAGCTCAATCTCTTCGGGTCGAAATAAATATTTTAGAGGCGACTCGTTAGTGACCATGTGAAAACCTCTTCTGAATGCCTTGAACTGCTTTTCTACGGTTTTGTTGAGCATGAACTCAGCATACAGGGCAACAAACTCCTGCAAACGACAAAAAGATTCAGCACTTTCTCCCTCAGAAATTGTATTCCGAGAACTTGCACTGATTCAAGACATCCTGAAAACCCATTCCCCCCAACTGGTTGGCACCATGACAGAACTCACACCTAGCCTAAAATCAAGCGATTCACTGACGTGGGTAAGACAGAAGCACAGGCGACTATTACTCGAACCCACGCACCCTCAAGCCATATCACTGGTGGAGCAACACAAATGGCGGTTCACCTTTCTGTTCTCGTTGGTGACTGGTATCTTGTCTCCATTCTCCCGCAGGTTGTACATGAGGGGGTTTCCAAAGAGGTCAGTCTGGGATATCTGGAAGGTGATCATCATGTCTTCCTCTACGCTGCCCTCGTACTCCGAGAGCTCCTTCAGACTCTGGTAGAGAACCTGCAAGGTCACAGCTGCACTCAGCAATGCTAAGGACTCGCCAGTCGACACCACAGGCCCATGGGTGCTCGATCACCTCGCACGTCAACACTGCTACTGTTAGATAAGTTCCATGGGAGCAGCTGGCTTGCTATTTGACTCTGAGGTCATAAAAAATCCCTGGGGGCATCTTCTGAAAGATTAAGGGGGGCGCCCTGATGCCCTGGCTAAATTGCCCATTGTGGTGTTTTCAAATCTGGCCTCCAAATCATCCCCCTAATTGGTGAATCATTTTCTGGCCCTTCGCCACATCAGCTACTGCGTGGTGAGTGTACTGGCACGGAGTAGCTGCAGTCGCATTATTCGGGGGGGGGCGGGGGCGCGTTACATGGTGCTGGTGCTCGAAGTGGCTCCCCATTGGTTCTGGATGTTGTAACGTGACATGACGCAACATACATACACCAAGCATCAGGCAGAAACGGTGAAAAACCGTCACAATTTAAAGAAGAGAAACGGTCTTCAAAGGATTTCCAGAGCATTTCGAATAACAATCAGTTACCGGGTGAGAATCTGCCAGGTCTCGGAAGGTCCCTTTCTTGCCCAGTAACTTCCTGTAGACCACCATAGGGAAGTGGATGTCGAGGATGCAGTTGTTGTAAATGGCCAGGCCCAGCACGATCCCGATGAGGGTGAACTGACCCTCATTCTCGAAGGACGACGGATTGAACCAAAACAGCTTTGTGGTTTCGTCATATGTGAACATTCCTGCAAAGGACGTTCAGATCAAAAATCAGGACTGAGCTGAAAAGAACTCCCCAAGGCAGCCACGGCTTATGCATTATGTATCGCACTCCGCTCCCAAAGAAATCTACCGTTCCTTTAGAAGAGTGGTGTTAGAAACCGCAATTACTTCACGCAAATCCACCTTCCAAGGGCAGTGATGAGTCATACCAATGTCTGGGTTGAAGATCTCCTCCACCACCAGCTGGAAGAACTCTTTCGAAACCCCTCCTTCGTCGACGCCTTGCTCTCCCTCAAACTCGACATAGAGCTGCTTCTTGAGGTCTGCAGGGTTCTCCATGGCGATCATCTCCAGCTGCAGCAGGAAGAGACGAGAACCGTCAGCCTATTTGATTAAGGGACACCTGGCAGGCAGAGACGGGAAGGGAGGGGGCGCCAAAATGAAAGCCTGGCCAACCTCCAGATCACTGCGGATGGAAAAACCTCATTTTCGAGTAACCAAATAATGGCCGGACCAGATTCGGATCAACATGGGGTTTCCTCACTGTATTATTACCATAAGCAGTGTCTCTGAACCCCAAAATGAAGCGAAAAATCGAGGAAATGATTCACCCCGGTGGTCCTGCAAGGTCATCTACCAAGACAGAGCTGCTCGGTGTCCCAACTACAGGGGACCTGGACTGCTGTTCCGAAGCAACGAAAGCCTCCCCCCTGCAGAATGGGTTTTTTGTAAGCTTATCTGAAAGGGGCTGAAGGGAGTGAGGTTCCCACCTCAGCATTATTCAGAAGCACTCGAGATTACTGGGGAAGACAAAGCAATGCTGCTGCTGTTTATTGGGTATACAAGAGGCACTGCTGCATAGCTGCACGGTGAAAAGGTACGACATTTACTGCATTTAAGGAAGCGTTTCATACCGGCTCCTCACACTCAAACTGAACTCCAAAAAACGGCATCGGCGATCAACTGCTCCACACGTAGAAGTACGGGCCTGTGAGGATACTCACTCTGACCAGGGCGTCATCGATGATGTGGTCTCTGCGCACCTTCAGTCGCAGGTAGGGATTCAGCTGCTGCCCCTGAACCAGACTGTACAGAACCGTGATACGTCGCTCGCTGTACATTCGGATCCTGTTGTCGTAGTACAGTCCCAAGTTCTTGGTGACAGCATTGAGGACGAATGGGCAGGTCATGAAGGAGAACTTATTCTCCGTCTCCACCTTGAAGAAGGTGTAGTCCTTGTCCATCTCCAGCACGTCGTTCAGGGGCTCATTGATGAATTCCTCGAAGGGGATGAGGGGCCGGCGGCAATCGATAGTCTTAATGCCCAGCTCCGTTTCCAGTGGGTCCACACGAGGGCCCTTCTTGTTGCGGCGTTCCTCGCCGAGCAGCTCCTGCAGGGTGAGCTCGCTGGATTCTGGTATCGGCTCGTCATCCTCCTCCTCGTTGTGTTCCGTGTCCAGCTCTCCACCCAGCAGGTTGGCGTAGTAGACGATCTTCAAGCATCTGGTGGCCGCCACGACGGCGTCGTCGTCGTTAACCAGATTGCGGCTGTTGAACTCGTTGCTGATGACCTTGTAGGTGATGAGCTGCTGGAAAGTCTCCATCATCCGTCGGATCTGCTCGGCACTGTACTGAGACCAGAGGCGCGCCAGCTTGGCCAGCGCCGCCAGCGGCAGCTTGCTCATGGCCTTGCAGAAGAGCGGCAGCGCTATCTCCAGGTACTCGGGGCTGTGGAGGTTGCTGTTCTCCATTACGATGACAAACAGGTTAAGATAGTTGGGATCCCTGGAGTACACATTGTGGTACGTGAGGTCACATTCCACGTTGGGTGACAGGTACACCAGTGCATTAAGGAAGGCGGCCTCAATCTTCTCATTGGCCAGGAGTTTGTTATAAACCCGCCTCACAGCATCAATGTCCACCGACACCTCATCAGCCCCCAGCTTTTGGACATTGTTGTCCCCCTGCGAAGCACCTTCCCCGAGGCGAGAGGAAGAGGCTTCCTCATCTTCCTCCATAGCAGCAGCGGAGCAGGCAGCCTTCTCCTTCTCATCCTCATCCTTGTCCTCGTCCTTGGGCTGGAGCGACTTGAGCTCCTCCTTGGTATGCGGCTTTGTCTTGCGGAAGCTCTGCACTAGGCCCTCAGCACTGGAGAAGACCCGGCCGATCACCCGAATCAAGGGGGAGTAGTCCTCCGTCTCCCCACAGATCTCCAGGATCTCATACACCTTCTCCTCTGTCAAGAAATTCAAATCTGCCAAGACAGCGATATATACATTTAGGAGAGAAATAACTCGCATGACTGATATTTATGCTACTTTTAAAGCAATCTTCTCTCTTCTGGATTTCTGGGCTTCCACGAGGGCAACCCATCTGTAGCTGGGTAATCTTACACAACTAGAAGACCCACAGCCACAAATACCAATGCAATTTTGGAGAAAGGAAACAAAACGTAGCCTACAAATCGCACATTTCCGAGCACACGTTGCAGCAGCAGACAAACAGGTGCCACATCATCTGACAGAGCAGCTGGTCAATTTACTGCTAAGTTATAGCCAATCAGACGCCGCATTTTGGTTAAGCTGAAAAGTGTTTTATTATACAGTGTTGTGGAGCAGGGATAGGGTCATTCCAGAACACGTGCATCAATTCCAATCCAAATCAGGAAATGGAAAGGGAGTTGGGATCGAGGAAAAAAAAAAAAATACGGGGAACAGAACTGGAATTGAATGTGAATTTCAGGGAGACTTAAATTCCAACTCCAGTTCCATTTCCTGATTTGGGCAGGAAGTGATGAATGCATTCCGGCATGGCCCCAACCCTGCTCTGGAGGACAGAGACAATTCAGATTTATGGTTATAAATTTAAAAGATGGTGTGGGGTGGTGAAAAACTCATTTTGCTGCTGCTGGTCACGATGGGTCAATACATTACTCATCAGAAAAGGCGGCGCGTGCTGAAGTAGTTAATGGAGACGCCTAAGTGGAGTGTGATATACCGCATCTCAATGGCTTTCAGATCAGCCTCAGGGTAATGTTCCATCATACTAAAAAACTGGCTGCTATTGGGTCATCTATATGATCGCGTGAATGCAATCCAATCCTATCAATACAATAATACAGGCATCACAAAAAAACTCAAGTTTCAACCTCCAGATCACCCGCCCCCTCAGCTCGATGGCTCCATGCTCCGTTCCCTGGGCTAACTTCAGCAACATTAGCCATTCAAAGGAGGAGCATTTCAAAACAGCCCCACATCTTGTCAAAGATCAAAGGGAATCGCGAAAAGCGACCGGGTTCAGCGAGACCTTGGTGGCAAACCGCCTGCTACAAAAAGGCACAGCGCTAAAACCAAAACTCAACGCACAATTGGACAGGTCGAAGGAGGACGCGATTCTGGGCTGCATGGTCTGCTGGTTTACCTTTAAAATCATCCCTGGCAGCAGGAGTCTCCTTGCGGCTCATTGTCCTGTCGCTGCAGGCCGAGTTGTGGTGGACCCCCTTGGCACTGTTCTCTAAGTAAGCAGAACTCGTCCCTTTCTTGGAGGGGTGGGGATCACAGAGTTTGGCATTAATCTTATAAAGCTCGAGGGCCTTGACGGCCGCCGCGTTGTTATCCATACGCTGGAAACGCGGCCAGGAAGCGCAAAACTCATTCGTGCAGGCTTCATTTCCGCAGCCCTCGGTTAACTGGTGGTAGTAACGCTCGATTAGATGCTTCGCAGCTGCCCGCTTCCTGGATCAGACATGAGGCACAAGGGTTAGTACAGAGTGGCTGAGCCACCAGCCAGGTTGATGCACTCAGACACGGGGGGACAGTGCAGACTCTCTCAATCGCTTCCTTTTGTGGAAAAGGAAGAATGATGTGCAGAAAATGCACACACCAGTCCGTGTGAATGACTATGAATATTCAAAGGCACCAACAACAATGAAACAGTGAATAAAAAAAGAGATTGACGATTTGGTGCAACAATGGAACTCTGGAAACAGTAGCAAGTTAAACTATCAATTGTTCAATTGAGCACTTCAAAATGTGTCCATTCAATCACCGGAAAATACAAGGGTGCACAAAACAGAAAAATGTAATGGGGGAGGACATGGGAACCAGTTAGACATTCAGCGTGTGCTGGAGCTGAATTTGAAAGGCAGACTATATGTGGGACAGTAGCTGGAGGTGCAGACCTTCGGCAGGGCGGCTTAGCTAACAGGACACCTGCACACAGCTGAAGGGTGAAGGCACATTAACACTGAACTCCCACGGCAGCGAGCAAACGAGCTGTGCGGGAAACGAAAAGCAGCAGCAATCTGGCAAGAACAACAATTATTTTGACAGCAGAACGCAGAAGATTGAGAATATTTATACACAATAAGGAATTTTAGCGGCCAATGTCTGACAAGTTTACTGGGCTATCATACGAAAAGCAGACAGCACAGAGAAAAAGCTAGATTTAACAAAGCTCACACGGATTGGTTTCACATGGGGGAAAAATACGTAAAGAAGCATCGAGCTTCAGAAAGTGTCTCACACTGGAGTTTCATGAAGAACCAAGCAGGGTTACTATTCTAATGACTAAGGATACGAGCGTGAAATTAAACCACTTCCCTCACTGATCAAACATGAATCAATCGCCCTGTATCATACAAAGGCCCAGCTTAGGAAAGGCAGAAACACGCTCTCCCTCAGAGCTGCCCTGCACAGCTGACTGCCAAGCGCCAGTCACAGCATGTTAAAAAATGCAGAAATATGAAAACAAACATGACGCGCTGCCGCTGCTGCTCTCAGAACGTGAAGACGGGAGGCAGAGCCCGAAGGAGGCCAAACGTGAGGAGAGAACCACGCCGTTTCAGGAGTTTAATTACGGGAGGGATTACAGTCGGCTTTCAGAGAACTCTCACAACCTGCACTGCTCGATTCTTCATTTTCACCAAATTAACCAAACTCTCTTGTTCTCTGATAGCTGTGTATTAATCAGCTGACTTCTACCAGAATCAACTGATATCCAAACATGCCCCCCTTTACTGCCAGACCGACGAGTGAAATAGTTCACTGATGTCATGGCAGAAACCACAGAAATCCAAGGGCCAGCGTAACTTCCACATAGGCAAAACTAAAGAAGAAGCAGAGGAAAGTATGCAAACAACGGGGAAGAGTGTGCGTGCAAGTGAGTGTGTGTGTAAGTGAGATATTCAAGTTGGTTCAGCACCAAATTAATATTGTTCCCAGCCCAGCTTTCAGTTTCAACAAAAGATGTTATACAATAAAAGAGAAGAACTGCAAATGTAACAACAATTGAACATAACGACAGTGCATGCTGGGATGATTACGTCTACTGCTGAAAGACCTATGGGAGAAGAGGCTTTGACTATTAAAGCAATATTTCATATTCTGCTTAAAATGTGTGAAATGACGTACTGTCAGATTTCATGACAAACATTTGTTATATCGGACAACCAGAAAACAACTAAAAACTGATGATTACATTTGTTAATCACAATGAACATAATTAGCATGCTTTGCTGAGAAAAGGTTTTCAAATCATGCATTAATAGAGGGGTTTGGCAAAAACAGATGACCATGCAAAGTTTATCAGTGAAATAATTATTAAAGACCAATTCCATTTCTGAAGAGCTGAATCTTCAGCAGTAGAGTATAAAACCCATCAGACCAAAACCCTTAATGACACAGAACAGGGTTAAGTCAAGACAGATAGTGAGTTTAACACTTCCCAGACATGAACACATGGTGCCCAGTCGTGCACTAACATTTAATGTCTCTGTCTAAATGCGTAACTTTGGGAAAGTGGACACGGCACTGCTTTTCCCAAAAATGCAATAGTTAATTTGGTAACCCACTGCTGGGACGAAAACCTAACTTGATATGGAGCCGTTAACACACTCAGAGATGAAGCGGGAGGCGAACAGGAGACCAGCACTTACATTCGGCTTGCTTCAGGGTTTTCTATGTCAGACTCCTCTACTGATCTGAAACAGGGGAACAGAGAAATGAGGGGGACTGAAGGCCTCACGCCGCCGGCAGGTTTGGGAACGCTGCTGTCTTATTGACTTAGACGCTGATGCATCAGCAACCACTTACCACATTTACAAAACAACTCAATCCTAAACTGATACTTTTCTTTCTTAGTGCATCAAAAAGTGCTAATCGAAGCCACAACCTACTGAGCTACAGCTTAGCATCCCAACGAGAACCAACACACTCAAATACTGCAGAGCCTCTATGCATATTGTTAACCAAAGTCTGCGTTTAATGACAGCCTCATCTTCGATTCCTTGCCTTGGACACTGCAAAAATCCTGTTTCCAAGTATGGCGTCCGTCTGGCTGCAATGCAAGTGTCAATATATTTTTTTAAGTCAGCAAGACACTGTAAGAATACATCTAAAGCAAAAAAGCAATATCAAAAGTACCAAGGAAAATGCCATTTTGAAAAAGATATTGCAATCAAAGCTTATCCACACTTATCCGTGGAGTTTTCCCTGCGTTTTAATTTCATCGTACAAGGTTGCTCGTTTTTACTAGCGTGGTAAGAGGGATCTGTTTGTCACACTAGTCAGCTCGGTCTAATGAGAAGCGATGACACGTAACACCACGTGGCTGCTCTGTCGGAACTTCAGCAATCCGCAAGACATTTCAGACTACTCTATAGAAAAATGCGCCAGGAATTTTTAGCAATTCTCAGCCTCCACATCGTGAAAAGTAGCAAATACGGAGATATTTATTAACTCAAATTACATCCCTGCAACTGGCAACCGAGCAACATATCATAAATCGTATCTACTGTACACTGCACAAGTGCATGCGGGGTATTCCGAAATCGATTTGACCATTAACGTGCAGTCAAGAAAATATCAAGAAGATCGTAAACTAATTTCAACGTGACCAATTCTGATCCTTTTAAATCATACATAAATATCATTAAGCGATCGCAAAAAGGCAACGCGTATACGGCACAACAACTTAAGAATACCATTATTCTAACACACAGCCAACCATTCAGAATATACACAAAATACAGTGCAAAGTGTCACGGTTACCTTTACCAACAGAAGCCCGTTAGTTTCGATCGTATTCCGCTCCGACATGCAGTATATTTACACTTGTACATTTATTTACTAGACGCGCCGAAGCGACTGGCAACACCGAGCAAAAGACGTAGCTGTGCCTGAAGAACAGGCCACGCCGAGCCGGTCTGACAGCTTAAACCTGCGGGACAGCAGCCATTTATGCATCTGATAAACAGACGGCACGACCCGAGCGCGGAAAGCTAGGCGGCTGTTAGCGGGTAGGCTAAGCGGCGCGGAGAGCCCCGCAGCCCGGAGCCAGGGAGCAAAGGCGCGGGTCGGAGGGCGTGTGTAGGGGGGGGGGCGTCGTAGTGAACGTCTATGTGGGAATGTGACACTGACAGGCGGGCCGGGTGCGGGATAATGACAGTGCATGTTAGCGGCTAACTAGCCGCGGCTAACTGGCCGCTACGCGCTCCCCGCGCTGCTAACGGGCTCACACCGCCGCCTAGCCAGCGGCCCACGGCTAGACCCGCGGCCAACAGACTATATCCGCAACGACCGGGCATTAAATCAAACAAGCCGCGGGCTGGCACTCTCCCCCGTCGCGGATGCGCTTCTGTAGCAGCAGGGGCACTTTCCATACGGACTAGCCCGTTAGCCTAGCTACACCCCCCAGGCCTCCTAACTGATCCGGCGCAGGCGGAATCCCCAGTGCTCGCCTACACGGTACACCGACCTGTCGTATCCTGCTGCCGGTGTGGACTCGGCCTGTGGCGGCGCGCACTCGCAGTCCTGCTTCTCTTCGGAACTCATACGAGACTCTCCCCGCCTCGGTCGCACCGCGTCGTCTGTGTGTGTGCGTGTGTGCGAAGGTGTTCCTCGTCGGCCCGGCTGCCGGCCCTTCGACGCGGCTCGTTTCCGTCGACTGGTACTAAACAAGGGGGTGGGGAGGGGGTCTGCGAGCTCGCTAGTGCGAGGGACTAATTTTCATTTTAGGCCCCGTTCTCACCGCACAAGGTAATTTCTGCCATCTTGGTTTCAGTAGGGCTTCGCCGTGTACAAAGCGACCTATCCCAGCATGCATTTCGGCCGCCGCCGCCCCCCTCCAGTTTGTCTTTCCTGACCACAAATGTCAGGGGGAGAGAAAAAACAGCAGGGTGACGTTGGATTCGTGACTGAAGCTGCGATAAAGACACATGCCTACTACTTTGCAATCATAACTTTAGGTTCGTGCACATGCTGCAAGCGTCCCCTGTTTGCAAATTAGGGTCCTGCAAACGCACTTGGCGAACAAGACTTACTAGACCCAAGAGGTGCACAAATCCAAAACGTAACACTTATTTGCTTGAGGAATACTCACGAGTTTTCCTGAAGCCTTAGTTTTATTATACCTTCAATTATCGTATAATGCAAAACTACACGAGACAATGGGCAACTTTTTCAACTAGTAAGTATCGATCACACTAACTACTGCTGAGTTTGCAGCGATCGGGATTATCGCTTATTACATTCCATTGTATATGGTGTGCGATGACAACAAAGGCTATTCTATCCGGTTATATTATATAAAACCGGTTTCCCCGCACCCTATTACAGAAAACATTCTTGGTTGTGAGCTTTTTTTATATTACAAAAAAAGTTTTTTGGAACAAGCTCAGAAAAATGATTCATAAACATTCCCCTCAATTCAAGCACACGTAATATCCCTGTCGTACATGCAATTTATGATAGCGTCCTGTTTGTGTCATGGTTGTACTAGCTGGACACTGTACTGCCGGCCGGAGTCGTACACCCACTGCACTGTGTGTGACCCTTGGCTGTATTTATGTATGAGACCCATTGCCATCGGGAGCCAATTGCTCTGTGTGTGAACATATACTTGGCCGATAAACCCGATTCTCCTTCATGCCGCCCACATCTGGTGAGATAACAAACGTGACCGTGTTTATACAACATGCTGAGATCGGTAATACAAACAATCGGAGAAAGCCAACAATTTCTTATTTAAATGCCACTTGAATTTGCTGCAAAGTATGGCGGCATTTCAGATCTATAAACATGACTATGCTCGTAAAAATGGCTTAATTCAGAGGTAGCTTCGTTTTGGTATTGAATTAAATTTGTAACAATAATCCTGAACTGTGAAGACATGCGCTCATTAAAGATAATTTGCACTGATGGGTGATGCAGTGGTTATCGCTCACACCTCTGGGACCAGGGTTTGAGTCTCTGCCATCTGTGGAGTCTGCATGTTCTCCCTGTGCGATGTTCCCTCCACAGTCAAAACATGCTGGGGCTAATTGGAGTTGGTGCCCCATCCTGGGCTGTTCCCTGATTTGTACCCATAAGCTCCACACCCTGAATGGTATAAGTGGTTTTACAAAATGGATGGATGATAACATGAATATTAAACCCTCGGCAATAATTATGGAATCTCCCAACTTTTTAACTTTGTGGAATATAATCAACACACAAATATCAGATATGACGCCAAACAATTTTGTTTAATAGCTCAACATTCTCACTACATGATTCATCAGCTAAAAAAAAAATAAATCACAGTTATTTCTCTTCGTTACTCCTCCACGGACTTTCATAACGGCCTTCACTAATGAAAAACAATACTCTACGTCAGGCTGCTTCTCAAATAGCAGTTTTCATATTAGCTTTGCAGGATGGGAGCTTTTGTCAGGGACCAATTTTTCTTATTTTTTTTTATTTTTGGAATTTCCACCCTAAATTTTCAGTCGGATTGAGGTCTGTCTCTGGCCCTTTAACTGACATAAGGCCCCATACAATAAACGCTTAGGGGAATTTGCTTGTTTTCCTCAGACAGTCATCTTTATGTGTTTCATTAGAACGGCACCAGACAAAAGTTCCAGCATCATCTCCTTGGCCAATGGAGATTCACGATTCATCTCTGAATATCACTTTCATCCAATCATCCTCACTCCATGATTGCTACTCTTTAGCCTACTGTAACCTTGTTTTGTTCTGTTTTATTAGGTGTTAGTGCTGGTTTTTATTTGGCTTTTCTGCATGTAAATCCCATTTCATTCAACCAATTTCTTTCAGTTCTGCCACACACACACATATGTAGGAATTTTATAATCCTTTCCATTGTTTCGACTGACAGCTCTCTAGCTGGGGTCATGTTTCTTTTCAAGTAGCCAAGTCCACTAGCTCTGTAAGGTCTGTAGACACCTTTTTTATCTGTAGGCTAATTTGCATTTTTGGAGTTTGTTTTAGAAATGCAAATTACAAGGATTACAAAGTGATTCTATAAGGTTTTCCTCATTATTGAGTGATTCCACAATTTATCCCGCCATTTTGTCTGAACAAAAACATGCCACTAATTAAAATAAGTTAATTTAATTTGTTTACGATATGTTTCATGAAGCCATCGATGTTTACCTATTAAATAAAAATTGTTTTGCACCATATCTGTGATTTATTTGCTACAAAGTAAAGGTGCTGGATGAGCATCCTCTGAGTGTGATGATTCTATAACTTTTGCCAGGGCTTGTTACGTCACACAGTAATCACACCAGCAACGTAGACATTTGAACAATACGTAGACGTTTTTTAGGAGGATAGCAGTGCATGCGCTTCTACCCAAATGTGCACTCTCTCTGCACTTACACTTCTCACCATTAGATGTCAGTCTTGATGAAAAATCCTACCTTAAATGTTATTAATGAAAAATATATTCAACAGACAATAATTTTAGTGAAAAATATAGGAGTCTGTAATATATTGATGTCATTATATAATATAAACTTCAACCTAATGTTTGGGTGTCACAAACATGCTACTGCCATGTGGAAATATTCAATCAGTAGTGTAGGCTATTGATTGGAAACCACAGTGTATTCTTCAACACTTTCCAAAGCAAATATATGTGTGTATATACACACAGTCTGACACAGTTAGTTGCTTTTATACTGCATAGTTGCTTCCTACAAGCCATTGACAGGGCAGCCTCATACTTATTCTTGGCTAATCAGAGCTGATTCACATACACAAGGTCACTCTCTCAGACTCCTCGCTTAAGCAATAGGCTGCCATCTGTATGGGCCACACTTCTGTCTCAGCGTTTGCATCCAGACTGAAAGCATGTGGTATTATTTCAGGTTTCTATATCTAAATGACAAGTGGCACCGCTGTACGAGCTGGTCCATGTCACATGAATGATGACCGAACATAATCAGAGCAGTAACCCTCCGGCCATCACTCTTCTGCATGACTGGTCCGTAGCTGCCAATGGAGCATGAACACGAAGGCCTGCTCCTCGTCACCATCACTGGAGCCCCCCCCATTCAGTCAGAACTGCAGTAAGTAAGAACATCAGGAGTTTTTGTTTATATATATATACACACACACACACATATATATGTACATATATATATACACACACACACGCGCGCACACACATATATATATATATATATATATATATATATATGCACATATACACACACACACACACATATATATATATATATATATGCACATATACACACACACACACACACACACA
>JAODUD010000080.1:2024270-2047450 GCA_026784285.1 Stomatorhinus walkeri
TGAGGGTGTGGCCAGACCTTATCGGGACTGAGGGTGTGGCCAGACCTTATCGGGACTGAGGGTGTGGCCAGACCATATCGGGACTGAGGGTGTGGCCAGACCTTATCGGGACTGAGGGTGTGGCCAGACCTTATCGGGACTGAGGGTGTGGCCAGACCATACTGGGTACATACAGGTGTGTATACAGGGCCACTAACAACATAATGGTGCTATTCCTGTAGTGCGTTCTGTAGGTCGGTACTCATGTTATGCGTCTGTAACCCCCAAAATGGATCTGCCGTGTTCTCCCTCCCTCCGGTGTTTCTCAATACAGTTCCAAGCAGTGCTAATTTTGTTTACAAAAAAATTCGTCATAGTTATCGTCAACAGCATTTATTTCCAGATTAAAACAAGACGATAACTGACTAAAAATGATTTTGCGAGGCCTAAGACTATGACGAAGTGTATTGTCAATTTCGTCAACGAATAAAAACGAGACTTGCTGGAGTGAGATTTTCAATTAGAGATGTCTGCACACATATGTAACGGTTCTTACTTTGTAAATAGTCTACTTTTGTATTTAACCGTGTAAATACATTTTTGACGTAGGTAATTTTAGGTTTATAATGGAATAATATAAATTTGCCGTAAGATTTCCCGCGTGTCTGAAAGCGAGTGTCATGCCAGACTCTTGAGATTTGGCAACCCTGAAAACGTTTATTTTTGTTTCCCATGAGTTGATTTATGTAACAAATAACATTTACTTTGTACAGTTGTTAAAAAGCGTAAACTTCAACGAACATGAAATCATCAATAAATTACGTATACAAATATTTATTTTAATATTTCTATTTTAATATTCAGAGAGAGTATGCCTGGTGGCATTATTGCCATGCACTTTTTCTTTGAAGAGATTTTATTTTTTGCGCTAATGGCACTACTAATTTTACAGTGCTCAGTTTTCGGGTAAATAAACATAAGTTTGTGTTTCAAATAAGAGTGACATCTGTGTATTTGTGTACTGCACAGTCAGACCTTAATACCATCCCTTAACATGGGTTTCATTTAATCTTGGTGAACATAATGAATTTCATAAATCGAAGGGAAACTTTAAACATTGCACTTTGCACTTTTAATTTTAGTCGATTAAATCAACTGTAGTTTTAGTCAACTGTAATCTTATATTTAGTCTAAAACTAAAACTAAAATAGTTTAGATGACTAAATTACGACTGAAACTAAATTACATTTTAGTGAAAACGACTACAACTAAATGAAAATTTGCTGCCAAAATGAACTTTGGTGTCGTATTCACTCTTTAGAGCTTCTTACAGTGGAAGTATTTTTGAAGTTGACGAGGTAGATAATTACCAAATATAACCACAAGGGGCCGCTGTAATCACAGTGGGGCACACGGTATTTTCTGTCAAATGAAATCCTCAGCAAAACTGAACCCGGGTCTCCACCTGAAAAAAATAGGAGATTGCTGATAGAAAAAGCCGCACAAGAAATACAGTGGATTTAAGAATTAATTAAAGTACTACATAGCACTCTGATTAAGTTTGCTTGGGTAGTTAAGAAAACAGGCGGCAAAACAAAATCTAAATCCGTTATAAGCATTAAGCATCACAATCAGTCTGGAAACTCACCGGAAACCTCATTATCACCACAATTTAGATGATTGACGCAAGAAAAATGGAAGAAGAAACTTGTATTTCATTCTTGTGAGGTCTATATGACTGTGGATAAAAGAAGCAGAGGGAGATTATCGTGGTGTCAGAGAGAAAATGGTTTAGGTTAGAAATGGAAGCTGACAGGCAGCAGTCGGAGCTCCCAAAGAGTCCGCTATCGCCAGGGAGCAACATGCCCCCCAAATGGGCCGTTTGACACAAACCACATTCATCCAGTATTTATGCAGTCGAAAGGGAGAATATACGCAGTTAAGACACCGATTGCATTACTCAAGTGGGCGGCATCTCCGAGACGCGCGGGGCTGTTTTACGGTCAGAGACAGCAGGATCTCAGCTTTACTGACACGCTGATTACACTTGTTTGTTTCCAAGAGCTGAACTGCACATTCAAATAATTCGGTATATATGTGATGGTAGTCTGTATTGCGTAGGGTTTATTATTAATACATTTATTAAATTATATACGGTTCCTGATTACCTTGTTAGATTCGGTTGAATTGTAGACTAAAAAAATTGGCAAAAAAGAAAAAAAGCTCATTCTGAACAAAAACTGTTCGTGTTGAAATGATAAACATGACAAGCAAAATGTTGGAGCGAATATAGAAGAGGAGAAGAGGACGGCAGAGTCTGTGTGGGGGTCGAGGTTGGGGTGCCGGTCTGGCCGATGGCTGCAGCCTCCATGTCGCTGGATCACACAGAAGGTCATTTCTGTGTGTGCGTGTAGGAGACAGAATGACTGGAAATCTATACTAGTGGGAGATGGATCATGTCTGACATACCAGAGAAGGTGCGGGAGAGGGAGCAGATAAAATGCAAGGCAGGCTGGACAGATGAGCCTCAGCCTCCGTACAATGGTCGCTTCCACCGTGGGACTCGGACTGAAGGCAAAAACCGGTGCTCTAGTTAAAAAAAACAGGAGGTTTGTTGCCATGAGAAATGTATCATGAACCGAAGTAAATGTAATTAAATGACCAAACACCTGGGTAACGCAGGCCGGCTAATCTGAGGTCTCACGGGTCCCAGGGTCTGCTGTTCTCGTTCCCAGTGATCTCCTTATTAATTACCCCCGCATTAGTACTTTGCTGGCTGAATTTGCACAAATTAAGCTACACGTACCATACATATCATTTCACAACTTGTTTTTTTGACTCGTCATAAATCGAGATTAAGAAATGTAACGTATGTAAATGAAACATGAATCTGTAAAATATTACCAAAAAAATACAAATAATGTAATATACATTCATGCTGCAATTATGTTGTTCTGGAGCTGAGAATGAAATGACCAAAGAAAACCATGATGTCTGGGGGGGGGGGGGGGGTGGCATGATGGTGCACACCTCTGGGACCTCGGTTTGAGTCTCTGCCATGGCTCTGCGCGCATGCATTTTGCGCGTTCTCCCCGTGGCTGCGCGCGCGTGCGGTTTGCGCGTCCTCCCTCGTGGCTCTGCGCGCGTGCATTTTGCGCGTTCTCCCCCTGGCTCCGCGCGTGCCGTCGTGGGGTTTCCTGTGGTTACTCTGGTTTCCCCCTCCGAGTCCAAAAAACATGCTGAGACTAACTAGAGTTGCCAAAGTCTGCACACCCTGAGGCAGGTTGGTGCCTTATCCTGGGCTGTTCCTGTAACCTCTGGGATATACTCCAAGCCTCCTCTCACCCTGAATGGGACAAACAGCTTCAGAAAATGGATTGATTGACTATGATGTCTGTAAAAGTGTGTCAGCTTAGCTCTTTCCAAACATCCTCTAGTCTCCCCTGTATTTTCAGCAACCATCTGATACACCCATGCAGTCAATGACCCTACCAATACACCAACTCATACAGCTAATTAAATTAATTGAGCTGGTGACAAAATTTAAGAGACACATGGAATGTCTGAGGTGCCCCTGAGGAGAGGTTTGGCAACCAAAGCAGGTTTCTTCTATCTATCCAACAAGACATCGGTAGCCTAAGAAGGGATATCTGTTTATTTTTATTGTGTTACTGTTCATTTGCATATATTCAGATATTAAATTGTGTTTTTTGTTGAGTAAATAGACAATTGTTAGGAATATAATGTTTTATGTATCCTTTCTGATGTAATCTGAATATAGCAATTTAAACAATGAAAGAGGCTAATAATAAGTTCAGGGAAGTAGGGTATCTTCCAGCCAGTGGAGCAGTGCTCGCTTTTCACAGTTTAATGCAAGAATGTCTTTCATGGAAACATATGTGCTTTGGTGAATAAGATTGGCCCAAGTACTGAACCTGGAGTAACACATTGGACATACAAATAAATTCCGATCCAGAGTGAGGCCGAGTCTTATTCCCCAGCTCTAGCAATTACAAATAGCCCACTAGAAAATTACTACATTATTATCCGAGCTCTCGCAAAAATGCATGACGTGCGGAGCAAACTTTTATTTTGTATCAGAATGTATATAAGGGCCTGGATATAAAGAGGAGCCGTGTGTGGAAATACCTTTTATAACATGTTCCTGCGCCATCAGAGGGAATACAGAGGGCTGCGGGCGGCGTCTGAGCGTGTGCGAGCGAGCCTGGCCTACGGTACGAGCTGCTATGTACCGTGTGCACCTGACATGCGTATGTATATACACTAGTGTCATAGAGTGATTTATATCCATGTGAGTAAACAGAGTTCTTTAGTTTCTTCTTTACCCAGCCCTTCTTTGCACTGGGCGTGGAAGCGCAGGACTGAAGCAGATCACGGACGGTGCAGCTGGCCGACTGATTGCAGCTGAATGAGAAGCAAGAACGAAACAAACAAGCTCCAAGAAAACCGCACGGCCTATTTATAACCACCACCACCCCCCCAGTCATCCCCCCTGAGGCCCCCCAAGCCAAATTTCCATGCGACTGTTTTGCCAGCACATATCCCATTTAACACGTGTGCTGCAAGACATCAGGAACATGCAGCTTCCCAGAGTCAAGAGAACTGCAATTAGACTCGTCCACATTATACTCAACACATGAGCTCCTTTGGCTTTATGGGCTATTCCTACATTTAAGGGTCATGTGACCAAATGACTTCATTCCCTCACTGCACGCATCAGTAAACTACAAGCTGAATAAAAACCTTAAAGTCTCAGACTTTTCGGCATGTAATGTTTGTAGAAAAAGCCTCCAATTCCCAGGATCCCCTCTGGTTTTCACTTCGCTAAATGAGATAATTTACAGAGTCATTTAGGTATTTAGACACATCACCTGTGAATTTTTCACAGGAATATTCATAATGCAAACAGATGCAAAAAAGACAGCTCTGTCACCCTGAGAAGCGTAAATGGCCAGAGGATGGATGGATGAATGGAAACGGCTCAGCTGTGCTGATCCTTGGTTTGGCAAAAGAAAACTTCCAGTGACGCTCGTCTTCTGAAGCCTACAGAAGGGCACAGCACCCAGAGAGGCAGCCGTGGAGCTTTTATTTGATATGGAGAATTCATCACCCTTCAAAACTTCTGTGACAGCTATTTAAATTACTGTGCCTGGATCAGATCTCAGGCCAGTGCTGTTGTACCCTTGGGAAGCATATTGATCCAGAAATGGTTCAGTGGTAATATATAAGCGAAAGAATATATAAGCGAAATGCAATTTTAAATCCATCCTTTTGCCTCAAAGATCAAGCCCCCCGTGGAGTTCAGAAAGGAGGCAAGCTGGCGATTGAAGCTAACGACCAAGTCAAAATTCGCTGGCTTGAATCCCAGGTTGCTGCTGGGAATGTTTAAGAATGTGCCCATCCAGAGCATCTCCAGGGGAATCAATAACACAAGCGGCAGTGAGCTACGGAAGGCGACAGCATGGACACACTGTTCCTAAGGAGGCTCCGGGAACGATATAATCCTGCCCCTCCCTGCAGGAAAACGCCAGTGAGAAGGAGCCACTGAACACTCATCTCTGCAAATGTGCCACAATTAGTAAGGTCCAATTAGAGAAATTGGGGAAATGTCATGTGACCTTAATTAGCCAGTCATCAATAAAGGTAAATAACCCCCCCCCCCCACCCAAAAAAAAAATCATCACATTGAACACAGCTGATTAAACAATGAAACTGCCCCTCGAAAGGTACAACAATGGAAAATATTTATTTTTTGAGGAATTTTCCTGGGCTGGGTTGGGGATGTTTGATGGGCTGAAACTTCTCATACGGACAGAGATAAATTCCATCCCTGGCAGTGCTGAGCAGAGTCCGGCCCAAACGCGCTGCTCCGATGACGATCTTCACCCAGTGCTGGACTGAGCAGAGTCCGGCCCAAACGAGCTGCTCCGCTGACGATCTTCACCCAGTGCTGAGCAGAGTCCGGCCCAAATGCGCTGCTCCGATGACGATCTTCACCCAGCGCTGGACTGAGCAGAGTCCGGCCCAAACGCGCTGCTCCGCTGACGATCTTCCCCCAGTGCTGGACTGAGCCATGATGGGAGATGGGAGCGGGCAGAACGGAGGCTGTGGCACATTAGGGTTGGGCACATGAATCTATAATCTATATATGATTATATAATCAAAAGCCTCTGTAACGGCAGTGACAGATATCTGCGATGGCCGAAGGGCTTTCGCTTGTCAAACAGGGACCTTGCTCCTTTCGATAATCAGTCCACTGGTGCCTGCGTTTAAGTTCACCACACGGGACATTATTTGCAGACCAGCAGAGCAGAACTGTCCATAAAGACACAGCTTTTTAACCTGGAGATGCTGGTTTATAATGCAAGAAGCCTTGTGAAAGTCGCTAATTCAATTTCTGCACTGAAATACCCACCCATGCGTCCATCTTCCAATCACTCATCAAGGTCAGCATTGCGGGGGGCTTGGAGTCTGTGCCAGGCAGCACGGTGGGGGGGTGGGGGTGGCACCAGAACAGCTGCAATATCGAGGCAAATGAAACCCAGGTTGCTCCAGTAAAGAGACGGAGCGTCAAATGAAACAATCCTCAATCCTCATAAGTGTAGGAGGGCGTTTCAAACTGGTAGGCCTTCGTATGGCTCAGTGCCCATGAACTGGGAGCTCCCAGTTTCAAAAAGGTCGGTGACCCCTGGGTTTGACTATGGCCAGAGATACAGGAAATAGAATCGCAGTCCCATGATAAATAATTTTACCCAGTCCTTCAGTAAATGTCAAGCTGTATACAAGGAAAAGGTAAGTTCTCTAGATTCTACAATATTGCCAGAAAATTGCTTACAAAATAAATGCCAAAACAAATCATTAGATGAGATTATTACTAGGGCAGTTTGTCCAGGGTAAAGGGATCAAATGAAAGCCATTACAGGCACCACCCTTCATGAAATCAGACAGAAATTTCATATAATGATAAAATGAACTTGACTCTCAACCAGTGCAAATGGCACTGTAAGGGTCCTCCAAGCAGGCAGTGAGCACTGTAAGGGTACTCCAAGCAGGCAGTGAGCACTGTAAGGGTCCTCCAAGCAGGCGGGGGGCACTGTAAGGGTCCTCCAAGCAGGCGGGGGGCACTGCAAGGGTCCTCCAAGCAGGCAGTGAGCACTGCAAGGGTCCTCCAAGCAGGCAGTGGGCACTGTAAGGGTCCTCCAAGCAGGCAGTGGGCACTGTAAGGGTCCTCCAAGCAGGCAGTGTGCAGGGGGCTCACAGAGTTTCCTCTGCTTACAAGCTGACAGGTCTGCCCCTGAAACTGGGGGATAATCCCACCACACACTCTGAAAGTTAGCGGCCTGAATCACCCACAGCTGGGAGCAGTCTGCACACACGCATGCACACACTGCCAAGTTACGGGAACTGGGAGGAAAAAGAAAACACTTCCTGTTATTGCATTGCTGTCACTGTGATGGCGGTGCTTAAAGACACAGTGTCGTCTTCAGAAGGATTCCAGTTGAAATCCTAAGGCAGTACGCTACTGTTCCACTGACCAGCGTCCTTAACCTGAACCACGCCACTGAAATACCCAGCTGTAGGAACGGATATTTAGAACTTACTCGCCCAAGGTAACACTGCAGAAAAATCCAGTTAATTACAGCTGCGATCAGTCATAAGCACAAATCCAGGTGTTGATTAGTTATGGGAGGGGGGCTGGGGAACCTATAAAAAGTCTAAATTGTGCAGCAAAATGTGCCCAACACTGCAATGGACTTAATCTGCCAGAGCTGGGTGTGGCTTTAATGGGAGTGCGCTTCACTGGAAATGAACCCTGAAGAGTCATAAGAGGACAGAAGCTGGAGATGGAAACTGTGAATCAGAGCGGCTGCATCAGAGAAAAGATACTCTAACGTTCATGGTGTACACAGTAGCATGAAGACCCAATCTTCTAACGGAGGGACCCCAATTAAAATTACTTCCAATACTTACTAGGTTTTTTTTCTATATTGTTCTACACACAATTCAAATATGAAGCTCCTATCAAACTCGCTCACATGAGGTGTTGAGCTTCCCCTGGTGTCAAGGTGATGTCAGATGTTCACACATGCTGCTCCAGGTGACCCTCAACCTGTGACCAGCCTCTGAGCAGTCGGAGAACTTCAGAGCAAAGCCCAACACCCTTCAGCTTTAAAGGAAACGCGAGGAAGAGGAAGATTAACAGGACGTGCTTTTCTCAATCTGACTTCCAAAATCCCCTTAAATAGTACAGAAAGGATATAAAGGCAATTTAGTCTCATGTCATACAAAGGAAGCAGTTTATTTCCATTTTGCAACAAAATCGTTGAGTCTTAAAAAAATGGCAGGAAAACAACTTCAGTTTGCACAAAGAACAGCTTGAAACCAATTATCTTAATGACTGCAGATCCCAGCTGAAAAGGAGAGAAAAAACACAGAGACCCACAAAGACCAGAGTAACTGCATAAAATGGTGCTTCTACTTACAGAAATATTGCTAAGGTAGTGTTAACAGTCTCCATAAATCAGCTACATCATGTCCAATTACAATACATCGACCTCAACTGTGGGAAGAGGTGTGCAGACAGAACCCCCCCACAGGCGAGCGATTCTGCAGGAGCTGGGATTATATCCTGAATGCTATAGTGGGTGTTTCCCGAGAGAACAACAATCTCATTTAGACGTTTAGATGAACCGATATGCTATGGAAGGTTTCTGTGGAAACGCACCATTATTTCTCATTTAAAAGTGGGCAAAAAAAAAAAATAATCATAATAAAGGCAGCAACTTTAATTCTGTATCATCCAGTGTTAAGGCACGTGAAGGTTCACACCCACTGCTGCCTGACAGGTAGGCAAAGATATGGCAGAGGGTCTTTCTACAAACACTGCATTCTGACAACACACAAACACACACAACATTTGTTTGATTACTAAAAATAAGCAATGACGAAAAAAAAAAAAAAACAGATTCCCAGAAGGACAGGATGATGAGAGACAAACACTGATCCCTTTGGCAAAATTTGGTCAAATTGACACCAGAAAATGAGTCTTGTGGCTGCAGAACTGGGAACATCGCAGGTCGCTTGTCCCTGACCAGTTAATTTACTGGGTCCCATTAGGTTTACCACACAGTGCAATACAGCATGGTATAATGGCACTTCAGAACACCGCCCCAGTGCTTCTGGGAGTGCTGGCCCCAGTGAACGAAGGGAACACTGTAGTTTGGCAACAGGAAATCCAACACGTTCCAAGTGCTGAAAACGTCAAGTCAGATCACAGATATGAAAGATAGTCATCTTAACTAGTGCAAATATTCCACATAATCCCCTCCTAAGGAATGACGGTAAATGCTGGGACTGTCATGTGGTCAGGAGAGTATAGAAGTATAGAACACCACCATGAAATGCCAGAGATGGCCACAAGGGGTGCCGTTTTCCATCTGAAGCACGCAACTGCTGCACTTACGGCGAGATCTGGAACACGAGTAGCAGAGGTACGTACCATCCTGAAACCACTTCTGCTGTCTAAACTGCAGATTGGTGTGGCATTGACCTCGCAGCATGTCTGCTGTAACAGAGCCTCTGTCTACCTCGGTACCACACAGCCACTGCGTGAGGAGTGCAGTCCGACGTGAGCTGCCCCTGCTGTGAGATCAGGGGTGCGGCTTGTCAGTCATTCTGAAGTCCTTATCATGCCATCCAGCCAGCGTGATGCTGCCTAACCCCTGCTCCATGTTCCTACCCAGATCGATAGTCACAGGTTCTGGGAGGAAGTTGACAGTCGAGAGCCTCGCAAGAAACACTTCAGCTTTGGTGTAGCTTATATAACCTCTGAAAGGGAATGTGCGTCATCACACCCCAACATACTTCGCAAGCAGCACAAGGTTACCGTCCATCATGACTGATGTGACCTAACGCCCCTGTGACGCGTGACCTAACCTCACAGCCAGTCCTGTTACGGTGACGTCTGCAGGCACCGTGCTGATGTACTTAGTGTCTCCCATCCTGTCCCACCTTGCTGCATTTTAATGAAAGAGATATCTACTCTGTGACAAAGACCCCCCCCCACCACCAAGGAGAAGTACTATCAGGACCAGTCTCCTGGCCTTCAAACCTGCAATCAGTTCAGACATTTTGGACCCACTGCGTAGTAAAAACAAATAGAAACAATGGAAAGATCCCAAATGGGAAGCAGTAAGATGTTGCATAGGAGGAAGGGGACCGTTACAGAATGTCAACAAGATAATTATACCTCTAAATACGTGACTCTTTCAAACCGTAACCTTGAGAATAATTACAATCTTCCAGAATTCAACTGAATAGCAAGTTTGTCCAGCTGCATAAGATAATTGCTTGTAGAATATAACTTTTTACATCTAAAATATATCTTATTTATATTTCAGAGTTACATACATGTGTAGGTGATTGTGTACACACATACACAGCAGTACCTATATCTTTATATTAAAACAAAATCCATAATGAAAATATAATACAATTTGAAATAACTAACGTGCAAACTTGCCCTGGAGTAATGTCATAAGCCGACGCGTTATAATAAGGTCGTCTCGAGGGAATCCGCTGTTGAGGTCACCGCGCCCCCCCCCGGCCTCGTCGCAGTGCTGGGAGGGAGTCCGAGCCCCTCCCCTCCGGGGGCTCGCTGTACGCAGGTGGCTGACGGTGTCAGCGCCACGCACTCGTGCTGCGTAAATGGGGGTGGGGGCGTCGCTCTGTCCGCGAGGCTGAAACCCGGAGACCCGACAGCCGCGTTTGTGTACATGCGCCTGTCAGGTGCATCTCCCTGCGACTGCAGCAGCGTGTCCGCTTCGGGGGCCAGGCCGCCCCCGGCTGTGACGCCTCCGGAGAGGCCTGCCCCCTCCTTCGCAGAGTCTGTGGAGGCCTCTCGCCTCTTGTAACCCTCTGCTCCATGGTTGCAGAAGAACCCGGGGATGTGGTACAGGGGCGGACGGGGGGCAAAGTGATGCCCCCCCGTCACTTTTGTCTGGCCGGACGCACTCCTCCGGGCTTCGGGTGCTAGCTTGTCCAGCTGCCGCCCTACCTGGACCGGGCCAGGAAAGAGGGTGCCTTGACACGCCCTGTAGAAATATCTAGAAAGCAGAACACAATGGACCAGGCCTATCAGTAAAGCGATGAAAACACCTTGTTTTCGGTGAGGATTACCAAAGGCTCGCTGGAAAGCGCATCAGAGAGCTTGGCTGCTGGTCGATATTCACAGAGAACTCCACCAATGAAAAGAACACATTCCTCACGGCTAAGGCAGGCCTCCATCCTCAGGCGCTTTGGGAAACGGTCATTCCTTTCCGGTCACCGGTCCATGGCTATGTAGAAGGGTGCAGTTACTCACCGGGGCAGCAGGGCGGCGACAGGGGTGATGAGGCAGAGCAGGTAGAAGAGCGGGTTGGCCAGCTGCCGCTGGATGGTCCAGTAGGGGTTCGAGGGTGGGTAGCAGGAAGGACAGGAGGTATGGTAGCAGAGAGCTACGGCTAGGAAGAGGGCAATGCTGAAGGCGATGGAGGCCCAGTTCAGCCAAGTCTAATGAAAACAAGGAGAGGGATGAAAAATGATTAATTAGACCAATCAGAGGCCATCAGAAACTGGTGTGTTCCTCAGTCTGTCGAAATGACTCCTGTTGAAATGTTCTGCGAAATTCCATCAAATCCACTTACAGCTCAGGACAAGTTCCTCCATCTTAAAGGCATGAAGCCGGGCCTTGGCCCAAGCTGACAGAGTCTTTTGCCCCTAAGCGAAGTGGGCTGGAGAACTAGCCAGCTGCTGCAGGAGATCTATTCTTCAGCGAGAAGCTGCCATGCTGAGGGTACTGGGGGGATCAAGGAGGCCCATCCCAGAGTAAGAGACGGCCCCTCGCCAGAGTCCACACAGGAAGCTCGGAAGCAGGTAGAACCTAAGCAGATTAATAGCTCACCGCACCTGGGCCACCGCACATTTACAGCCATGCAGGTGCCAGAGTCCAGAAGACCGATTCGATTTCTGGGGAGTAGAATCCCCACAGAGAGACCACAGCAAATGTGTGACCACGTCCCGTGATGATACACAGGGTGACGTTTTTCAGCAATGTTAACATCTGGGTGTGGACGCCGAAAGTTTGGCAACTGCTGCTTAAGTTTTTCCACTGAAAATTTGTTGGCCAATATCAATGAAAAAGTGCGTAAGCGACACGGCACAAACCGTTCTTTAGTGCTTTAGCTCTGCTGTCAGGGTTTGAAAAGCAAATAACCGGAAAATGATGGATGTGTTAAAATTCCAGACCCAAAAGTCCATTCGAGATTTTCATTAAGGGAGTCAATGTCATATAACCTGGAATTAATACACAAGCCCTCACCCCCAAACTCCTAGTGATTAAACATTTTGAGTAAGATGAACCTTTTTGGCAACGTCTGTTGCCAACTATAAATCTATAAATTCCTGGAATTCACACCATCCCAAATATTTTCGTGCAATGGCAACCTGCTGATAACATTTTTAATGGTTTATATCTAGCAGGCGTAGACCACGGGTACAGAAGTTCAAGCAAAGACTTCTGGAATAGTGGTCTGTCTGCGAGCGGCTTTTCTGGGTGGCGAGTTTGGACAGACCTCATCGTGCCCCCAAGCCCACCTCCTCACCCAGGTTTTTGTCTCGATGCCCAAGTGCAGCAGGATGGTGAAGAGCGCCAGGCTGGTGATAGGAGTGCCCCAAGAGAAGAGGTCAGCGTCCGAGTCGGAGTACGCCTGGGCCAGAGAGATACGATGTGCTTCTTGGGTGGTTCCATTCCACAGAAATAACACGGGAAAAACAGACTTACGAAGTAAGGAATGAAGAAGCAAACCAGACTCTGGTAGAAGGCATCGATCATGTTCATCCAGAACATGTATGGCTTGTATTCCTGGAAAACATTTTTTAAAAATCACATTACAGGGAGGATCTCAAGGTGTGTGGCGCCTGAAACCTCATATCTTAAGAGACAAACAGAAACTCACGTGTAGAGGAAGCAGAACGGCTACATAAGCTCATCAGCATCCCTCACTGGCCCCTGCCGGCATCACTCATGGCCTATTCTTAGTGCTCAAAGCCCCCCCACAGAACTACAGCGCACAGCTGACCATATGTCTGGGTGGTCAGACACGGCTCTGGACCCATTTTTACTGCAATCTGACTCATAGATTCAAAAGATGAATCTTGTTGTTGTTTGAAATTCAAGTCCATGCCCTCAGCCACATTAACACACACAATCACAGAGATGGTAATAGATACTAAAGTCGCTAAAATTTACTGCAAATAATGATCACATGATTAATCAATTATCAAAAGAATAAACTTTTGTGGTCCAGCACACAGTCCATCTTCATCTCCCCACCCTTGATGATAATCCCTCTGGCCAGCTACCTCTGAGTTCTGCCCACTCATGTAGAGCTGAGGTTGGCCCTGGAGAGTCTCTGCTGACACGTCCTTATCCAGGGTGCCGGTGATCAGTTGAGGGAAGGCGGAGAACATCAGGTTGAAGAAGATAAGAAACCACTGGTCGATCATGGCTGAGCCAGAGAACCCACAGTAGAACTGATACCAGAAGATAAGGGCCACGAACATCTGGAACACCGAGAAGTCCAGATGGACAAATGAATACATTTAAACCTTCTGGCTTCCCCCCACATTCCACTCGCTATCGCCGAAGCAGCAGTAAAGTGTTTGCACTCCCCTGGCATGCAGACCTGGATCATTTCAGATTCTCACCGCGTTCTTGTAGAAGAAATAGAGGATCATGTTGGCCAAGCGGGAGTAGCACCAATGACCGTGGACCAGCAGCAGCTTCTGCAGGTGCTGGAAGCGCGGGAGGGCGAAATCGCTGGCCATCACGGCCTGCGGGAGAGACGACAGATCGGGTACTTCAGCAGAAACTCCCAGAGCTTACAGAGTGCAGTTAGCGAGCCCTCTGCTGATCTCGCACCCATCCAGGTGAAGGACTTTGGCTCAGGGTCTTTTTAATAGAGCAGTACTGGCTGGGACTAAACCCGCAAGCCTCCTATCACCTGTGCCCTTCATTAAGCACTGAGCCCCCCCTCCCCCTGCAAGTCCACGCGACCGGGCGGCGCCCAGTTCTACTTCCTGGGCAGATATCGGAGTTTCTGGCAGCTGAGCTCCATCAGTGATGAGAGTTATCCATCACCCCCCCCCCGACTCTGCTGCTGGGACGTTCCTACGTTACATATTTTAGGAATGTTCCTGGGCTTCAGCTGACACTGAGAAGCTCTCGCAGAAGAGCCTCCGTGATGATAACTGACAAAGCGACCCGCAACAAAGAAAAATTACTGCTGATGTTACATTGTAAAAGAGCCAGGGGACAGAACACCAGCTAATTTAGGAGGCGTGAAGGACTACATCAGAAAATCAGACCATAACGAAGAACAGAATCATTCATCATCTGGCATCCCAGCCCTGTCAGAACCCAGGATTTTACACTAATTAAGTGTAATCGCAGAGTTATTTTAGCGCAGAATCAGGCTCTTCCAGACGTGCCATGCGATGAATCCATGATCTCCTGGCCTCCAGGTTAATGGGGACTCCCCTAAGTCCCACTGGAATGGAGTCAGAGATGGGGTCACTGCTACCCCTGAGGCCGCCGGCTCTGCTTGCGACGACACCGGCACCCCCTCACATATGGTAGATTTCGCGCAACAATAATTTCGTCAGAAACAAACCCCCCCGGGGGCCTCTGACAACTTCATTATTTGAGACGCACTGCCTGGCTGAAATGGATCGCGAGACGTAGCCATACGGAAAGGCTTCGCCCCTTCGCGGAGTGGTACTCCGTCTGGCCCGGCTACGTCTGGCCCGGCCACGTCTGACCTTACCTGCATCCCCTCCTGGCCCGAGATTCCGACACCCACATCGGCCACCTGGATCATGCTGACGTCATTAGCCCCATCCCCTAGGAACAGACACAGAGAAACACCTTTACTTCCCCCCCCCCACAGAGTCAAGATTACTGTTGACACAGCAAAGACAAATTGCTTGGCTTGCGACCACGCAGAACCAGAAAAACCCATGAAGTCACTCTACAAAGAGCTAATCCTGGTGTGGACTGCTCGCTGCAGACCCATGACCCTCTCCTTGGTAATTAATCATTCAGTGAGGGTCACAACCAGCCAGGGCGTACTTAGGGCTGACCTGAACATTTCGGACAGGTTAGTGTCACCCAACTGAATCATGCTCAGGTTGGAAGAGAGAGCCACACGGACACAGCGAGAGCACATGAACTCTGCACATGCCGGAGGCTGTAAGGCTACAGTGACGGCAGGATATGGAAGGAAACAGTCAGACTGAGCAATGATGCGTAGATATAAAACACCACTCTTGTACAGAGTTGGCACTCTTCATTCCAGGTGGAATCTTGCTTGTGTACTAGAAAGGCGAGAAAGCCTGTGTGTTGCGGAGGTGATATTTTCTGACACGTTTGCAGATGGATGCGTTTTTCCAGCGAGACGCATTTTGTTTTTGTGCCATAACGCCTCCACCGGCCAGTCTTCGTGCTCCACGTGGTTCCAGCCGTTCTGTCGTGGCTGGCGTTCTGGGGCCCCATGTCCGTCAGTCGCCACAGTACGGATCTCATAGCCGCTCCACGATCACAACTTTCGTGCTGACAGAAAGTCAAGCACTTCCTGTGAGTCCCTATGAAAAGCTCCTGAAACAGTCAGTAAAAACCTGCTTCTTCATGCACCTGCATGAATAGAACCACGGTGCCAAAGTAACATTTCGGTCCCAAACATTTCAATGTCAAGTGCTGACATGAAATGAAACTCACACAGGTGTTTTGACAGTTACTGAAATGGAAACGTCGTCATTCATTACAAATCTGTCCTGCATTTGGAGTTGCCACCAGATTGGAGGATTTAAGCTGCACTGTAAATCGGTTGTCAGCCATTTGTTATATGATTTTGGACAAATCGGTTCCACCTTCGACTGAAACCAGAAAATATATTAAGGAGTAAAGTGGACACAGAAAAGTCAGTTTGCCACGTGCGACTCAGCCAACCAGCACGTCCGCTAACCACGCGGGAGAGACCCAGAGCGCGGGGTGTTCGCACGATGTCCCCCATATGCAGAGTCAGCAAGAAGCTAAAAATGCTTTAAATAAAAGGAAAAGAGACAAGAAATGAAGGAGGGGAAAAAAGGATTCTCCCTCTGTGACCCAGAAAAGCCTAATGAATACTCATAGGTGTGCGCTCAAGCGGGCCAGACGCTCTGCACACCTGCCAGGGCGAAAGCAAGGCTGCAGGAAATACAACTGAAAGTCCTCACTTCACAGCTGGGAGGCGCCGTTACAAAATTCTTGAAATTCCACAGCAGAAATGGAAGTACCCTTCATTAAACATATTTAATACCTACAGCTGAATTTTGCTCATCATTACAGTACCAAATAAAAATATATGATTTAACATATATATGCAAGCGTGTGTGTGTGTGTGTGAGTGAGTGTGTGTGTCCAGTTCACACGAGTGTATTAAATGGCTCTTGTTCTCGAACTACAGGAGCAGAAGGCAATGTGGCTGGTGTCAGCGATGTCAGACGTGTAAAATCAATGAACCGCCCTCCTACTGAACCACAGCCTTCTAAGGACTGATCACTGGGACTCCAAGTCCCAGGGATTTGGCATTTCCCCCCCCCCACACTAAAGGTCCCACATCTAAGGGCTGATTTTACGTGGCCATTTGCCCACTCCCCCCTTTCAGTTTTGTCAGCACGACGGCCCCCACAAGCACTCTCCTTAACATCATAACGTAAAAGCGAAGGTAACAGCGAAGGCGGACGTGCGAGGACGGTGACGGGCGAGTGGAAGGGGGGGGGCGCCTCGCCTCGCCTCTCAGCTGCGGAAGGGGGGGGGCGCCTCGCCTCTCCCGCCTCTCAGCTGCTCGCGAAAACCACCCTGACTTGGGGAGACCGGTTTGGGTGCCATTTATGAATACCACAGCGCCTCAGGGGAGGATCCGCTCAGTGAGCCCTGCCGCTGCACATGCTGCACGAGGCTCTCCATGGAGCGTGGGCGCAGACGGCGGCGACAGGGACATCCGCAGGGGTCAGGGGTCTCCCCGCCCCGCAGACGGACAGCAGCACTGGGCCGCTAACGGCTTTCAGGACGGCCACGTTCTCAACGGCATCGCTAGCAGCTCGAATGGTTAAACACGTTCTGCTGGTTTTTCTTAAATAAGAGCATCTGCAGGTTTAGACAAGTTAGACTATACGACTCATTAATCCCACGCAAAACTAAGACAGTTTCACAATAACAAAAATGGCAAAAAGCGTTCGCCAGCCATCATTAACTGGTCTCAACCACACTGCAAAACTGGGATCGTTCAATCAGTTCCATCGAATTTGCACTTTCCCCACCTAGAGGCGACAGACAACATTAACTTACAGGCTCACTGTGAACAGCATAAGCGAGTCCGCAAATAACCTCTCGCCTGGCCGCATGCGTTTCAGACATGGACGGCAAACGCACCGTACCTATGGCCAAGGTCATGACCTTCAGCTTGTTCCGCACCAGCTTCACCACCATGCTCTTCTGCAGCGGCGTGGAGCGGCAGCACAGCACGGACCGGCAGCTCCGAGCCACTGACAGGAATCTGTCCTCCAGGCTCCGGTCCAGGGCGTAGGCCAGGGTACGTCCGTCGATCACCAGGCCCAGCCGGTGCGCCAGGACTGGCGGGGAGGAAGGGTCACCCTGCAGGGCACGGCTGGCCTGTTCCGGGGCGTCGCAGAGGAATTTGGACCGAATGTAGTGTAGACTCTCCTCCAATAGAACGGCACAGGCTTCCTGTGACACAGGATAGGGCAGTGGCACAGTGCGGATGACCTTCATATGACCTTGGACTGACAACGGAATGAGCGGGTTCTCCTGACACAGGATGGCCAGTCTAGGACATTTTTATATTACATTACATGCTACAGCAGACAGGCCAGTTGCCTGTGAACGTCTAGGATGGTAAAACTGTCCACAGAAGCATACATGACAGGAGGCTGACCTGCGAGTCGGCATTCAGGGTGATAATCTCCTCCTCGGGGTCGAGCAGCTTGCACGCGTAGGCGATATTGATGGCCGTCTCCTGCTTGTCCCCAGTCAGCACCCAAATTTGCAAACCAGCCTTTCGCAGCGATGCGATGGTCTCGGGGACGCCGTCCTGGAGCCGGTCCTCGATGCCGGTGGCACCTGAACGTGAGGGTGGGGGGCTAAGAATAGGCCACGCCCACTTGCGCATGACCGAAAGGAAGCAGGAGCCTCACCCAGGAGCTGGAGGTCTGTCTCCAAACGCAGGGCCGACTCAAAGAGCAGCTCTTCCCGGCCCTGGATGGCGGTCTCCGCCGCTAAGTGGCTTTTCAGCCAGGCAGCGTAGTCCTCCTTGCCGAGGACCTGGGACACACGTGGCTCAGGTAAGCCCGAACCATGAGCACAGGAGGGAAGGCCACTTTGAGGCTGATCTCGAGCTCAAGGGGAAGATAAAATTTGGGTTGGGGGTGGGCATTCCCTGGCACCATATGGTGATGCACAGGGCTCTGAGCAGTAACTTAACGGGCACCGCAAGCGGGCTTGGCACCGGTGATGTCGCGTTGGCAGCAGCTATATGATCAGGTGAGGTCGTCGCTGGCAGTTCGCAGGCAACAGTAAAACTATACCATCTATTTATAACTGATCTTTAATTTGATTTAACGCACAATTTACAACTGGCACATAAAAAAAAAATAATACACGGACAGCGGATTCTTAAAGCCGTCGTACTTTAACCCGCACGGGCTTGACTGCAGCGACACCCGTTACCTTTTTGGCGATGCAGAGTGTTCGGAGTCCATTGGCAGCATAGAGGTTGAGATAGTTTTGAGTTTTGTAGAGTGTCTTCCTCTGTCGTTTGCCTTTGGTGTCATCTGTAAACACACAGCAGGATCAGGATGAGAACCCTGCTACATCAGTATTACCTAGGGGGTGGGGCCTGCGTGCCTCCTCACCCCCGCCTCTGCTCCTGCCCGGGAATCACGTCTCAGCCCGATGCCAACGGTCGCGTTTTAGACACAGCGCTGTGCTGCCTTGCGCCTCTGTGGCACCGTCGCCAAGCGAATGGCGGAGGAGATGCAAGGACCAGGCTGGCAGCGGGGGGCACAGGGCCTTCCGGACGGCGAGGAGGTTCCAGGTCGGCACAGCCCTGCCTGTGCTCTCCGCCCTCAGCAAAGACAAACAGCCCGGGAGAGGCGGGCCCCCTCCACACTGGGGAGGGTAAACCTCACATTTTCACTCTACAGCCTTCCCTGCCCCCGCCCAACTTCCCTTCTCGAGGGGAACGAAAACAAGCACATCAGGCATCCATACCTCTTCAATAGCCTGCAACACCTTCCCGTTTTGATCCGTGATGGAAGCAGCGTGGCCCACATACCACCACCCCCCCCCCCGCCCCAGCTAAACTAACAACGCGAAGGCGAGGAAGGGCCCACGTCTCTCGCTGCCACAACACAGGAAATGACAAACTTCAGGAAAGAACAGGAAAGAGTCTGTCGAAAGCCAGAACAACGGAGGCTTGTTCTGAGGACTCGCTAAGTGGAAAGAGGTCTTGTGATCACCTCTGCTCAGCTGCCCCTTGGCCGCCCGGGCCACTGAGCGTGCGTCAGGCAGGCAGGCGCGACAGACTCCACCCCCATGGAACACCGCGACATTGCTCGCGGCCCCACCATACCTCAGGCACATGACAACACCCTGCGTGCCGCAGAAATAATCCTCCTCTGGGAAACTGTTCAAATTTGGCTTGTGTGAATATTCTGAAGCTTCATAAAGTCACTTTTTGGATAGAGGTTCTTAATGAGGGAGTCCAACTCACTGTAAACACACTCAGTAACCAAAGGCGTACCAGTGAATCCAGGGGGACTGCACCCCCCCCCCCCCCCAGAGGGAATCGCGAGCAGAGCCTCACCTGAGCTGACCTGTGCCCACTCGGCACTCAAATGCAGTGACAGGCAGCTGCGGGCCCCGGGGCCAAACAGTGACAGGCAGCTGCGGACCCCGGGGCCAAACTGCAGAGTCTCAGAGCTGTGAGCCCAGCCGTGATTCCAGGCTGCTGCTCTGCCACTGAAACACCGGCTTACCAGGACACTACAACCTTTTAAAGAGGGGTCTCCATATTTCAAAGTACCTAAAAAGTAGTTTTGAGCTTAAAATAAAAAAACTATTCAATCTTCACAAACGCTCAGTTACACAAGCAACGCGAGAAGAACACTGCTAATGTAACTGCTAACCACACAAAGACCGTGGCACCCAGGCCCCTGACTGCAGATCAGACCTGGTCTGACCACTGATCTTTAGGCCACAGTCATATTAAATAATTACGGTGGATTCCGAGTGTTGCCATAAACCGTTTGGGTAAGCAGGCTAATCAGCTGAACTTTCAGAATGACTTAACATGGCCGCAAAGCCCTACTTGAAGACCAGCATCAACTGGCTGTGCTTTTGCGTTTGCTTAAGGCGCTCGTGAACCCACACAGGCCAAACGGCGTCCTTCTGAGAGACTGAAATATTCATCTCCGCTGGCATCTTCGAGCATGTCCTTGCTGTCCTTCTGAGAAGGACTATGGGGACCTGTGACTGTGCATTTCGCTTTAAGAGATTCCCTTAAATGACCCAGAGCTGTTTTTCCCCTACAGATGGGAACACCTGAAGCCTCTCAGTGGTGCAGAATGGGTCATGAAGCCCATATTCTTAACGGTCACATCACCCCCCACTACCAACGGGCCATCAGACTCACCTGAGGTGGGCGGTCTTAGGAGGTCCATGATAACAGAGTCTGCTCCTTTGCTGTAGACCATGATCTCGTCTGTCAGTGGGTGGCGGACCACCACAGACATGCGCTTCCGGGTCGAGTCGAATCCCAGAGTGTGCAGCAGCTCGAAGGTCAGCTTGCCCAGGTGAGGCAGCTCCACAGTCACCTGATCAGGGAGCCGGCCAACCAGGGCGCACTTGTACGCACGAGCAGCATAGACCAGGGCTGCCTCGTCCGGCGACTCTGCCTCGTAGCGGAGCTCCGCTTCCTCAGAAGCAGAGTGTGGTGGGACAGCTCGGAAGGATCCGTCCAGGGGGCCGAGGGAATTTTCCTCCTCCAGCCTGAGGAGGACGCCATCGGCAGACGGCGACGACAGGAGGCTGGAGCCGGCCCGCGGCGCAGAGCTTCTGGTCGCCAAGCTGGATGAGCTGCTGCTGTTCGAGCCTGAGGCGAGGCGGCTGGGAGTGAAGCGCTTGATGAAGTCCTCGATAGTCTTCACGGGCGACTTCAGCTCGAACCTCATCCGCACCTATGACAGGAGACTCGCCTTAGACCCTAGTGCTGGGCACCCAAAAAGATACCGCCCTCTCAAGCCCGTCAGCGAAACCCGATCAGCGTTTGTCCACGTAAACTAATAAATGCGCATTCACAGAGAGGTTCCAGAACCTGGTTCCTGGTTCCGAGTCACTGGACTGTCTGAACTGGGAATGTTTGTAACTCCTGGCCACTTTCCTATGTCCCTTTCACATCACACAGGAACTAGGACCTTTATACTAAGTATGCACAGACGACGCAATAAGCTTGTAGGTTAAACTTCACACAAAGCACCCACCACAACAGAACAACGGAGGGTGGACAAGTTGTTTTGACGGTTATTTGTTACTTATTGGGGGAATCGATCGCGATCACAATGGAAGTACATTATATATTTTACTTATACAGCCAGCAACATGTTTACAATTCTTATTAAATGCGGCCAGCAGATCAATATAAAATAATGTAAGGATGTTCCATTAATAAGCCCTGGCAAGTTTCACTGCTGCCACTGGTGATGTTACACAAAAGTATGTCAGTTATTGGTTGAATTTTCTGATGCAGAAACTTGGAGATCCAAGAAAAAAAAATGCATATTAAATCGATAAGGTACAAAAAAGTTCTATACGCTCAACTTTCGATCTGCTACTTCCACCTCTTTCCTATGCATGTCTGCATGACTTCATAGTTAATGTACTTGTGGCTAACTAATTAGAAAAGATTGACCAATCAGCAAAGTTTATATGCGTATGCGCCTCTCCAGTAGTTTGTGTCTGAATGAAATGTACCCAGTCCAGAGTAGGTCCTAAAAAGGGTTCCAGAACTGCCTTAGAGGAACTAAAAATCGGGCCGTGTCCCTGCAGTGTGAACACAACAAGTACTGGTTCTGGAAAAAAGTACCTGAAGTGTGAAATCACCATTTCTAACTGAAAAGCTTCAGATCTGAGCACACTCAGGAGGCCAACCGGGGAACAGCCAGTGCAAAGGATAAGATGAGACCTCCGAACATCTCCTGACGGAATGGAGCACCTTTTGGCGCGGGTGGTCAGGGGATGACACCACGACGGTGTTGCAGATGGCGAGCGCCACGAAGAAATCGATGATGTCCGAGAGCTCGGAGGGAAGCTGGGCCAGCGGCTGTGCGTGAAGGCGCATGAATTCCATCTGGCTGGCGCAGTCGTTCACCTTGTCCAGGAGTTGAGGGTCGGGCGTGACGTCCTTCTCCTGAAGAAGCACGGGGAGCCACATCACATGACTACAGTCACGACCACGAAGATGCCGAAAATGATGGCAGCAAAAAAGCAAGCAGCTGTCGACGCTTAGTTAACGCACATCACAGCTGTAAGCTCATTCAACTTGTTATAGTCACTAAACTCTTACGCACGTCAGATACTAAAAAGCCCTTGCTTAATGTATACAATTATACGTCACCATACATTCTATCATTTTAGTCATCCCATTTCCCTAGCCAACGTTAATGAACATCCCCGGTTAACTGCCATCACCTAGACGGCCAGCAGGGGGCAGCTGAGGTACCGACCATGGGGCTGCTGAAGGCAGTGTGTTTGGACAGGATGCTGGCCCGCTTGGCCTCGGCCCGGCTGCCCGTGCGGCGGTGGGACTTGGTGCTTTGGGAGCGCAGGACGACGCGGGCGCTCTGGTGGCTGCCGGCGCTGTCCCTCCGCGGCAGTGTACCTCCTTGGGACATGCAGTCCTCCTCCTCGGAATCCAGCTCCTGGTACATGGCCAGCCGGCGTGCTGGGGGGGGGGGGGGAGGGGGGCACCCATTTAGGGATTGACCTTCCATTTCAGATTTCATCCAAACACCCACAAAATGAAACC
>JAODUD010000080.1:2151415-2166738 GCA_026784285.1 Stomatorhinus walkeri
TACGGAGGGTTACACGGAGGTTAAGGGTGGCGTGCTGCCACGTTACGGAGGGTTACACGGAGGTTAAGGGTGGCGTGCTGCCACGTTACGGAGGGTTACACGGAGGTTAAGGGTGGCGTGGTGCAATGTTACGGAGCGCAGAGGGTTACACGGAGGTTAAGGGCTGTGTGCCGCCGTGTTACGGAGCGCAGAGGGTTACACTTGCGGCGTGGAAAATAACACCGAGGTCGCGACGTAGCTTCAGCTCAAGACAACATCCCACAAGGCTGTGCAGCATGGGTCAGTCGGGGGACGGCGCCTAACAGAGGACCTTAAAAGCCAGAAACAGAAACCTGAGGAGACAGGCAGCCACTCCGGCAGTACATGCACATGACGGTACAGAGCTGTGTACCATGACTGCAGAGCTATTTCTAGGTGATTGTCTCTGCATGTTTTAACAGGAGGGCACTTGTCTATGGAGTCCTGCATTAATCTGGTCCAGCGACAAGCTCTGATACTGAGGAACAAACTGTGGTGTCTTCCTGACGGGCCAAACCCAAACACAGTACGCACTCCGCTCTGTTCAGCTCTCCCCAAAAGTGGGTGAGTCGCCCAGGCTAACCAACAAAGCCAGCCCTCCTTCTTTGATTAGCCCCGCGCGGCCGATTTGCACTGACGCCCAGCTCCGAGGCGTAACCATGACAGCGAGTTATTCAAACAGGAATAAATTACAGTTAACACGAATCAGATAGCGGTCACGAATGACACCGAACAGCAGGTCGAACGGGACTCTGCGGTGTGAATCATTCAGGGCACAAAGCAGAACCTGTTGGGATGAACACTTACAGCACTCAGGGCTGGAAATATTAATCCACACACCTGCTTACTTTCTGAACACCACACAGGAGAAATGTGTATAATTTGAATGTGCCATTTTTTATACGCACAGATACAAGCAATGAAAGGCCTGTTTTGTGTCTTCTCGATTCCAATTTCTTGACTCCTGCCAGAAACCTACTTACTGATTCTGAATTTAACATTTCATTTTCCCTTTCGGGTATCTTCTGAAACCTGTCTTGGTTTTTTTCCTTCATTTTGTTGCATCTAGTACTGAAATAATAACGATTTAAGTTGTGTGCTTTATTTATGAAGTACAGATATGCATACTGAAAGCATGCAAGGGTGTAGATACGCAGATCCACAGGTGTGCGGTCTTGCAGGGAGGACTTTTCACACCAAATTATTGCCTGAAACTCCAGGTGAGTGGACTGACTACCGGTAATCGCTTCAACAAAACAGTTATGGGTCCGATTTGAAGGGAAATGGGAAGAAGCAGCAGAGTTTCTGTATTTCACGTCACCTTTAAGTGCTGTTTTGTGCTTAAACTCTTACATGTCTTACTGGCAGAACTAACACAGGAACATGCAGAGATTCACATCACACTGTGCTTGAAGGCGAAGACCACCAAGAACTCAGCTTCATTCAGCTGGTGATGTCGTGCATTTCTGAAGGACATCTCACGCTGCATGCACCCCAGGAAGGAGAAACCATCCTCTAGCTTCTAAAACATTTCACCCTCTAGAGCTGTGTAAAGACAAGGGGTTTCTTGGGCAGAGATTTCTGTTAGAGTCTGCGCAGGAAATACTGCTCCTGTTTATAAGCTAAACCTCAATTTCCCTCAACGCTTTGGTGTGACGAGTAAGGAACAGAAACGTCGGTGATCAGGGCACAAGAACAGCAAAGCCGGATCACTTACGCTACTAAAATAATGATGAACGACATAAGGACTGACCAAGTTTAAGAGGAATCCCACCAATATTTCATACAAAATGCTGAGCATTACACCAGCTAAACCACTGACTTAAGGCCTCAAGTTACACCGAATACACCAGCATCTGTGCCGTTGGAATTTATGAATATGAATTTGCTGTGAAAAGAAATTGCAGGGAATAATCCCATTAAGACAGAATTTAGGAAGAAGTCTGAGCTGTTTTGTTAAGCACATTTCTAATATTTCTGCAAAATGACAGAATTCATGTAAATTCGGCAATGTTCATGTTATATTACAGTTGTGGATCGTAAATGAGACAACTTAATGAAAATTGCGAATTTCTTGAAAAAACAGTGCGCTGATTTTTGAAAAAAATATCAATCTGCCCTCCTGATAACGATCAGATTGTTTCATTTTTAGATTTAAATTTCAAACGCCACGCCCGAAGAAGGCTTTAAACATTCATTACTGAAAGATTTCACGAATCGCGCAACGTGTCCAAAATACATGAATCACCAGGCCTTGTTAAAAGGCACTGATGCACTAATTCATTTTAGAACCTGGATGTACTTTCGCAGGCAGCAAAACCGACAGCGATATCACAGAAACCTTTGATCACGTCACTTCAATACCGTGTTAAGCCGCACAGAACGTTAAGGAAACCTATCAAACATACATAAGAAAACGCTGACGGTCGGGGAAAGAAAAAAATCATTACCCTAATTCACCCCTGCAATGCAGCCGAACTCCGCCGTTGTAAATAGGCCTACAGGTAAAATTACTTGCCATTAACGGTATGTCAGATTTACTACAGAACAGTGATCCGGCTGCGTAGAACACGCATGATCCTCAAACGCTGAAATTACCCCAACGAGTCTAAAACGAGCCGCCTCCCGCGCACACACAGTACAGATAGCCTACTCAACAGTTATTTTTCTTTTGGGCTTAAATTAAATGTTTGATATTTAGTTAAGGGTGCTTTCGCTAACCATGCGATACATTAACGTTGGGTTACGGGGCACAGTGAATATGAGATTACAGAACGAAATACCACTGAGCGGATTCAGCACCGCGGACAGCAAACGAGATCTGTCTACGGTTATATTTATTTAGCCAAGAGACAATTTTCCAAAGCAGAGTACAGACGAGGATCAGAGGGCAGGGTCAGAGAACAACCGGGGTTAAGGGCCTTCCACCCGAGCCCAACAGTGACGCCACTCCGCAATCACGGGATGTGAACCAACGACCTTCCGATCACGAGCGCAGAGTCAGAGATCACGGCACGCGGAGAGTCGCACATCGCAGGCTTGTCAGGTTCGATATCACCGAAGAACAACCAATGAAGCATCTGCATTTCGTGTAAACTTCGCTTTAAATCTAAATGTAAATGTAAGTTTTACACTTTAATCTCCAACCTTAGCGCCAGGTGAACCTTTAGACTTATAAGGTTTTAAGTTCCTCCTTAAATAGTAGACCACGTTAGTGGACGTGTGCCGAAAATTCTGTCCAAAAGAGCAACATCTTTGCTAATTGCACTGCATCATTTTGCTGTGAGAGAAACTTGATAATATGCTGATGCGGCGTTCGCGCTTCCAAGTTTTCCAAGTTTGCGTGACTGTTTATTGCCAAATATCTCGTAAGTAGGTGATAGGGTTGTGTATTGATAATTAGCTGTGGAGAGTAGACAAGTGCTGTCACGCCCCAAACATTTGGGCTTACTGGACAGGTGTCAACGAGGCCATATTTCCATCTAAATTACGTGTGGGGCGTGTACTCGAGATCCGTACCGCAAAATCGACTTGATCTGCAAGCTCCAGGTGACGATCCCCCGGCCTGGTCTGGGACGGGGACTGGACGTGCTCAGCGTTTGCGTATGGCTCGGGTAAGAGTGCGCTCCGCCTCAACCGGCTGCTGTCGTGGCCGTGCCAAAAAAAAAAAAAAAACTCCCGAAAGCCTTCAGATCGCCTGAGTTTCACTGGTCTGCCGCCTGCACACGTCCATGAGGAGTATGCTAGGCTACAGAAGGGTTAGCGCTCTGCGCAGTGATAGAATCACTTCACTCACTTCACAAGTCAGACGACTGTAGGGGTTACACACAACAGCAGGACACTTCATGAACAAATCCCCGTCAATCATCTTAAAATGCACCAATTTAAATATGTTTCGATAACCACAGGTTTATCTGGAGGATCAGTTGCACTGACTATTTACAAGGCCACGCATTTTTCTGTGATGAGATCCTACACAGTTCATACAATGCACGTATACGGATCAAAACTTATTTCCAGAGACAATTTAACTGCCCCATCCATCATCCTTGAGCAATATCACTAAATCAGTTAAGGGACATGGAAATAATTGCAATGGGGGTTTGTATTCCTTGAAAACACGCTGCAGGATACTATAGTGAGATGATCAGATACATAACGTAATGAATGGATATGTGAAGTAATTTATTAAATGGAAGAGGAGCCGTGCACTCACCATATTGACTTCTGAGACCATGTCTATACTTGCTACGTCTATGCTCATGCCAACAGCAACCGGGGCACCTGAAACACGCATTTTGAAAAGTATAATTGTTGCACGATCAGGGTTAAAATATCGAAATATTCAAATGACTTTAAATGCTGTCCCCGAAGAAAACAAGCAAATGTTTAAACTGGAACACATCGGCGTCACGTAGCCTTTATAAAACGACTTACCCCCAAAGTCTGGTCGAAGACGAATATCGTATCCTTTTAACAGTTTGTCGACTGTCTCCTTTACAAAAGACATATTCCCTGGCTCGTTGGCGCTGAAGGAAAAAATTATGGTTAGTCTCACTTTCGAAAGCAGACAGCCCTCCGCACCGTTCAGCTTATTAGGCTACCGGACACTTACCTCTGAGCACAACACACAAATGCTACGATGATTGGTGCATAAATAAAACCAAATAGTCTTCTTTTCCGAAATCCCCACATCCCTTACCGTCTGAGTGACTAGTACTCGGGAAATTGACGCTTTGACGGGACGCGTTAAAGCGCAGATTGTCCTAACGATTAGAGATCAGCGTACTCCATTAGCGGCTGATTTCTCAAGTCATTGTCGGAGTCTGGGACTGCGTGGATCGCTAAAAAGGTTTCGCAGCAGTCCTTCCTGCACTTCGTCTTGAATTCAAACGGTGTTGTTAGGAAGCTTGCTCGGTAAATACCATGCATTTTGTTGAACACATTGCTGGCGACGGGAAGTGGCTGGGACTTAGATAGAAAAACATATATTCTCTTCAGCACCGACTTCCAACGTACGTGGTATACTCTTTAGAAATCCGTTTTGTGATGTCTTTAGGCGAAGCACAAACATCGGTCCAAACAGGAGTGTGCAAAAACAAGGAACATCTCGTCCGAATGAGTACGCCACACCATATAACTCCACGATTATACAAGTCTAAGCGCAGAAATTCCGGCGGTTTCTGCCTTTTACGCTTCTCCTACTCTTTAAAATCGGGTGGTTACTGGGTAAACATGTTGCGCTGAGTTTGCTGAAATTGGCAGTCAAAGAGTAAAAGAGTCACTCTAAGTAATGCGCCCACGTGATGCGGCATTCGGCAATATAGTGCAAAAGCGCGACGGCCGCGCCGAGTGGTGGGACTTAGGGTCGGCAGACACTCTGGAGACAGATCACCTGGCGTGGGCATGCAAATGAAGGTCCACCATAACGCACCTTATTCCTAAGCAAGCCGCCATTATGACAATCGTCGTCTTAATTCATTATGGAATTTGGGTACGCTTGGCAGGCTGGATCTGATATAATCAGATGATTATTGGGTATGTTTCCTTGGGAGATTCCTGGGAACGTGCAATATTAACTATAGTTCATTCCAAAAATAATTAAATAAACATGAACCGATAAAAGTTAAAAAAAAAACATTTAAACTGCTTTGCACAGGTCCAAGGAGTATGTCTTTTAATTAGAGAGTATGTCTCACTGTGTAGTGTGTTTATAGGGAACAGAATATCTGAATTTCACTTTGTAGTGATTCCCGTAAATCATGGAACAAATGTTACAGATATTTTCATAATAGCTGAGGACAATAATTCTGTTTTCTTAGGTGAATCGGGTAATATTAATGTTATTTTTACGGCTTATGGCATGTGCAAGGAAAGAGTTTAATGGCGTATGACATTCTGTTCTGTGCGTAAAGTGGGCTTTAGACATTTAGGGCTACTATACATCTATTAAAATGTTGTTACTGAAGACGAGATCCCTGAGCTACCAGCTGTGAGATGTTTACGGCCGTATTCTTTGAAACTTGCTCTTGATAAGTTCAGCACAGACAGCGCCGTGACTGCGCATGTTTGTTATGAGGTGGCTGCAGCCCATTTATGTCTTTTTGTAGCTTTGAGGATAAACGGAGCTGCAACCCATTTATGTCTATTTTGTAGTTTTGAGGATAAACGGGGCCGCAAACGGTGAAGGTTTCACGTGAGCTGTGCAATGACTGAAGCCTGCTGTCCCGCCTGTCATGATTTTAAAAAGTGCCAGTGGAACCAGTGGCATGATTTCAGTGGTGACCTCAGTGGTGGTGGGCTTGTCACTTTGCCGCCGTTTACACACAGGTGAGATCTGAAGGAAATCACCGGAACCGCTGCGGCTGGATGCCACGGTGCGAGAGCATCGGAGCACGGCAGGAGCGAAGCCCTCTCGATCTCCCAGCTGCATTAGCATCCAGAGCGCCCCTGGAAACGGATGCTGCTGTCTTAATTTGTTTATGGTCTGTCTGGGAGACGTGAGAACTCAGGGGCTGCTTCCCGGGAAAGCAATATGAAGCATTTGATCTGAGTGGGCAACCCAATCCTCTTATTCCACAGAGACAGGAAACTTTTTCACTCTTTACTTTATTCATGTCCATGACCTCATTATTTAATTAAAGCCTTGCCCACCCCTCCCTTTCTCTTAGACCATTTATTATATTTTTAATGTTCTATTCTTCCCTGTCTTGTAAAACACTTCCATGCCATTGCTGGAATAAACCAGTACAGAGTTATCAGAACAGACGTGCAGGACAGTGCAATAGTCGTAGGCAATGAAAATGACGTCTAGATGATCTTCCGGTTGATGTAAACTTGTGACGTTATGTCTGTGAAAGTGTGTCAGCTTAGCCATGCCAGAAGCTCCCCGAAAGCCACTCCAGCATTTGCAGTGACCATCACGTGTGTTTATTGACTTGCACTGGCACACATTGAATGGCTGATCAATGCCCCATTAACTTATTTAACTAATTAGGTTAAGTTAGCTGGAGATTAAATTTAACAGATATATGAAATGACCGGGAAAACTTTGGGAACTGAAGTGGTTCCCAGCGAGCCGTCCGACTAGATTTCAGTAACTTTTTAGAAAACAGAAGAAATTCTGCTTAGTTTTTACTGCTGTGTATTACTGGTAATTTGTAGATGTTCTAATATTGAATTTTTTTCCTTATCAAATATACCCTTACTATCCAGATTTTCTTTGACTGCCTAAGATTTTTGCACGGCACTGTAATTCTCCCCACTTTCCACATGTGACCCTCGAGAACCCAAGTAAAGGAACCAAAAAAAACAAGGTTCTGGAATTGATAGACTTATGTGCCACCTGCATGCTATCTAATAAATGGATGACTGGCGCGAGGGATGGGGTGTCCTGGTGAAAAGCTTCGTGAAGTCATAAAGATGGATGCCACATCTCCCAGAGCACCATTAAAAAACCACAAACGTGGCGTCTTTTTGTTCGTTTTATTTGCAGGCATCGCTGAAGGCGGCATTCAGACAGGACAAGAACCTGGGAAACTCTCCAGTGTTCCAGTTGCAGATTAGAACTACAGAAGTTTGGGGCAAAAGGCATTCAAGACGACAGGAGGGTAGCTGTCTCGGAATAGCTAGAATATGAATAAACATATAAATGCCAGTACTACACACGGCCAGAGCCACCCACACAGCCATACACGAAGAGCTCTTTCCAAAAACATGTTTCATCCGCAATCGCTCTCTCTGTGGTGACAGGACCAGGAGGAACCCACGTGTGGATTCCGGTTACATGCACTGACAAAAGCTTTTCCATTTTCTTTCCCATGTCGCCCGTCGAGAACAACGACCGATTAAAGGGATTCGTAGGACTGGAAACACCCACTGTTCCGGTGGTGGTGATGGGGCGGGGGGGGGTTCTAAATGAAGTAACTACGCGGTATGCCCAAGAGGGCTTTAGAGGAAGTTCTATCAGTCCTCCACCGAAAAAATAAAAGAGATATGTTGCATCATTCTTGTTTCAGCTTATCTCATTGGTTCTACGTGGGAGCCATCCAAACCGATAAACAGGCTGACGATCGGGCAGACAAGACCATTTTACATACACAGGCAGGACGCTCACATATAAGAATGTTTATTTACATACACTGACCCATACAACAGTAGCCTTTTTACAACCTTTTAAACTGCTCTGCCGGATATATCTGTGCAGCTTAATGCAGTGCCATGTGATGGCTGTTTTGATGGAAACGTCTTTCTTACCTTGTATCATAGATTGCATAGAGTCTCTTGTTTTCTTGCACAGCATTCCTGTGAAGGACAGAGAAGGCAAAGTGTGATCACGCTGGATCGGTGTGGAAAACGTTAAACAACGTATGTGTGCGAATCCCAGAATTCTGCCCATCAGAACTACATTTAAATGAATAATCAAGGCTTCTACCAACTGTATGAATGCAGCTTCTTTATCTAATGTGGGACGCATAACGGGCTATTTGGTCCCGTTGAAAGCAGTCACTGGATAAAATCAAATACAATTTGACAACGCCATTTTAGTCAAGGCCGGATATAACATTCAGAACCAAAACATTTCTTTCAAGACCAAGGGCTTCTCAAACCTTTGTCCCTCTGCTGTGTCGGTGAAGGTTACCATGGTAACCCCAACTTTTCAGACTCAAGCGCCGTAGAGAGCGCTTACAGTAGTGCAGGGACAATGGGACTTTTAGTTGTCACCGGACACGTTTTTTTAATTTTATTAAAAAAAAATAGAATCAAACAATGTAGTTTGATGAAACTTATCGCGATCACCGGACAAACCGCGCCACCACATATCAACAAATGTTTACCGACAGTCACGTTTCGTCATCGCCCGTCAATCATTTTTGATACATATTTTTTTAAGCCAAGTCTTACGTTCAGCTGTACCTTCAGCCACGAGCAATATGGTATCAGTATACTTCAACACGCAGTAAAATGTTGCAGTATTTTAATATATATATATATATATGCATGCTTTAATGCCACGTAAACGGCCACGCCACTACTCCTTTTCATCTGTCTGCGGTTAAAAAGTAATAATTCAGTGCTGCTTTATACCAGGATTTCACATTGGAACGGGGGTGTATTGGAGAATGATTTTTCAGTTTTACAAATTGACTCATACTGCAAAATGATACATGGCGCCGCTGTGGTGCTTACATTCACGCGTTAAATCAGATCTTCATCGTTGACGTGTTTACTTCACTATAAGCTAAAATCGTCCAAATATTACCACCACGACAATCAACGAAACTTTAAACCTACACCATTTTGTTTCAAAACAATTCCACGTTGAATTGTGTCTTGTGGTTCATTTGTGGTTATATTTGTTTTCCCTCTTCTCTTTTAAAATATAAAATATATAAATAACATGAACATACATCTAAAGAATCTGAAGCCTTTTGAATCCTGTACATTTTCACCAAATGTCTTTATATCTGCTGTGTTTATATTACATCGATTACATCATCATTAAGAGTTGCTCCAGTTCACGTGCAGTTTAGCATTTCCTCTTAGTCTGTAATAGGCCTACCTGGATTTTATATTAAACGTACCAGTATCATCGGAGAGATTAAGGTTTGAAGTGAACTAAAATGCAAATATTGTGTGGATTGTTTAAGGGGCGGTTAATTGTTTAACTAGTTGACAGTAGATCAATTAATGCATGTAATAGATATCACTCAGAGGGAGGTTATACCTCCTTTTAATGCGTGAGTGCTTTTTAATTCAGTTGACACGGTCTTTCTAATCCGGAAAACATAGGATTAGAGTTCCCTCTGACGGCTGCCTTTAAAACTACTCTCTCTCTCTCCCTCCTTCGACCTCTTTCAATGTTCGTTTGATCGCACCATTGTACTGAATATATAAGTCGGTTACCTAACCTCCTCATTCACTGGCAATCAGTGGCATGAGTCTAGTTAATATTGGGCGCCACCAGGGTGCCTGGCATTTCAAAACCGTTCCGTTTCTTTGTCTGCACTTTAACCTTATTTAACCAACGGTAATTGAATTAATGGGCAGAAGCGGCGGGCCCCTCGAAAGGGAACAGGAAGGGATTCTCCTTTAGCCCCCCTTCCCGAGAATCAGATAATACCGTGGAGTAGGCTGGCTTTGATGTTAGAAGTTCGCTGCTTCTTTTTATTCGCATCGGCAAGAAGGACGCACACTCCTGCCTCTTGTATTCGCAGTAAAAGCTGACGAATTGGCTAACCGGGAAAAATGCCCAGTAAGCAGAGTCCTAGAGTTGAATATCCGCACATTGTATTGCTGCGGACCAGGAGAATCTCTTTCGCCTGCTGAATCATACGGATCACCTGTTTTTTTCCGCCTGTTGTCTTTTTCGTTTATATATTGCCGAAAGAAGGACGTTACGTTTATCCAAAAGGAGGCGGCATCCTTCATTTTGCATCATTTTTCTTTTTTTTTTTTTGCTAGAACCATCAGAGCGGCACCTTGGCGGCGGGAATATTAAAAGAAATTGACGAGGACACGCGGAACCTGTAGGGAGCGGGTACGAGCCTCCCTTTCGTGTATCAGCCGTACCTGCGCCGGACAGCGGCGCAGCTTCGCGTTTCAGCACCAGGGTGTTAAAAGAATAGGATGTCGGTCTGATAACTGCAACTGGCTTTTCCGAGGCATCGACAAACGAGGGAAACTAGGCATGGAGACCGGGGTGGCTGGTGTGGTTTTGGTTGAATGGCCGTAGACAAAGAATCACCAAGAATAGCGAGATGTCCGGATGTCACGGAGCTTCTGGTCTTATTCTTTGTATGATTCGAGAGTCCAATTAGCGCAGGGTTCTTGCGGCTGATGGGTGATCAATGCGTTAGATGTTTGAAGCTGTACCACAAAGCTGCTGTGATTTCTCCTCTCCACTCCATGAGCTCCAGTCACATAGGCTAATACTACACCATCAAGGTATTTATTCTCACTTGAATCATGTATGAATCGTGTTGAAATTCTTAGTGTTTTTTTCTTTGTGTAAAAGGGACGTAATACCGTTATAATACCTATTTGAGCACTACCAGAGGAATGATACGCAGCAGCCTTCGTCATTCTGCAAACAGTTGCAGCAATCTGAAAATTCATTAGGCTTAAGGCGATACTGGTAATTACACAGAATTCCTGTGAATCGTGATTTTTGCACGTCATCAGTGATCACCACGTCTTGTAACATACAGTGGTGCTGTTAAACTGCATTCAGTCGTTATGTTCTAAGGCAGCTGGATTGCCGCAAAGCGAGATTTTAGGTTTAAGTGAGAGATGGGGGGACAGCATTGTCAGTGACTGACTATATTGCATAATTGTGATGCAGCAAAGTCTTATTAAATTATATTAAATTATATTGAATGTATTGATGATGTATAAGATACTAATGGATTATGGTGTGCAGGCTTACATTACGTTATGAGAGTCGTGTAATGAGGCCGTAGTGCCTTTGTGTATAACAAGATGTAGATAATGCGATATTATGAGCCTTGATAAACGTTCAAAGGCAATAATGTAGATTATGTGACGCCGACTGATAATGACAATGCTGGCAATTAATACAGATAATTAATGTTACAATGTTAAAACGAATTTGTCACGCCACTGGTAACATTTAATTGAACGTTTTTACATTGTGGTTTATGGGATTTGCAGTTTTGATCGTAAAGGCAGTAGTTCCCAGGTCGTTTCGGGTAATTAAGTCTTTGTTTGTGGGACTCATGAGTTTGTTACCCAAACGCGCATTTTTTCGTATTTTCTTGCAGGGATGGACGATGGGATGCCCTTCATCTCAACAATGAAAATTCTTTTGGCCGTTGTCTGTCTGGTTAGCTTTAACTGCCAAATAAGGTGAGATTCGATTTATTTTCTCAAATGTGAAATTCATATTCATAAGTGAAATCAGATGTCCTGCCTTCGAACTGGCTTCCGACATTAAATTCAACTCACTAAATCATTCGAACAATGTAATGCTATAGCAATGAACGTGTAAACGTGCGAACACATTTTCCATTGTAAATATTTCCTTTATTATTGTTATGCAGCCCCCAACCTTTTTCCACATATTTATATAAGAATACTCTGAATGCTCCTGATTTTCTTTTAATCAGGGAATTTTGATTTTGGAAGCGTGGTAATGTTTTTGGTAGCGCGCGTGTTGATCTGTCATGTCCCTCAATGTATTTCATTTGCATTTTACAGTCTTTCGCAGACCACAGCAGGAACCCTGAAAGAGTCCGAAACAAATGACAACATCACGATATTCACTAGGATCTTGGACAGGCTGCTGGACGGTTATGATAACCGACTACGCCCTGGACTGGGAGGTACTCCAGAGTACAACTTCACGGTCCAGTTGTAGCTGCACAAGTTTACGTCAGATTATATGGCTACATCATAGGTTGTGTGTTATACGTATTCCCTCAAACCTTTGCACTTTACTTTGACGTCCTTATAGGCTACCTCGCAGTGTCTATACTGTCATGTGATATAGGATTGTATTGTTGCTTATCAGCACAGTATCAAAATGTAGTACACTTTGTTTTTTCATATGTTGGCTGACATTCGTCTGTTATGTAGGCTACTTTTACACCCTTACTTCTAAGTCGTTTTGGGCAATAATAAGTTTTCGTATAACCGTAAATGCGACAGAGCAGCGGGGTCCCAGCCTCGGTACAATGGAGTGGATAAGGCGCCGCTATTTCCAATATCGATCGATGCAGCTGTCCGAGCGCTTTTGTCCAGCCTATTGTTAATTGGGAGAAATTGAAAACATGGCGCCCCCCTCTACTTGCCCTTTATTCTGTGAATGGGGAGGGTAGGCTAAGGTGCCTTCGGAGGGCCAAGGCTACCGCTGTAGATGCTGGAGCTTACGTGAAAGCGGACCACCCTCCTCGCCGACACTGAGCATGACCGCCTCCGCGGAGGCGCGCTTCAGTCCGCAGAGTGTGACCTTCAGCACCAGCGTTCACCCTCCCTTTAAACGGGGTGGGGGTTCATAAAGAGCGCGCCGCAGGTTCTATGCGCGAAGGAACTTGCCATTACGCTCTCTTTTACAAAATAAAGTCCCCGCACAGCAGTGTAAGATGCTTTCATAGGGAGCGAAGGACGGAAGACGATATAGTGATATTGTATTCCTTAGTTTCATATGTGATGTGTGACAACACTTGATTATGCTTGTCCGTTTACTCATTGGAATGTGCACAAATTGTAAGTGGATGGAGGTGCTGTGCTATAATCAGTATCAACCCCATGGACCCCACAACCCTCCTAATCTTCAACCCAAAGTTACGCCCTTGTGTGTAACAACACTTGATTGTGCTTGTCTATTTACTCAATGGAATATCATAGTTGGCTGTTTTAATGTCTTCGAATTTAACCGGGTCTCCGGTTCTGTGATCGAAATTAGTGGCTGCACGTGCCAGACATGGTAAGTAGTAGCATTTCTACCATTTAGCCACTTAGACCTTTGCATCAAGAATAACGTGAGACTGCACAGACCTTAAGCACTGAGCAGAGCTTTTTTTTCTCACTCCAAACATTTATGTTTCTTTACAGAGAAAGTAACGGAGATCAAGACGAACATCTTTGTCACTAGTTTCGGCCCGGTTTCAGATACCGAAATGGTAAGGTCTTGTAGTTTCACGCAATTAACAAGTCACTTGTCTTCTGTATATATTTTTAACAGTTTCATCATAGTTTACATGAGTGCATTATGCAACTTTTAATCTGAAATAAAGCGACGTAAAATGCAAGATGTGATTATCAGATCGCCGTCCTTTCCCACAGGAATACACGATAGACGTGTTTTTCCGGCAAAGTTGGAAAGACGAGCGGCTTCGTTTCAAAGGTCCGATGGAGATGCTTGCTCTGAACAACCTTCTGGCCAGCAACATCTGGACGCCCGATACCTTTTTCCTCAACGGCAAGAAATCCATCGCACACAACATGACTACACCGAATAAGTTACTGCGTCTGAAGGACGACGGGACGCTCCTGTACACCATGAGGTAGGTCCTCGGGTCCATTAAACACCTTCCATATACACGCATGCATATGAAGTAAACAAGAACAAACCTTTGGAGTTTTGTTTTATTTTCATTTGATCACTTTCTATAGCGACAGAAAGGATCCACGGCGAGTCTTGTGTTGCTTGTTTTACTGTGCTTTTTATTTGTTTTTTGCATTTAGGGGTAGGTCTATGTGAACTTCGGGGCAATTAGCGTCTTCAGCTGTTTAATTTGACACAGTCTTTAAAAGGAAGACTACATCGCCAGGGACTTGTTCCACCGGGAAAGCACAGCGCCGGCAATACAGCCTCCCTGTGGTCAAGCCGTTTCCGGCACACAGCACCCCCTCAGCAATCGCTTTTAACTGCCTTGATATGTCCCCGTTTGCACTATCACCGGGGCCGCTTAAAATTATTTTTTTATGATGATGTTTTTAATTTTTCCCTCCCTGGAGGGTACTATTACGTGCACACGAGCCCCGACAACGTAAGTGTATGGGCAGAAAAATTAATGCATTACGCGTTGTAGAACATTAACATAATTGCAATACAAGAAAAAAAATCAAGGACACGAGAAAATGTTCAAACCCTCCTTCTCACCATGGAAAAGAGGGCAGCTGTTTGAATATTTTTGGAACACCGTGTATAGCGCCATAAAGGGGATATGGGTCAGCGGCAGCTGAACAGCGCCGCTTTGTGGCTGAAATAAAACCTTTGCGCGCAGGACTGCTGTTCACCGCGTGCATTAAGATGCAACCGGTCGCCTTCGAATTTGTTATTCATATTTGATACCTCGAATTGTCCACTGCCTCTCAATTTGTTGCTCCCATGATATATTTATGCAGTATATCTCATCGTATCTGGCCGTCATGTACATTAACTTAAGTACTTAACTGTTATGCACTCCTAGAGCTTCCAGATGAAAATTGGATATTAATGTGAAATGAGTGAGAAATGAGATGTGTGCATAATCTGCAGAGGTAATGCGATTTCCTGCAACAGATGCACCTGAAATGTCGCACTTTGGAACGCTGTAAAGAGCTATAAAGGTTTTCATTTCCCTAAAGTGTTTCATAATTCTAGCATTCATTTTACAAAGAGAGGTTGATCTGAGATGAGCTGCCCACAGCCCCCACGTACCTCCCCCAGCATCAAAAGAGACCATAGAGACCCCCACAACCCGAACCTTTACGGACACCCCCTTCTCAGACTCTGCTTATGAGATAATACAGATTTTTGTTCATATCTGACACTGACATCACAAGCCTCAACGCCTAGG
>JAODUD010000080.1:2195812-2208381 GCA_026784285.1 Stomatorhinus walkeri
CCCCCCCACCCCATCTTAAGGCCTATTGAATCGAATGCAGCTGTTCCTCCCTGAAATAGAGGAGGTGGGCCTAGTTCCTGCTTTATCACGTTAAAGTCTTTAATCTGTCCAAAGCTGTTTATTTCTCACGCACTGGAGCCGCATGGTGAAATGAGCCTTTTTGAGTAATTTTTTTAAACTGCCAAGTTAAATTAGAAGTTTCAAGTAAATGATTAGTTGAACGTGTTATGGAGCAGAATACTGTGTAGCGCTGGTCCATGGCCTGGGTGGGTGGCGTTCTTATGTTTACATTGGATTCATAAGACATCATAATCGGCAATTTCTCACAAACGGCTGCTTGGGGGGCAACCGTGACCCGTAACACTGGCACTAAGGGGCAGGGAAGAGAAGGAATATTGATTTTATGACAGAAATGAGCCATCAAAGCTGCATGAACGACACGTGCTGCGTTAGAGGGACACAGTCAAGTAGCGGAAAGAGAGAGTGGAGAAGCGCACAGCTTGCAGTTAGGACATGGAGGGTGGACATGGGGGGTGCAGCAGCGTCGCGGTGTGGAACACGAGGCACCGTCCAGGCAGACGACTTACTGCATGACGGTGTCCTGTCCTGGCCACTCCCACAGCCAGCCTGGCTGCTTCCTCTACAGTCACCGGTCCCCGTTAGTCAGCTTGGCGCCGATATCTAACAAGCAATCTGCACACGGCTGGACATGAGATGTCGTCTTGCTGATAAATCACCTCCCGTAGGCGCACAGTAATAGTGCTAGCAGTTGTAGTCAGAGATGGTTGTGTGTCTTTCTTCGTAACATCATAAAGATTTAAGATAGCCAAAGTGTATTCTTGATAACTTACGTTGTTTCCTAGAAAGCCGACCATCAGACCACTCCAAGAAATGCTGTCAGAATCATACACTTTGTTTTTTTATTGAATGAAGTCTCATCCCTCTCGCTGACAGCAATTCTTTCGAGTGACTGCAGACCAGTAGAGGCAGCGATCGTTTTCCACTCCCTGCTTGCTGATTTGTTTGATTACAATAATTTTACTCTTGGATTCCACTTCTCGAAGTGTTCAGAAATCAGTAAAGCCTGCAGCTAGACTAGGGTGTAGTAACACAGAAAGGAAATTCCCAAATACAATTTGGAAGCAGCTTCTTAGTATAAAGCTGCTCATCCTTACGCATTCTTAGCGGTTCTTAGCAAAAACGTGCAGTGCCTTGACGTCAAAACTGCAGTACACGTACTTTACCTGCATTACATCGTCTGAAGTATTACCGTTCAACTTTGTTTACAACATAAACAATTTTCATTGGTAGAGCATATCGAGTCTTTGCTTCTCTTCTGGAGTTAGTCCTGTCCAGACAACTGCCTCACACCTCCAGGCCTGCAGCTTTCACTCCTCCCCAGGGCTGTGTGTGTGTGTGTGTGTGTGTGTGTGTGTGTGTGTGGAGACAGAGAGCTGTTCCCTGCACTGGCGTGGGTTTCCTCCCACTGTGCAGTGACTCGCAGTGTTCCCAGAGAAGCCTCTAGTGGGAGTGCAGGCAAGGCAGGCAGAGCTCTTTGATGGAGCGCCCCCCCCCCCCTTCATCACCCAGCTTTACATGACATTCTTCCCAGGCTGCAGACCGGCGTGACAGAATAAGTGCTTATTGAAAATGGCTGAAGACACCAAGGAAGGCGCTCAATGAGTTATGAGTTCTTCAAATATACGTTCACAGTGCACCGCGATGTAAATGTCATGTAAATATCTGATTTGGTATAACATGCTATATGAGTGCCCCCCCCTTCGGCAGGCCAGCTATTCTCCTCCTGACAGGAAACCATGGCCTGATCTTCTGACATCATCAAACACATGTTTGTTTGGCCCTGTAATAAACTGCCCCCAAATAGCCAGCTGCATTCCCTTCGAAATGTTACCTCCAGTTTAGGATGTTGAAAAAAATATCTGGGTATTTGGGATATTGGAAAAACACCTTCAAAACAATATGAATGCTTTATTTTTAGAGCAACTCCTGTCATTTTGATAAAATCGTGCATGGTGCTATCTTGATTGCATTTGATTACTTTTCTGTACTTCTCTGTTTCTGTCTAAAATACGCACATGCAGTGCTGCACAGTATTTTAGAGTATTATGAAACAGGAAATTATTGCTTGAGGCAGGCATTAGATAATTAGGAAACAACCTAAATGGGAGAAACCAACTGGTGACCAATGTAAAGAGCAATTTAATAACTAATCCATCAAACGCTTTGCGACTAACACAGGAAATAAGTGCATCGGAAATGGATGCGGCTCGCTGATAAACATGTTGGGTAGGTCGTTTTTAATAGCCTACGGACACAAACATATCACCTTGAAGATGACAGGAAGGAGCTTGTTTAGCATTTAGCACAGGCTTACGGTTCTAGTTCTTCATGCACTGTACATGCAAGAACTGGACCTTCCTGGTTTTCTGAGTAGCAAGTGACTTTGCACATTCTTCAGAGGTTTCTGGGGGTGAAACACGCTGGCCGTCTTCCATATGTAAGCAATAAGGTGGGGACTGGGCTTGTCCCACTTCCATACACAGTATGAGCTGGAAGGTCTCCAGCAAGGACATATGGGATGTATGGTACAATTTCCTTTTAAATAAAATGACTGCCATGTTCTAATGAAAAAGAAATAGGATAGCATGCAGCCTATGAAAGAAAAGGTACAGTGTAGCCTATCAAAGAAAGGGTACAGTATACAGGATACAAAGGAGAAATATATGGTTACTTTTCTTTTCTCCTCATATTGTTTGCTTTTTTGTTGCATCCACATGCCCAGAAGGAACAGACCTCAAGCTTCAGGCCTGTTTCCGTATCAGAAAGGGCATCATACCCCGATGGCACTGGGATTGTGGGCTTCACCATGATGTGAGATTCAGGAAGCTTATAATCTGCCATTTGGCTGGAGCATTGAGTAGCTGGACCATTTGCTGCTCCATCTTGATAAAGGATCCAAAGTAATTATGGGCGTTCTAGAGAGAAGTCTCCTCAGGCCGGACTCGTCGTCCCAGCTGCAAGCAAAAGCTGATTGTTGTGAGGTGGCGAGCTTTTATTGGCTAATGCTGTAAATGATGCCCTAATTTAGATGTGTAAATGAGAAGTCTGTCCGTAAACAGCAGTCGTCGTATCAGGCGGGATACATGGCGCTGTTTTCGAGTCCCGGACACCAGTGTCTTCACTGCTCTCCTTACAGGTCAGCTGGAAATGGCTGCCTGGTCCCAAGACTCCATCTTGACTGTCAGTTGTTTTACTGCAGAATTCTTGCTTTGTCTTGCATTCCCCTAAACACGGGCCGCATTACACTAATACTGTGCCATCTATCCACATCGTCCAATCACCTAACCTTATTCTTGTCCCTGTTATTCTTGGTGAATATTCTAGTCCCTGTTCTAAATGCAGAATTACAGATTTTGTATTTTAACGGCTCTCTCTATCATTTTGTGCCCTTTCTTTAGTGTTTTCTTTTTTATGCTTTTTGCCTGTAGTATTGGATTCTTCTCTTCTTTCTGTAAAACACAGTGAGCGACCTCTGACCTCCATGCATGACAATGTGCTGTATAAATTAAACTGTCTTGCCAACGGTCTCCATCTACATCTTCCTGTGGATGAACGTAACACCTGAGACAACGTCTGAGCCCAGTAGCGAGGTAGTCTACACCATCCCTAGTCTGTAGAGGCTTTTTGTAGTTTCATATCTGACCACCTGCCATCGAGATATTGATGGATACAAAATCAATTTCCTCCTACAATCTATTGCCATTAATCTTCCTGCCTGCAAGTCCGCTGACCGATGACGCACGCTCGTGATCCCATATCCTTCAGGAAAAACATCAGTATCCATTTTGGTAAATTATTTTTCACATAGTTAAATAGAGGTGAGAAAACTGAAAAGTTGTTCATGTTATCCAAGAATCTTGGTTACACAGCTACATGATTATTTACAAAGAACTGCACTGGATGCAGAAATGTCTGCCAGACCATCCTTATAACCTAAAAATATAAGTGTGAAAATGTGGACTCTGTGTAGGTTTATTAACTCAGATCCCATAAGATTAAGCTTATAATCCATCTCTTTGGTTAATAGTGGGTAGGTCCAGCTGCAGCGTAGCTCAGCCGCCTACCTAAAGTCTTTGAAAACCTACAACCTGTCACTCTAGTATTGGAATCACTGGAAACCAAGGCCCAGGTAGAAATGCTACTTGTAGGAGGAGAGGAATTGAGCTCAGAGTGTAGATAATCATTTTAACAGTTCATTATGTGTGTAAAAACCATTATCTGCTAATGGACCACTAGCAAACAAACAAACAGCATATCTGGCTTTTTCGATGTATTTTTTCTTGTTCTCTCTCTCTTTGCAAATCTCGATCTTCCACAGTTTGACAGTGACATTGCAGATATCATCTCCGCCGGCCTCCTGCTCTGCCCCGGCCACTTTACAGCATCCACGCAGGAAATAATTCCAGAAATCTGTTTTCTCATTACTGTGCACGAATCGAGCCACGAAAAGTGGCAAATCCGGTTGCTATTTGTACCCACGTCCCTAACAATGTGTAAAATCACAGGGGAACGTTTACTCCTATGGTGATACATCTAAATAACTTCGCAGAGAACTTTCTAGTCCAGTACATGTCTTCTCCATTTCCCTGGAACACGTTAAATCCTCTGTAGTCTGCATCCTTAACAGAGGAGGTGTGCCAGTTACCACCAGACCCAAGTCTGTGTGCATATGTGCTCTGCGACGCATAGAAGTCTTCTTCTTCCACAGCTTGAACATGAAGGTCCTCCAAGTATTTATCGAGTCCTCCCAGTGCATCGAGGCAGACTGCCGGCGCGATCCTTTCTGTCCGCTGACATTCTGCACGCGGCACATTTCCTTGGCAGCAGCTGCAATGCCATTGAAATGGTCTGAGGCTGGTGTCTCAAACTGCCACCGGTGTCTCCTTGGCATCCCCTGTCACAGGTAAATCAGGTCGCCCATGGTTACGGGGAATAGGGTCCACAAAAACAGTGCTCACCTAGATTACATGCCCCAGCTGGGGGGTTCTATTGTCGAAGGATTGTAATTAAATGCACTGTCACCCCCTCCATCTTCAGTGCAGTTCTTCCTTTTCCATCCTTCTATATCTGTTTCCTCCTCGGAGACATTAAAGATTTATTAGCTTGGATCTAATTCTGGGACAAATCCAAATGTTGCAGACTCCTCTTCTGAAAACCTTGTGGTAATGTGAGTTTCACAAGTTTGACAATCTCGCAGAATTCTTTATTTTCTATCAGCACTCAGCTCCGTCACGGCTAAGATAAGGATGGGGGGCATTTTTCGTCACTGTTTGCCATTTGAAGTGACATCTCTGGGAACTCTGCCTTGAAATATGTAGCGAGATTAAACTCAAATACCTGGCTTTAAGGAAGGCTGTCACAGACAATGTTTTGTGTATCTTCAGAAGGTGCAAAAGTGATATTTAAATCAGGAGTGGAAAAGCAACACAAAATCATATGCATGTTGAACCGAAAATGTCTTTTAAAAGCCATTTTAGTAAAGAAAAATGAGACAGTCCCTGCTGTCTGTCTGTGGTATCAAAATCTCAGCCCCTGTCTTTTCCTTCATCGTTATTTAATTGCATTTGCTCAGAAGCATGTGTTACAGAACACATTCCGTCCACTGGGTAAACATCTTCATCAGATGGAATCCACCTGCTGCTTGTTGATTGGCTGCTTTGCTGCAGTGAAATTTTAGAGCAGAACTGACAGTGGAGTGCTGGACCAGAATACCAGAAGAACCACAATTTCATTACTTAGGTGCCCTGCATGTATCTGGCCCGAGCCAGATCAGGATGCTGGGAGTTCTTGGTGCAAGTCATCGGTTTGACTTTCTTGACACCAACACGAAGAACATTTCTGTGGTGATGCAGCCGCTTACATTGCGCTCCAGTGGGTTCAAAGGAGAGGCTCGTTCCTAATTAATTTCTCATGACACAAGTAACCTCTTTGCAGATGGGGTTATGTCTCCGAGCCGCCCCAGGGGTCAACTCAAATGACTGACAACAGCCGTAGTGGAACATTCTTGCAAAAGGTAGAACGTCACCAGCGAGCAAAGGATCAGTTAGAGGTACAAATGAAAGGTGATAAAGGACGGAAGATGACAGGTGGTTATTAGGGCCACAAGCATGCCTCGAACCGCTCCGGAGGGTTCCTGGCATAGACCCTGCCATCTATAGGCCAACAGCTGAAACTGCACCCGTTCTACTTTGTGCTTAAACATTTCTGGCCCAGAAATGGATGTCTTGTATATTACATCAGACCGAAATTACATGCTATTAGACCTTCTCCTGGTGCGATCGAACAGACCACATGTCCTCTATTGTTCAGAGGGCTGTTTATACTAGGGTCATTTATTTTGTGATTCAATGTCAGCAACCGAAACCAAAAGGATTTTGGGATTTACAATCTTTGGACAAGATCAAAGGATTTTTAAACCAGTATTTATATAGATTTATTAAAATATTGCTAGATAATACATATTTCTAACACGCTACGGATTTTGTGAGTCAAATGGATAGGTTTTTCACTAATTTGGTAGTACATACAACACTAATAGATCCCAAAAATAGCTTTAAATGATATTGGAAGCTGAGCGCGAAATCCTGGGTATAAACTGCTGATGGCTAGTTGTCCACCAGGAATGGAGAGGGAGAGCGATGGCGACTTCATCATCATCATCATCATCGCCATCAGGCACAGGTGAATGTTGGGAAATGACTGGTCTTCACACTGACCCAGTAACTCCCACTGTCTTTGGTGTCCACACATGCTGATTATCCCCCTTTTTTAAAGGTGTCAGTCCTTTGAGCTCCCAAAAGGCTTATAGGGGAGCCTTGAAAGGCCTGTGACCCAGGGCATTAAAACACCTCTTTTTCTTTCAGCATAATTTAATCTCAGACCAAGGCTGGCTTGACCAGAAGCATCATATGGAGCTCTGGGGCAAGGCCCCTAACTCTGACAGCTGGGTGGAGCGGTCTGCTCCATGCTGTGATCTGTCTCCGGTTATGTAGGAACCAGGCTGGTTCCCTGTCTTGTGCCTGTAGGTTCTGGGATATGCAGGCTGGTTCCCTGCCTTGTGCCTGTAGGTTCTGGGATATGCAGGCTGGTTCCCTGTCTTGTGCCTGTAGGTTCTGGGATATGCAGGCTGGTTCCCTGCCTTGTGCCTGTAGGTTCTGGGATATGCAGGCTGGTTCCCTGTCTTGTGCCTGTAGGTTCTGGGATATGCAGGCTGGTTCCCTGCCTTGTGCCTGTAGGTTCTGGGATGGGCTCCAGTGCCCTGTGACCCCGCATAGGACAAATGGTTGCCTATTTTATATTTACCTGTCTCTCTAGGTAGGTTTCTTAGTTTTCTTATAACAAGCTCGAGCGGCTTTATTAACAGCAAGTAAAGCAGAAGCACCAACACCGAGAGCCGAAGCAGGAATAGCGGCTGAAGCACATGATCTCATCAGCTTTTAGGAGGTTCATCTGGAGTGCTCCTGAAGAACAGAGGTGCCCGCGTTTGAAACCAGGAGGTATATTTTGCTGGAAGGAGGTGGAGGTGATGAAAGGCTTTTGGAATGTGAAGTATTACGCAGCAAGAGTGCAGACAGACATTAAGCCCTAGTAGCAGAATCTCACACAGTCCTATGTCTTCCAGAATTATGAGAATACAAAATGGATCCCAGTAAGACAGAGAGAAATAATATGTCTACATTGCACATGTAGAGTTTGTCTGGCCTCTATTAGAATAATCAGAGCCGGTGACAGACTCCCATCCATCCATCTATCCATCCAGCTTCCAGCTGCGAACGTGTCATTGAAAAGAATGAACTCTTTGTTGTTCTTAATGAAGACAGACTTCTGAGATAAACGAGACAAACAAACAAGAATCCTGGAAAGATTCAGCTGAATATTCCTCTCCATGCAAATAGAAAAAAAATCTTTAATATGTTCCCACTAAGTGCTTTGTAAGTATGAATTGGAATTTTAAAATGCACCCAAGCTTCATTCTATGAAATGCACCCAAGCTTCATTCTATGAAATGAAAGGGCTGTAATTTATTTGGAGATATCTGATTTGGTTTTGGCAGCACTGTGCCTCACACCTCCCAAAAAATTTGCCTGACATTTCCTCTCTTTCAAAAATCCAGCTGCCACTGTCCGCACAGCCCAGACACACACGGTCATGTCTGCTCAGCTGCCACAGCCGTGACACACCCCGTCCCCACATCCCGCATCGCAACTAATGCGATCTGTCAGTGAGACATCTCACATCCGGGCCGGAGTGATCGTTTATCCAAACACATTCCGATAGCCTGAAATTACTTTCTTGATTTTCTCGTTGCCTCAGAATGAGACCCGTCTGGCATTGGCTAACTTGATTTCATTCTGTGAAGCCGCTGATGGGAAACTGTATGACTGTATAACAGTTATTCAGCTGTTATTTAGGTTAAGAGCCCCGAGTGGGATTTGAGCAGAGAGCGAGCCAGGGCAGCTGCTGTACATGGCAAAACGCGATAATGATCAATAACAAAGTGGCATAATCACTCTGTGTGGTCTTTGTTAGCAATGACTGCATTTGACCGAACCATGTAATGCGTATGACATTTAGTAATAATGGCTGGTGTTTGGACAGCCGCTGAACATTTCTGCATTATTAAGCATCCAGTCAGCCCGGGCAGCAAGTAACTAAATCTGGGGTTTCTTTTCTGACTCTCCTGGAGGGATGTTTTCCTGCCAGACCGAAGCACTCAAAACAATGAAGGCAAAGTGATGGCATCCTGATGGTGGCCCTAACCCTACACCCAGCTTTTGAGGGCTCTTCAGTTTATATATGGATCCTCTCGCTGAAAGTGCAGTGGCTTCATGAATGAATAGCCAGACGTGAATACGCAGTGCTGCAACATCAAGTGTGAGTTGACTGAGACCCTGATCCTGTCTTTACTGATTCGTAAAGAATGCAGCTCATATCATCAAATCGTGAGTCTTTCCAAATTCAGCCCGGTTAACCCTTCTTTGGCCCATTAAAATATTTCTCAGCATCTGTCAGTGTTCTCTGTTTCCTTTGCAAGTGGAACTGTGGAATTTAGGCACCAATAATCCAGTGTGACCAGGCAGCATCTCAGAATGTCCCTTGCTGAAGATATGGCTTAACTGAATAATCATCTCCTGTTTCACACCCAAGCACAGCTTTACACAGTACCAGTGAATACCCCCCCTGCCCAAAGCTTGGCAATCAGAGAACCACTACGCGGTGCGGGGGTGGTGGGGGGGGGGGGGGATCTTAGAACTATAAACAATAATACTAATGAATATTTCAGTCCATGGTTTCATGAATGTAAATAGGAAGGACCCAGAGGACTTCATCATGAAGATTCATTCAACTCAAAAGTCATCAAAGAGGGATGAAGGCTTTTAATTAGTTTACTCACCCAGCTGAGCTCACCCAAGTCTTTTTTGCCTTAGGGGTGTGGGTTGTATTTAAAGTTTAGCAGCATTAATGTTATTATATTAATTAAAGTATCACTATATTTTCAGTATTTCACATCCTGAAAGCCCTGCCTTCTAGTCATTGTCTCTGCAAAACATATTGTATATCCCTCATCAGCCTACAGATATCAGATGAATCACCAAGAGATTGGCATTGTGCAGACAGTCATCACGGTATATTTACTGCGGTAACAGGCTTTGGCCCAAACAGTGGTACGTGGCAGCCTGTCTCTCTCTGCCACTGGCTCAATATCTGTCTGTTCTGATTTATGGAGAGTGAAAACACACCTGTATTAATGGCATTTTCCTTTTGAAAATTTGCTACATTGTTGTTTAGGAAGTCTGGTGAGATAATAGCGATGTACCGATTTGGGCACTAGATGGCGTGGTGGCAAAGGTTGCAGCCCCGTACCTGGGTTATAAACCTAAATTGCTCCAGTAGAATATCTGGCTGTAGCCATTGTGAGTTGTTCAGAATAAAAACATTCGGTAAACAGTTTTTTGACTCAATTTATGAGTCAGGGTGTTATTGTGATTATGTGTGGCTGAGGACATTGAAGAACATTAGGTTCTGCCTCCCAACAGTGATGGCCACATGGGTGTCTCACCCAGCTCCTCCCTCTCATAATCTGGACATGTGATATAAAGGCGGCATCAAAGAAATCACCTACAAACTTCTAATGTATGTAAATGAATGTCTTTCATTGCTGTACTGGGATGTATTATGGAGAATCTAACAATTTATTACATGTTTTTTCTCAGCTTGTGCATGTGTGTTGACAGCTCGTATTTCCTCATGGGGGGGGGGGGGTGGCGGTCTTTGAGCAGGGTCTGTTCCTCAGTGAAAACTCCATGTTCCATATTGTCAGCAAAGTCTGTGATCAGACACTCAGATTCAGGCCAGGTGATTATATGAACGATGTGTGAAGTCTGGGAAATCGGTAGCAGTTGGATGAGTGAAACCGAACGTGGGATGGTTGTGGGGTGTGGGCGGGGCCACGGCGGCTGTGAATCAGCACTAATGAGGCTCTTGAGGAGTCCTTGCATTTAACATGCCTGTCTCTCCTGCTTTTGCAGTCAAACCGACGGTGATAGACGTGGACATATATGTGAACAGCATTGGCCCAGTCTCGTCCATAAACATGGTGAGTCGTACTCCTGCTTTTACCGGCACCTTCCACGTTCATGAGTACAGGTCCCCGCTATGCCATCAGAGCTTCAGTTCACATCTCATGAGGCCTTGTGGGATTCAAACAGGTGTCCAGGTGGGTCGAGGATCTACTGGAAGGGCCCGTCTGCCAAACACAAAGCGGGGTTTAAGAAATACGCAGAATGACATTTATCGACAGCTCACCAAACGTTGTTATCTTGGTTTAATGCATTGTACGATTCGAAGCGCTGAGAATATTTTATAAACATGCTGGCTGCACTTGGATTTATTAAGCTGTTCTGGAAGAACCAAACATCCAATAATTTTTCAATGAAAATGACATTTTATGAAGAAATGTCACAGGTGTAATAAAGTATAAGGAATTCATTGCACTTTCTAATAATGCTGTGCTAAGGTCTGCAGAATTCACAAGTGAGATCCTTCTATAGGAGATGGTTTGCTCTTGTGTTTTCAGCAGATGAACAAACCAAAGAACCAAGTAAATGATACAAAATATCCATAAAAAACAACAAACAACATATCATTGTCTGAAAACAGGCGCCCGCTTCTGAAGGCGATGATACATTTTCACCTGAGCACCGCAAGAATAACTTAATTTGACGTTTGGCCGGAAGCTCTGTTTGCGGGGATGAAACACACTGGCGTTTCTGTCAGTGTGGTCCCACAGCTTTGCCGTCTAAGCTCAATTGTCAGCATGTCGTTTCAACCCACGCTGTGGCGCCCCCTGTGTTCTGGGTCGCCGGGACACTCCAGGAGAGCCACGAGGCCTCGCCTTTGAGCTGCTGTGGTTTTGGGATTACCCAGAAGGCACTGCCTCGTTTATATATTTATGTCTCTTCGCCTGTGGCGAGAGGAATCGCTGAATGCTCTCAAGCCCTGCTGGGCAGTAAACAAACGTGCAGATGGATGTCTGATCTGACTGCCGTTCAGCTGTTTTGGCCCGAGTGGCCTAGTTGAAATTGAAAATTCAATTTTTACAAGTACAAAGAACAACAGTAAAATGTCCCCTGTTCAGAACAGATAATGATGCCATGTGTATGGACATAAGACCTGTGGATGGCGATTAACGCAGTTGTTTAATTTTTTCCTTCCTATTTTCTAAGTTAATATTAGCTATAATTTAGTACAATAATTATGTCATATTATTTTGTCAAACACTGTCAGAAAAATTACTCATTTACTTAGGCTGGGTGTAGAAATTAAATACTTAAGAATAATCTATAACTGATCCTTTAAAAATATATGTATTTATTAAATTATTGGGTTTGAAATATTGCCAAGCATCTGAAAGGGGCACCACATTGGTAAGTATAGTTAATTAATCAGTAGTATTTAGCTTGTGCACTTTGAAAGATCGGCCTTCAGTCCTGGACATTTTATTCAATATTTGTTTCTTTAATGAGCAACATTACAGGAGATGATTAAAAAGGCTGAACAGGCTGGTTTTCTGTCATGCAGTGAGTTTAGAGAAAAGGCAGGCGCCCCTGTTCAGAGGTGTGTGGGTGTGTTTAAGCACAGGCTCAACAGGAAAGCAGGCAAATGCGCGTAGATGGCCGCAGTGCTGTAATAATCCGCAGTGCTGGTCACATGAGGCAAATATCACTGGATAGCAGTGTCACGGAGCAAGGGGGTGGGGGCCGTGTATAGGTGTGAATGTGAAATCCACATGTCATGATTAAGCAGGACGACATACTGCTATGTGTGAGATTGACTGATGCAGGCCTTGTCCATTACATGGCATCAGGCGACGGTAATCAGATTATTACAAAAATGTAGGGTTGTGATGTATGTGTGTGTGTGTGTGTGTGTGTGTGCGAGCGGGTATACCTATCCTTATGGGGACACAATGTCCCCATAATGTGATA
>JAODUD010000080.1:2292287-2303960 GCA_026784285.1 Stomatorhinus walkeri
TCCTCGCACTGCATGTGATGTTCTCTGATACAGGACCCCAGCGGTCATGTCCTGTCCTCGCACTCCATGTGATGTTCTCTGATACAGGACCCCAGCGGTCATGTCCTGTCCTCGCACTGCATGTGATTTTCTCTGATACAGGACACCAGCGGTCATGTCCTGTCCTCGCACTGCATGTGATGTTCTCTGATACCGGACCCCAGCAGTCATGTTCTGTCCTAGCACTGCATGCACTGCGAATCGGCTTCAGTAATGTGCAGATTCAGAACCCACTCTTGCTTCTTTGATTGTTGGTGCTTATCGGGGGCAGGTCTGCCGATATTTCCGACACCACGGGCATCTTCTTTCTGTGTCTCGCAGCCGCTTCACCGGGACAGGAAGCCATCGCATACTCAGGGCCGGAGAGACAGTCGCAGAGATGGGACTGTGACCATCTACTCACCCGTCTCACAAGGCCCTTCTAGGGAGGAGTATTTGGTCCTTTGGAAAGGGCCGCCCCCCACCCCACACACACACACACACACACAGTCATTTACTGCATACTGCCAACATATAATCCAGCAGGAACCAACAAAGGAGCTAACAAGGGCTGAAGCTGCGATAAGTGGTTCCATCACAGCTGCACTGTCTGCTTTTTCCTACTTTGTACGAAACAGAAGCAATTTAATCTCTCAGCTCCACAGGAGGCTTGAGGACTAGAGGCTGAAGCTGCTGGTTCATGCTCTTTGCTTCAGCATCCAAGGTGGACAGTGACAGAACCTCCGATGGAACCATTTCACAGCTCTGCTAAGCAGCTAATCAGCAAAACATTACACAGCTACCCAGCCCCACACAGCAGATAACGCAGTAACGTTACACAGCTACCCAGCCACACACAGCAGGTAACACAGTATTAAATCCATTTGAACATTTTTAAATGATCTGGAGGCTGCTGAACATCACCAATAACCAGCACGGGTCTCCCTGCTTAGATGTGCAATGAGGAGTGAAGGAATGTCCCAAAACCAAGGGGTGTCGCCCCCAGGAAAAGGTACATCAAAAGGGTGGGGTGTAGCTGCCATTTCCACCAAGTGCTGACGCGGGGGCATGTGCCCAACGAATGAAGACATTTAAACACTTGCTATTTTCAAAAATTAAAATGGTTTCACTGCATTCATATGGTTGCGTTTAAAGTACAGCAAAGTACGGCCATTTAGTCCACAACCATTGAAACATCTTTGGAGAGAAGTGCATTCTTTTTATACGATCCTGGCTTAATCAACGTCGGTCCTCTGTGTCCTATCAGTGCTGAATATTGTATTTCAAAATGTATACTGAATACACGATTTATGGATAATGGACTTCCACCCTTTTCCTGTCATCTCTCAACTGCTTTGGAGGAACCAGAGGAGCGTCAGCTGACCTGAGGAGAGATGTCACAGCTGACATCTGTTCGAAGGGCTGGATCGTCTATAAAGCCTTCTACACACATGAAAGCAGCCTTATTCCATTGAAAAAGAATATAGACCTCTAGAAAGGTTTTATCATTTTGTGTGAAGTAGGTGAATTTGCACCTGAAGAGAGAGAGTATTATCAGTGGTCTGTGCAATGTGCTGGCGGTCAGTCTGAGCTTTCACCCTCATGGTAGCTCTAGGATTTCCAGCAAACAAAATTCAGTCAATAAACAAGAGATACCAAAGCAGTGAACTCCTCCTGAACCTTCTCCTCCTGTCATTTCATTGTCACCTCACCATTTCACCCACATGATCCTCTGGGGTACGACCAGTCTATAAAACTCAGGCCTGATTTGGAATAAAGTAAAGCTAATTAAAGAAACTCATGGACCCACCACTCCAGGCTCAATCCAAGCGATCCTGCTTAGGGCGGCGGGTACAACACGTCCGGTTCGGTCCGGTCCAGACGTCTCCTGTAGCAGAATCCAGATCCCCCTTCCACATTTCGAGTCTCGACAGGCAGATGCAAGGAAACCGAAAACTATACCACTTACAAAAGGTTTTATTCTTCAAACAGATTAAATGTTTTACAGCTCCGAGAACAGACAGCTTGTGGGGGAGGGTATTGGGATACTGTCTGCAAAGAGTTGGACTGATATTGGGACATTGGCATACAAAGAACAAGTTACACACATCTGTATTTACTTACATCAATACAATGAACCATGATGGACTCTTCTGTAAAACTAACTGTTAAACAAGCTTATAAGCGTTACATTGGTCATATTAATACAATTACCTCATGGGCTCTGGCCATCATCTACGCAGTACGAGTTACTGTAGCATAACACATGAAACCTCTAAATTGCTGACTCAGATTTGGATACTACAGGCACAAGGGCTGAATGCAAAACTAATTTATAGAACTGGATATAAGGAATGGGAAGAGACTTGCTAAAAATCCCTTTTGGTAGGTTTCCTGTATTCTCTGTATGACGAGGATTGGCTTTGGTTGTATGTCACAATAGCATCAAGCAATGATATCAATCATTTAGGAAAGGAATTGCCCGCTTATGGATTAAAAACATGTATAAACGACCCAGGATCTCATTGAGCAGAAGTCACACAGAGCAGATAGCAGCCGATAGCCACAGTGGGGGTGTGTTTGGCCTACAGTCCTCATTCGCTCAGTGATGCTCGTACCTTTTCTTCAAAACTCAGAAATGTGCCTATTTCCTTGTTCTGTACACAGGCCCAGCAGTTGGGTGTATTTGTGTAGATCCCATTGTTTTCTTTTTTGATCTCATCCACATATTTCCTTCCTTCACAAAGTCTTGTTTTTTTAGTCTGGGATGTTGAGCCAATAACGGCGTGAAGGTGACGGGGTTAGGTGTTCCAGCCCAGTCCGACGTGCGTGACCAGGAGGTAGCACATTCCCACCGTGGACGTCAGGAGCATCATGGGAAATCCCAGCCTAGGACACAAAGCAGGGGACACCTTTCATATCGATAGACTGCACTCCAAGCTAGCAGCGGGGAAAGAAACTGTTTTAGTGCAGAAATTCAACCACGAATTATGGCACTTTATAAACAGAGCTAAGCAGCATTAGCAGAAGTGGATCTAGTTAAGTACCCGAGATGAAGGATTCAAAAGCAGGGCTCCCTGTTGGAGCTTCAGAGTCTGGACAGTGGAGCTGCTTAAGTACCGAGGGGAGCGAGTTCACTGCGCCCCCTACTGAACCCTGATGTGTACTCCCAGCATTAGAGTTATGGTTGTGATCATCCAACTTCAACACCATCAGTCCTCCATTTTCAATACTATACGACTTCAGGTTTGATGAAAATGCTTAAAAATGGAGAAGTAATCAGCAAATATATTACTAATCCATTCCTGTGAGATGTAACATGGGTGCCCTTTGTAAAATCATGCAGAACCTTCAGGCTGTGCCCCTCCATCTAATCAGCCCTCTGACTGGGTGTCTCACACTGGGGAACATGGGCATTCCTTCCATGGAAGGGGAGGTGTTGGACTGGGATTGCTGGAATTACATACACACATGCAATATTAATCAGCGAAGTTCTGCCCAAGTTGGATTTCTTCTTGGTTTGGAGTGAAAATGTCCTCAGACAGGGAGCGAACTCCAGAATATTTTCTCAGAATAGATGATAGTTTGCTCAGTCCATCAGCATCAATGATTTATGGGTTTTCCAGGCTGAGGGTTACATTTAATCACACACACACAGACACACGTGAAATGTGCAACACATTAGCAGAGTCACACTCAGCATGGGACGCGGTCATTCAGAGCGCAGTAATTACAGAACGTTACTCTCACTTAACAGACCTTCACCTGGTTCATCACAGCTGGAAGAAAAGCTAAACGAGAAATTCAGATTCGCAGTTTTGCCGTTTTCTTCGTCAAAGTAGAAAGCACTGTGCTTAAGGGCAAAGGTGACAATCTTTACACAAATCACATCTCAGCCAGTTCAGGTCGCTACCTGCAAACAACCCAGTAACACTATTGCCAGAAAGGTCCTGCATTTTGGAGGTTTGTGTTTTTTTAATGGAACTTAATTCTGAGTGGGTGACTTGTTTTTACTCAACAGACCTAGAATATGAGGAAGACTACTCTGTGCAGCTTTTAAAACAGAAGGCTACGGTTGATGACGCACTTTTAGCATTGATAGGAATGTGAACTGCAGTGTACTGTCACTTTTATAGTTTGTTGTACAGTGTAGAAGATTCCAGAAAAATGGTAGGTGGTACACGCAGTGTTTTATATTAATATAGCTGCCAAATGTGGTGAAGATACTGAAAGGTTGTAGAAGCAATTTCTGTTCCTTATGCCTCACCATCAGCCTCACCGAGTAGCACCTACAGTGATGTCCATCCTTTAGATGCGGCATCAAAACCAGCAGCAACGGTAAGAACAGAGACAGGTGACGGGAGTCACAGCGTTACTTTCCAGGACACTAGATCAAATCAGAGTGACACTAGCATCAACAACACAGTATTCAACCAAACTTTTATGCGGCAGTGTTTGGACAGGTCTGACTTGCTGGTGGAGTGACGTTCCAAAAAGAATGTTTGATCATCTTTCAAGAACAGAAATGTCCATTTTTGCTCAACAGTTGTGCTTCTCAGAGGAGAGACTTGGCCTTTTCAAGCCTTCGGATCGGGAGAGATCAGTGCACTCGGTATGTATGAAGGGGCTAAAGACTTTTATATTCTTCATTGCACATTTTGCTAAATTAGCTTCCCAGTATCTTATACATGGGTCCATCACAAGCCTGCATATTCTGTTATTGATCAGTGAACACTACACAAATTTTCCACGTTAATTCATCCAATTGTCATTCACTATAAAATTTCAGTGGTTTGAAGTTACAGTTTCAATTGCGGTGCTAAGTTTCAAACCTTCTATTACTGATTACCCATTTTCTCGTAACGCAATTTTCTGATACAGTGGGTAACTGGACGAGGAAGGACAGGCTGGGGTGACACACCGATATGGAAGTGACTAAACATACAGACAGGAGGTTAGTGAAGGTCTGGAGGCGAGAATGTCACTTAAATGGTTAAATGCTTTGTTATATTAGTTCAGTGACCATTAATTCCTAGAGTTAAATTAACATCTAATTTCTTGGGCTTTTACAGTGTTCATTTGAAACCAGTTACACCCATATTAACCCTTTAGGGGTTAATTCAGTTCACTGGAGGGCATTTACTGTGACATGTTCCAAAATTGTTTTTAAATTAGCAGTTTTTAGTTTGTTTTTTTATGCAAGATGCTGCATTTGTGAATTTTTATATATATTTCAGTGATATAATTTCAATGCACTGCTGATTTAATAAACAAGCACAAAGAATTTATGAACATTGCCAGAACTGCTCTTGTTATTTCTTTCTCATGTGTATTCTTGCAGTGAGCGTTCTTGCAGTGAGCGTTCTTGCAGTGAGCGTTCTTGCAGTGAGCGTTCTTGCAGTGAGCGTTCTTGCAGTGAGCGTTCTTGGCTGACATCTGCGGTTCAGGGTTGGCAGCTGGTTAACTTAACATTATTCAATGGGGAGAAATTGCCAGTAGCAGACAGACACACAGGCAGCCTGAGTGTTCTACTTTATAATTTTAACAACAAAAGATCATGGACTTGAGCAGTGGTTGAGTGTATCATGACCATATATTAACATACTATTTAAGTCTTTTAGTATACTGAAGTACTCAAGCGTCGCTTTTAGAAAAAGATTATTTTAAAGTACGCTTGAAACACATTTCTTAGGAATGCATTTTGTAAGATCAATAACATACTTCTGTCCTACTTAAGTGACACATAAGTGCATTTTTAGTCTTTCAGTGATATTTAAATGTAATATAGACAATTAAGTTGTAGTGAAGTAAATATATATACAACCTTTTTTAGCACATCAAAAAGGTGTTTTCAGAAAAAGTGTACTTTTCTAAGTGCACAGTATTCACATCCTTTTTGCAGGAGGAAAACTGGAGTACCCAGAGGAAACTTTCAAGACGTGGGGAGAGTGCTAACTCCTCACACTCATGAAGGGGTTTGTCAAGCCACCAGCGCCCCATAGTGAGCTCCGCTGCCCCCAGTCAAATTTACACGCAATTAATAACCTCTGTAATTGCATCTGTTAAATTGGAAAAGGAGGCAACAGATGAGAAGCATCAGCAGCAATTTCACATCACTGCGATATGCCGAAGAGACGGCGGCCAGTCACAGGCAGGCCGAAGAGACGGCGGCCAGTCACAGGCAGGCCGAAGAGACGGCGGCCAGTCACAGGCAGGCCGAAGAGACAGCGGCCAGTCAAAGGCAGTTCTCTGTCACTTCGATACCTTTTCCACAATTTTATCTAGTATTGTGACCATTTCTTAAAATATTATAAACGGGGTGAAAACCATTTCAGGTTAAAGCTTTATCATCAAAAGAAGATTAACCTGGAAATACCCCCCCACACACACGTGTCACGATCAGGGAGAAGGTATTCCCACCTCAGTCACCGGTACACAGTAAGGCTCTACCTAACAGAATTTCAGTTAATAGCTAATCATTCCACATCATTCCACAAGAGATGGGCAGATTTAGCAGGTCTTCGTGAAATTGCACCCCGGCTCCCCGACGCAAGATTATCGGAATCCGATCCATGTTTTAAAATCCATTTAGCGATGACCTTTCCCAAAGCCCCCCTGCACCGTCGCTTTCAGGAGGAGATCTGTGAGGTAAGCATCTGGGGGGCTGCGGTGTGTGGGCACGGGGGGGGTCATGTGTATATTACATCATCACATCAAATAATGAGAATTGTGTGGAAACTTTTCCAGCACATTTGCATAATAAAAGGTTGTTCGCTCAGCTGTTATCTCCAGCAGCAGTTAAGCCAGTGAAAAGCAGGCCCTGTTTGATAAATACAATAAACAATTAAAAAACCTAGAAAATGGATCACATGCTGGTCAGCTGACACCCACAGGAACAGGTTGCTACGGACATGCTGCGTTTGGTTAACCCTGACTATGTGTCAGGACGGAGGCTTTTAAAGGTTTGCCCTGCACAAGCCATGAAAACTAGCATAAAATATCCCACAATGCATTGTGACTGACCCGTTTCCTACATCGTCACCAGAGTGGGATACAGTGGTGGCTCTTTGGCCACGTTTTTTCACAAGGAGCCCTGCCCTGCAGGAGAAGCATACTCAACACAGTGCTGGCAAGTCGCCTTTTCCCTCCCCCACCTGCGGTTTCCACAGAAACCTAGAGGGTAATTTAGTATTCCGGATAATTTAGTAAACCCGTCAAACAGCCCACATGTGAGGCTCGCCATAAAAACCCACTGTCACCTTTATTCACCCGTGGGGCTTGAGAGCCCCTGCACCCCTGTGTGCGACGTGGGACGGTCCACTTGAGCCGCATCTACTTTGCTGGTGTCCAACTCGCCTGGCAAGCCAATCAGTTTTGCACAGCCAGGTGATCTTCATCTGGGGCCCCTTTTAATTAAGGCAGGACATATTACCCTGTCTGCTGTCCACACAGTAAGACTGATCCTCTAGACTATAAATAGATTGAAACTGGAACATTTCCATCCTTTATAAGGGTGATAATCACTGGCAGGGAGACCTGACACAGGTTAGTCCGACTGCCGAGTCACACATGCGAGTACGGTCAGTCCAAACACAGAACGAGCAGGGGGGTGTTCATACTTAATCAGTGCGTGCCCTCCCCTGTCTCTGCCAGGGAGCCAAACAGAGCCCCAAGACCTGGGAACAGAGCCAGGAGTGTCACAGCTTTGCATGCCGCTGCTGGTCACATGACAGCGCTGCTGGTCACATGACAGCGCTGCTGGTCACAGGACAGCGCTGCTGGTCACAGATACTCAACGCAACAAGCCAGCGGGGACTGGGGGTGACGCTCTCCCACTCCAATACACAGGTCTCAGATGAGCCTCTCTGCATGTAGACAGAAATATGCTTCTGGAAGGGTGTCTGCTTATGGGCTGGCAGGTCGCCCACACTGCTCCTGAACACCTATCTACGCCGTCCAATCAAGGGTGGGACGACAGAAATGGCAGAGAATCACAGGAATGTGCCATGACCTGGCTCTCCTTAGCAGCAACCACTTATCTTCACTCCAGCCGTTTAACTACTGATGGATAATCCTCACCAGCACCCCCTTGTGGCTGCCCGACCTTCGGCTCAGTTTTACCCCCCCGCCAGGTCGCTGGCTCTGCTCATTGCCAGGGGCCACTTTGCGCTCATCCATCTTCTCTCTGCCCCAGATATGTCAGAGGTGCGGTCACCGTCCTTTCGGGCAGCATGTCAATGGGCTTCCTGGACAGTCATAAAAAGCACATATTGTCCGTATTGATTATATATTTTTCCACAAAGGGATCACGAGTGTTTGCTTCAAGCGCTTAGGGGAGGTTTTGTTTTGAAGGACCATCTCATTCCACGCCCCCCCCCGCCAAACCTCGAGGATGCACCTGCTATCTTCTCGAGGTGGGGGAGGATATCGCAGACACCAGGCAGCCACGGCCCAAAGCTTGGATGGCAGCGACACAGCCATGAAAGGGGGTGCTAATTACTCACCCCCCCCCCCCCGACGGCGCCTCTCAGGAAGGGAGGGCTGTTCCACAGGATAGAACGAGGGGGTTTGCGCATCATCGATGCTGATAGTGCTTTTTAAGGGAGAATTCTGACAACCACAGGACAGCAGGCAGCCCTGGTTCTGCGAAGGCGGCAGGTTTCATCAGCGGATCACGCTCGGCACAGAAGCAGGATCTCCAGCACACGTGAACTGCCGGTATTTGTGAGCTCGCGTCTCCGCTAATGGATCACGTTACAGTTCGGAAAAGCGGAGTGACAAATAGGCAAGGCAGCCTCAAAGCCCAGAAGCACAGGGTTAGTTAAATTATTTCTTTGACAACATTTCACAAGTATTGAATCACACGCCGGTAGCAGCAGCAGCGCCCTGGGACCCCCCTAGTTTCCCACCGGTGACCCCCCCTACTTCTTTCTGCCTATTAATTTTGCCCATATCCCTTTCAAGGCGGAGCAGGGATGCCGTTTAAAGGTAATTGGCTTTCGAGCCAAATCTAGCAAAGGCAGATAATGGGAGAGCTGCGGTTCAACACCGTGTGGCATTTTTCGACGTGTGTAATTCGACGTGTGTAATTCGACATGTGTGCGAGAGAGAGGCTCTGTCATTAGCCCGGCCGTGGGATCTTCATTCGGTGCTGCAGGGCGTTCAAATTACAACACCCACCACCCCGCACCACCACCCCTCCCCCCTCCAAAAAAAAAAAATAAACACTCTTATGAGCCACAATTTGTTTTTTGGATTTTATTATGAAGCACTTGTGAGAGACACCAGTGCACCCATAATCCCCATGGTAACCCCTATAAAGCCAGCTGGGGGGCGGATTTACGGCAAGCCGGGATTTAATTTGCTAGACATCGCTTTGTAGACAGCAACAGAAGAGTAACAGTTTAGGAAAGGGGACAGGCCTGGACTCTAAGGTACTGCGACCATTGAAGGGATAAGATGGGGAAAAAGCAACAAATATATTTCGACAGAGCAGCAGGCTAATGGAGGGTTCAGACATCTGCGATCGTCTATCGAATGATACCCCCGCCAAGATTCTACAACTGACATGAAATTGACCGTCAGTCATGGTTAGATAACTGCATGCTACTGCAAATAACATGCAACAGGCAGGGGGGGGGAGAATCCAATGATAAATGAGCAATTATACCACCATCTGCCACTTTCCTGTGTCTTTCTCCAGGCCCAGACGAGACTAATCCGCTGGCAGGACCAGCCTGGACCTCCCAGATGTTCCACCAATTTGAACTTGTATTTGACAGGAAGACGACACCTAACCCAGCAGGGGGCAGACCGGGGACCCCAGGGGGAGCATGGGGGCTGATATATGGGCCAAACTCCCTAAAGTTCCAGTGTTCCAACGTTTCAAAAACAAATCAGACGTTTAGCGTTTTGTTTAGCTAGTTGCTCAGAGCACTCCTCGCTGTTGAGCAACCTTCAGAAATTGGTCTCGTAATCATACAGAAAAGAAGCGTTTCACTCATCTTACAGTTCTAGCCCTAACCAAACCCAGGCACAATGAGAGGACAGCTGGGACCCAACAGTCCTCTGCGACACCTGCATCTATGACATCATCAACACGGGAGGACCAATCAAAACACATTTGTAGTAGCCTGAAATACGAAAATGAAGACGATGAAAAATGTATTCTTTCGCAGGTACCTTGGTCATGATAAGTGTGATGTCCATCCCGTCGCCTGAGCAGGTCAAGTGACTTAATTAAAATATCAACGTCTCAGGTTCTCCTGCAGCAGGGGCAGATATTTGGAAAAGCCCAGATCATGCATGAGTCAGGAGTCTCCCCTGGTGCCTGAAGACAACTTGGGTACAAATCTAGGAAGAGTTTTAATTAATTTGCATCCTGTCGGTGGAGGGTTCGAAAAGTAGAACGGACTCATTTTTCTGTCAGGGGTCTTCCGCGCGCATCCCCGCGGTTCAGCTTCGCACCGACGGCCTAGCTGTCGCATTCACCTACGACTGCGCTCAGTATGTCTGGGGACAGCGGAATAAATTGCAGGCACCTGCTGCCTAGTATTATTCTCTGGGCCCTGAAGGGGTCAGGGAAGCAGACGGACACCCTCTGGGGTAATCTCCAGCACATGCTTTGAGATTTTGATGGAGAGTATTTGGGTTGGGTTGGGTTGGGTTGGGTCCCCCCCCCCCCAGGTGTGATTCACCGGGTTGGTTTTCCAAACAGCTCTCTCCAGTTGGCAGAGGGAACCGCAATAACCGGAAGGCTGCACCATTGAGCATGGAGATGGGCTGGCGGAACTACTCGGTGAGCGAGAAGGGGTGGCTCACTGGCAAATCTCACGAAGATCATCTGCTACACACGCTGCGCGAGAAACATGCTTAGGTTCCCCCACAACTCCTTTGTTTCTAATTAGCATTGTTTGTTAATAACTGTGAGGTGTGGGTCCATGAGTCCTAGCAGCTGGCCCACCTTACTACAAATTGAAATTAAGTGCATCTCAGGACAACACAACAGCCACAACAGATTCAAAGTAACACCGCACACATGTAAAACAAATCAGGTTTAAATAATCAAAGCCACCTGCCAGGCTGACGTCATTTCCCGAGACCGGCGAACCAACATGGCTGACGTGATTTTCCCAGGACCGCATGGGACTCACCTGAAGAACTCCATGAAAGAGAAGCCGTAGCCGTGTTGCTCGGCGATGCCGGCGCACACCACATTGGCCGACGCGCCAATTAGTGTCCCATTGCCTGCAAGAGAAATGTTTTTAGCTTTGGTTACTTATGGTTAAGGTTAGGACTGGGTGGGGGTGAAGGTCGGGGTGGCACAGTAGCACAGTATTTAGCGCTGCAGTGTCACACCACTAGGACCAGGGTTTGAGTCTTCTCCATGGCTTTGTGTGTGGAGTTTGCATGTTCTTCCCGTGTAATTTTGGGGTTTCTTCCCAGTGCCCCAATTCCCCTCACAGTCCAAACACATGCTGAGGTTAACTGGAGTTACCAAAATGTGCATTTGCGAGTGAGTGGTGTGTGCGTGTGCCCAGTGACAGGCTGGAGCCCCATCCTGGGCTGTTCCCTGCCTTGTGCCCAGTGACAGGCTGGAGCCCCATCCTGGGCTGTTCCCTGCCTTGTGCCCAGTGACAGGCTGGAGCCCCATCC
>JAODUD010000080.1:2393990-2405949 GCA_026784285.1 Stomatorhinus walkeri
GGCTGCAGCCTCGGGGGGGGAGGGGGGGGGGAGCCTCCACCCTTCTGCCAGCCGCTGGGAAAGAAAGCTAACCCCAGAAGCAGCTAAGTCATGCAAAGCCCCCCATCCCCTTAAAAGCATGTTTGCAAAGATGTGCAACTTTCTCCAGAACACATTCATCAAAAGTTTGGACCATGGCACTCGTAGTGGCTGGGATTTAAATTATTTATTAATCTCCAGGTGGAAATTCTCTTTTCGCCGAAGCCATCTTGCTCTCCATGAGACACACAGACACGTATGCAGGTGTGAGCAAGCTTGGGAGTGAGAGCACAGGGTCAGCCTCCCGATCAGGGGCACAGAGGCTTAGCACAGGGTCAACCTCCCGATCAGGGGCACAGAGGCTTAGCACAGGGTCAGCCTCCCGATCAGGGGCACAGAGGCTTAGCACAGGGTCAGCCTTCTGATCAGAGGCACAGCGGCTTAGCATACTGAGTCACGCACACCACACTGCGACAGTAAGTGGTCCATCTCAATTCAGCACACCTTTCAAACGCCAAGGTTGTTTCAGAACAGCAAACTCCCAGTTCGGTCTCACGCGGCTTAACAGGCGTTTTCAGATTCCATAAAAACAACGGCCAGCTCAGCCAAAGTCCTGCAGAGCACCAACCAAGGCCGTCTAAAGACCAAGCCCTTCCAGCGTCATCATCATCATCACCATCATTGCATGACGCCCACTACGACACAGCTGATTCATCTCCCCAGCACACGGCATGCTGCGTCCACATGTACACCCCACCCCCCCCAAACCAGGGGCCGCTTATCTCCTCCCACCCGGCCGGGGCCCCGCCCAAATTCCCTGCAGTGTATAAATATGGCAGCATAAACATCACTAACACCGTCGGCAAAGAACAACAGATCAAAAACGAAGGAGAGTGAAAGGCAAAGCACCACCCACCTGGCTGCCTGCCCCAGTCCCACGCCTCGATGATGGAGTGGTGCACCGGCGCAGACGCCTCGTCTTCCTCCTTCTTCTCTCTGTCATTGGACTCATCCTTCTTCTGACCACCGAAGCAGTCTGCACAGTCTTCTGCGACGGACACAGAGAGGCCCAGATCGTGCGGCTCACAAAACAACGGACCACTCTAGATACTGAATATCCAATCTGAGGCAGGAGCACCGTGCAGCGGCAGACGGCCGCACCCACGTGCCCCGCTGACCCTTTCACATCACACATTTTTAATGATCTCTTTGTTCAAATACAAAGCAGTAATGCACACTGCTTCTCTTTGCAGCTGTCTGTCATTTCAAAAGTCTGAGGCTTTTCGTACTCAATCCCCATTATAAATTTGGATCACCGCACCGTGAAGTGATTTAAAACAAGGAATCATCCCTGTCCTCCTTTTGTTGGCTGCAATCCTACAGCCACAAGTGCTATAATTTTGTTTTGAGCGATGGGGATCTGGCCAGAGGTTGAGAGGCTCACTCACCGGGATGTGCGGACTCCTCCCCGCCGCGCGTGATCTCTTCATCCTTCACCATCTCGTTCCACATCTCACTCAGGCCCTCTGGAGAGAAGGCACGCTGAAACACAGCATCTGCGGTCAGGGGCGCCCGACACAGCACCCGACACAGCACCCGACACAGCACCCGACACAGCACCGTGAGGAGCTATGCCGTCACAAAAGGTGACATGATTACAATATCACTTTTAGAGGACAGAGCAGGAAAAAATGTTAACACTTTTTTGGGGGGGTTCCCACTCTAATCCAGGTCTCCAGAACAGGTGTGACAACTGACAAAGGTGGATTGCAGAATGTCAGCTGTCGGTGCAGGTTGGGCTATAGTGATTTACTGCCCCAGCCACCTCACATTTTATTAACACACCATTAACAGGAGCTTTGCCGTGAGCGTCGGCCTTGGAAGAGTGTGCCCCCCACACACACACACACACACAAAATAAAATGCTGCCATTCTGCGCGGTGTGGAGGAACAATACCTCGTGCCCTCCAAATGACAATGTGAATTTACCAGCTCCACGAAAATAACAGCATCAGAGCTGGGCAGCCGCCCCCAAAATTAACACACAGACCATTCATTCAGCTCCACACTAACAAACCCCTGTTCACTGCGATTTGGGAACACAGTTTAAACTAAGAATCTAAACTACACAGCTTCCTACCCAAGACTGATAATTACAGAAGTCGGAATATGGAAGAGACTTTTTTTCCAGCCCAATCTTTCTCCTAAAATGTTCAATGGAGACCATAAATCCGGGTAACTCGCCAAATGAAAACACCACGAAAAAAACGATCTCCATTTTGTTTGTATTTACCGTGACACATCAGGACACGCACAGAGTAGGGGAGCGCCATGCTTATTCACTGCCAGCCATAAACAAGCTGCCCAACACTCGAGTTTCAAATATCGGGTTTAATTTCTCACGTTATCGACACCAGACACGTCACACCTGTGCGTGAGGCAGCAAGACGGACTTTCATTGACAGCGGTCTAAATATGGCTACAACAGCATTTCAACATCTTTCAGCAATAGCAGGTCACAAGTCTTTTGAAACCACAGAGACCAGATATTCCTCTGGACACCCAGCTGAGCATTAACAGAGAAGCAAACACAGGCCTTCAGTAAATGGAAAGCAGTGGCCTTGCAAGGCAGAGAGAGGAGAGCCAGGCCTTCAGTAACACTATGTTAGACCAGCCAGCACTCGGCTCCAGACATAGAAACGATGGCTCACAACTGCCCTAGAGCTGTCCACAGTACTGAAGAGCCACTACTTGGGTACCCAGACTTCTGTGTTCTTCATATGAGAGTTTCCTTTTCCTAAACTTAGAATTTGAGACAGTCAGGATTAGAGAAGAATCGCCAAGTAAATAGCTGTAACACGCACTGCTTTTTGATTATTCCTTCACACAACCCCATGTGACATTAACACCAGGAAGTCAGATTAAAAACGAGCAATAATTCAGGAACTATCACAGAATCATGATTTGCGACGCATTTGTAATTCCATAACACTGCAACTGTTTACTCATCTAGAAATAAGCAAGTCTTGCGCCACTGCTCAAAAGAAGCAGACTGCATCATTCATGCATTCTAAAAACAAAAACCTTTCGACTGTATTTCAACTCGGAATCAACTAGTCTTGAAATGTCAGATATTAAGCTAATAAGTTAAGCTTTTGCAGCTAGGTCTCCCTTTGTTAAACACTGATTACCAGCTCAGCGAGGTACATGCATTTCTGTGGTGATGGTTTATGACCTGACAAGTTGGCAAAATGCCTTCTAGCAGTAAACAGCAAAGACCCTTTTACGGCTAAAGCATGTCAATTCAACAAGTCTGCAGTGATATCCTTTATAGGATCATATTCTAACCACTCAATCATTTCGAGGAAGTGGAGAAAAATAGCAAAATTAGGCTCATAGCTCAGCAGGTGGCAAAGGATTTTGTTGATCCACGAGCAAAACCAGCTACTCTAAACAAGTATGAGAGCTCAGGATCCAGCGAGCCCATATAAACTTGGGTGTTTCAGTGCTGATATACAGCTCTGAATGCCATGAACTGTAGGTACTCACAGGACACAGAGCTAGGCACAAAAGGAGGTACAGTCAGAAAGCGCAGGATACAGGCACAGAGAGACATCTTTAAAAAAATGCACAAATCACACAGACACATCAGGTGGTGGCAGACACCAGGAGACCATTAGAGATCATAATACAAACACATACATAAAATAAACTGTAACACTAAACTAAAGTTTTTAATAAGGCATCTGAAGGCACCATGCTGTGTGAAGGCGAGTTTACTGCTAACCTGCAAATCTATTTTCAGCCATTTATTGTGAAACCTCAACTGGGCATCCAGGGAGAAGGTTGGAGATGGCATATTTCTCTTCTCTCCTGGCTGCAACCGCAGGCGAACCTATAGAGAAAGACAAGAGAGGGGGGGTGCGGGGACAGAAGACGCAGGGTATCATTTTTATACCCAACCGAGAACGAATAATCACCCTGCAGACCGTCAGCTTCTATTTGCGCGCACCCGACTGCAGCAGACATTGTCCGCGACGGTCGGTGAAGGTTAAGTCCATAAATCCCGGATCCAGTCCTCCATCAGGTAACGAAGACAAAACCCACTGCAAAAAACGTGCAGGGCTCGGATCCGGGGCTGACATGGACGCCTGGGCGTGCGTCACCCGCCCAGTATCCCCGCTCCCGGGCGCTGTTTAAAGGGGGAGCCGCCGCCGCCTCCAGGGGAACATCCACTCAGTTATCACCAGCTACATAACAGCCGGCGCGTCCGACTTGCTATTCCTGTATAAATTACAAGGACGGGGCTGCATTTTCCCATTTATCCGCGTTTCATTTCGTCCTAGCATTTATTTATCTCGTTAACAGGGGAAGGTTAATGTCGGTGCGAGCCCAGGCGTCCCCGGGCGCTGCAGCCGGGGGAACGGGCCGAAGGGCGGGCTTCTCCGGAGAAGGAAGCGCCTTCACGGACGAGGTTCGGCGCCCCGTCGAGCCCAAATCACCTCAAAACGCGAGCGAGGGTGTCGCCGCTTAGGATGCCCCAGACGCACGACTCAGCCTATTAAAACGTAAAAATATGTATTTTTAATTAAAATTCGAAGGATGTCAATGCCGCCGCCGGGGCTGGCTGGCTGTCTTACCCGCCGCGACCCGTTAGCCGGTACCGTCATTACCGTCGCTTATCACTCGTAGCTAGTTAGCTGACGGCTAGCCGCCTAATACACCACAATAGGCAAGGTACGCAAGCCGACACCCTCCACCAAACGACCCTTATAGCGTTAAGACCCTGCCACGAAACCTATGTGTAATCCTTTAAAAATACTAATAGATATAAAAATAAGACGGCAGTATTCTTACCTGTTCGCTTTGGCTTATTCTATTTCTGTCCCCTCAGCCCAGTTACCAGCTCTGCAGCATTCTAATACCGTCCATGTTGGCTAATGATTGACAGGCGAGCTGGCCAATGGGCGCAAGAAATAGCCGCTGATCGCCAGGAGCTTTCGGCCTTGTGGGCGGGGCTTAAGCCTAGCAGTGAAGGTGGGTAGACGCAGCACCAGGGCGTGAGTGTAAATTTAAAGGGACCGTACGGTGGACAGGAATGGGAAATTGCTGTAGGCATATTGAATTTTAATATTATAAAATGCTGTAGCAAATATCGTTTTCTCTCGCCTGTAGACAGCCGTGGACCTTTGTTTAATTGTAATCAGTAATCTTGACCATCCGCGGAAATGCGTTTCAGTTCTTCTGCCCTCTAGCTAAATTCCAGTGCAGCCAATACGGTACACCGAGTAGCTATGGTTACGCAAAATATCATACGGAACTTAATCAAATGGTCTAGAGATGGGCTGTTTGAGTCCCCGACGGTGGGCGTATGTCTGATTATCTTTAATCATCTCGGGATCAAAAAGAATGTGAAAGTGAGCTTGCTGGCGCAACTGCATAAATACTCTGCAAAATATCTGAACGGTTAAATACAGCAGACGAAAACAGAAATGCGGTAAATGTGGCGCGGCACGCGATCAAAGTCCTGACGAGTTGCCAGGAAACCCGAGGGCACAGTGGAACACATTGGGAGGCTTATAAATAGTAACGGATGATATGCTTTAAAATACTCAAAGAAATAAACGTGGCACATTTGATGCAAACAAATTGGATTTGAACATTGTGTACTTGTAGGAAGCCCACTACCTGCATTATCTGTTTATGCACTGAGTAGCGTCAATGTAAATGCAGATACAGCGAATGAATAATGTAAATCTCAAAACCGCAGTAACTATTATTTTATGCAAAATCAGGAGTATTCTCAGAAACAATAGAGAGGGATATTTTTCTTTAAAAGACAATACAATGTTTTAATGTAAATTTTAACGCGAAAGGCAGGTGATTGCATCTTGTTTTGTAATACTGGTTATTGATCATTGGTTTGGTGACGTTAATACCCGTTTAACGAACAGAAATAGGCGTTGCACCTGTACTACGTCATGACGTTCCAGACGTACAAAAGTGGGTGGGTGTATTTTTCACTAGTCACCAAAAGAGGGCGCCCTGGTCGCTTGTTTTTCAATAAAATGTAGCAGTTTGTCTTCCGGTCAGCTGTGTATGGGGAGCCGTCAGTGTCATTGCTACGTTGTGTTTGAATGGTTCATCGGGGAATTTTCACATTTTAGTGTCAAGGATCAAATGTTTCTCCTGACTGATGTATACAGTTAGCAACGCATACCTGCTTACTTTAAAAACGGAAAGTTACAATGACTTCAGAGTTTGCTGAAACTTCCTCAGTGCCCGTTGGTGTTGGAATCGCTGTAGTATCCAGTTTCATAAATGGATCGACGTTTGTTTTGCAAAAAAAGGGAATTTTACGCGCAAGAAAACGAGGTATCCGTATTATCAGAGGAAAAAATACAGTCACTAGGTGATGGGGGCAGGAATATTTGACAGTTTATTTGCATTAAAGTCGCATTGCATTATTCATTAACAGTGGGTGGGAAAAATGTCTAAATATGAATTTGCCTATGTGCGTTTTGCAGGAGGATCATACTTGACAGACTGTGTTTGGTGGAGCGGTACCGTATCTAGTAAGCAGAGCGCTGCAAACCGCAGGGCATCGTGCATATTTAAATATATGCCAGTCGGATTGTTAACTATTAATATGGAATTTTCAGAGTTCCCGTCTATTTTAATAATGAAAATCTCAGATGGAATTTATTTAACCATCACTTACTGAAATTAATATGTGCCAAACGCCGAACTATCGTTTAACTTTTTTTTTATTGATTAAATCAAACAGCGATTGTGGGTCAGATTGGCAATTTCCTGGCCTACAACGCCGCCCCAGCGTCCTTGGTGACCCCTCTAGGAGCCCTGGGGGTGCTGTTTGGGTGAGTCATTTTAATAAGTTCCTATCAGTGCATCCCAGGCATAAATTTACCATGTAAATACACTGTCAGAAATCAGAGTACCAATTTGTACTTTTGCTTGTTACTGAGGCTGTACCCACAAGGGTCTGCCAATTGTATCCTAGATGTAGGTAAATGTACCTTATAGTCTAATTTAAGATACAGAAATAGACTCAGAGGAACATCCCCACGGTACAAACAACATTAATGTACCCCCAATGGTACAATAGTGTTTCTCAGAGTCTGTCTGTGCCTTAAAAGGAACATTTACCCTTGAGGATACAGGAACAAACTGATACTCATTTTTTTCTTTCGGTGTACGGAATGAATGAAATGTTCAAGGATCTGGACTGACAGACATTGTGAGAGGGAATCAGTGTCCATTTTCAGGCAAAAACCGGCTAAACCAACCAGAAAGATGAAACGAAATGCCGTTTCAGACATCCTGCATTAGTGATAAGCACAGATATCTCCACGAGTCAGAGTTACAAACACATATGATGTTATTTGCCAAATTTGCACCCGCCCATTAAGGGCTTTGTATATGTGGTCGTGTGTATATGTACTTATGGGTGATATTATTTGGAACAAATCGACACCTAAGAGATGATGTCCATAATTCATCCATTTCACTTCCCAGTAATCCACTCAGAAGCAGTGAAACCAGTCCTGACCCAGAAGGCTTGGTAGCATCCTCCAAAATATCAGTCCTATTTAATCCCATAAATTCAGCAACTGCTACTCCAGGTTTTGATTACAGTTCAGTACATTTATTGAGCCCAAAGTGACATAATGGTGAGGATCAGAGAGCAGAGTCACAGTGTCCCTGGAGCCATGGAGGTTAAGGGCCTCATTCAAGGGCCCAGAGGTGGCTCCGCTCCGCCAGCGACTTCCTTGGCAAGTACAGTGTGGGCTTCAGCCGTAGATGATGGATGAGAAAATCCTCGTCTTGATTTTTCATCAAAGACACGTCTTTGTAGCCAATGATGGATATGTCTAACAGGGAGTCTTGAAACATTGCTTCCTTCACCCTATCTGTGCTTGAGACCCAACTCTGGTGCTTCAATCATCCAACTCATCAGTGAGAGTCAGGGGGCTTTGAAGAGCGGTAATATGGGCTGCGTTCCAAAAACTACTGACACATTCCAGCATCACTTTTGCAGCTTCTGCCTGTTTCTCTCATCTGTGCAGAGAGAATGTACCTTCACAATGCTTAAGAAGGAAGACTGCTGCCCTTAGATCCTGATGACCAATCAGCCACAACTCGTCAGATCTAGTCATAGTTCACCTAAAACAGTTCCTGAGAATAAAAACAATCATATGTATATGAGTAAAATAAATACTGATGTCAGTTTTGATATATTGATATATATGATGTATATAAATTAATAATTACATATGATATCATTTATAATATCACATCTTTTGATTCATCAACATGACGTAAACTACATGGAGTGTGATTTTATAGACCTAATGCAAGTCAACATTTTGCACAAAGGCTCACAGTATGAAATGGAAACGGGGAACGCTGTGTCTCGTTCTGAGCCCTGTTGTTGATGGACCACCCTACTGAGAATGGGGCTCTGAGCTGGTGTGCCATGTTCCCTGTGCGCCACAGAGCCCTGCTGGCCTCCTGGCTGCTCCAGGAACATCTGACCATCCTGGGGAAGCTGGGCTGCGTCCTGTGCTGTGTGGGATCTGTGGTGCTGATCATCCACGCTCCAAAGCTGGACAACGTGAACTCCACAGCGGAGCTGGAGGACAGGCTGCGAGATCCCTGTACGCATCTTGCTTTTTATCTTGCTGTGTCCTGGTTTGATTATTAGTCATTTCGAAGTCTGTGCTGTTGCTAATGAAACCGCTTCACGCATTCTTTGCGTCACACAAATACTGTGACTGGCAAGTGCAATCGGCTATTGTTTGCTTCTGAGACGGGGCTAGTGAAAGCCTCTCTCTCCATTCAGTGTTTTCTGCCTACATCTTTATGGTTCTGCTGATTCTGGCCGTGCTGATCACATGGGCGGCTCCACTTTACGGCTCTTCCAACATCATGGTGTACGTCTCCATCTGCTCGTTGCTGGGAAGCTTCACTGTGCCCAGCAGCAAGGGGCTGGGCTTGGTTGCCCCCGACGCCTTTGCAGGTGGCTCCCCCAACGGCGGGGCGCACGCGCTCTTCCTGGCTCTTCTGGGAACACTGGCCGTCAGCGTCCTCCTCCAGTTCACCTTCATCAATAAAGCCCTGGAGAACTTCAGCCCCAGCATGTTTGAAGCCATATACTATGTGGCGTTCACCACCTCTGTCATCCTGGCGTCGGCCGTGCTTTTCAAGGAGTGGACGGCCCTGGGTGCCGTGGACTGCCTGGGTATGCTGTGTGGTCTCGCCGTCGCCTCCGTTGGGGTCTTCCTGCTTCGTATGCCCCAGGAAACACCTTTCGACTGGAAGCCAACCAAGGTTCCTGCCAAAGATGACTGACAACCTCAGGAGCCGAGAGAGAGAGAGAGAGAGAGAGAGAGAGATTTAACTTGCTAATCTGTTTAACTTCCTGGACATTGCAGGTAATTTTAATATTTGCATAATTTATAAAATTCTAATGAAGTGTATATATGATCACTGTCATATGAAGTCAAGGTAACAAATTACTTTCATTATTGAGAACTCTTTGGGCATGTTATTGAACACATTTCCCATGTAGATGGTTGTCTAGCCCGTCCAGCCTAAATCGCTGGCAGAATGTGAACCATCCACATTTTTCCATGAAGATAAGCGTTTGTTTCTATAAGCACATCTAGTACCAAGATAAAAAGAAAAAACAAAGCATTCAAACCCACATGCTGAGACACGACTTTGCTTAATTGTATGACGTGTTATTGTAGATTGGGCACTTCAAACGTAAAATTAATGGTCTGTCACATGAATGAGAAACAGAGGTATTTTCTTAGAAGCCTGAGATTAAATGACTCCATCTGAATGCTTGAAGAGAGAAAACCTAGTGTTCAGCAATGCTGTGCCAGGGAAAAAAATAATGGTTCATAGCAAGGGCTGTTTGTTCCATTGATGTTTAGTCATGGATTCTCCCCCCTCTTCCAATTGATTTCACAGTTTTCTATGATGTATCGACTCTGTAAGTTTCTTAGTGATCAGTATTCCTATGATGTTTCTGGTAATTCTCACTTGATAGTAATGATTTAGTAATAATTTAGGTTTAGTGTTGGAACCTTCATGTTTATAAAAGGATGTGGTCTTATTTTTATTTAAAGACTGATTTTCCATGACTGTACAACTGAATGGCCTCATTTGACTCACCTGTGTAATTTACTGAATTTTGAAATATACTCAAATTCATTGGTTGGTTGTTTAGTTTGCCAGCTTAAATACAGGTTTAAGATGGCAAACCGTTTATCAGGTGGGTGGGATGTTGTGGAATAAAAGCTGTATTAAATTACACATTCAGATTTGGAACGGTAAAGTAAGGGAACTAAAAGGTGGAGTTGGAGAGAGTCGGGGGCGACCAAGTCCCAGTTGCCAGCAAAGAGACAAACCAAACTCCTTCGTCAGTCACTCCAATCCACCATAACTGCAGCCCACTGATTCTGACTTGGGGATTGTGGAGGAAGATCCTTAGGCATGACTGCGGGCAGAGGAAGGTATCAGGAATGCAGAAGTGCGTGTGTCTGCTCTCCCAGAAAACCGTACACAGACCTCAATGGTGCCAAATGTACGCTAATCTCCTCCCAGTTCACGTGAGGCCTTTGGAGCCTGTGTGAGTATATAGAGTCTAACAACAAAGAATCTGTATTTTGAGCCAACACGGTTGTAGATGAAAGTTTTACTTATTTTGAGCAGTATCTTAAAAGCTCACGCTCAGCTGGTAAGTGTGCCTGTGATAAAATCGTGAAAAACCCGCTAACTGCAAAACTAAAATAGCTTCTGACATCTTGAACTCAGGGCCTAAAGAAAAAAACAAGGAGGGAAATGTGAGAAAACCACACTGTGTGTTTGTGGACATTCTGTGCAAGTTCATAGAAATACAAAAGTACGGTGCGGATCTGAGTTAAGCTTCAAACGATCAGAGGCAAACACCGGCCAATAACTCTTTAGCACCTCGTAGATGCTCAGGTGCATTAGACTTTGCAGCACTTTGCTCTACAGGACAAAGAAATTAGGCCAGACTATCTATACCAGCCATCTCACATTCAGGCAGAATTAAACTGATAGTTGCATGACGCAGGGTTAATACTTACGTTTGTAGGTCATTTGAATTGTATGAGTCCGACTGAGTTGAGGCATGCAGTAGTAACCAGAAAGTTATGGTGGCGAGCGATCTGATAAAATTCTCCTCCATTCCGTCCGTGAGTCTGCTTATCTGCGTATAACTAACGTGCAGCCCTAGTCATTATAAACGCCACTATTTTAAAATCATTTAAAAGACGATCAAGGGACGACCTTCTTTGGCGAGGATGACGCAGCGTGCGGAGTCGGGCACGCCCACTCACGTCGGGTGACGCGCGGCGCTTTCCCGTCGGGGGGAGGCGGCCTGAACTACCAGTCCCAGACTCGGATAGGGAAGAAAATGTGAAGCTGCTCGTCCGGTTGATTGTGTCTTAGCTCGGCCCCCGCAGAGTACAAAACAGGTAATGTAAGTTGGGCGCGGGCTGGTGTGTCGTTAATACTGTCCGGCGCTGATATTGATGTCGGAAGCGCGATCAGCGGGAGGGGGACGTGCATCATGCGGCTTCGCGTAGCCACCTGAGCGGCTACCACGCCGTCCGGCCGGATGGTGACAGGCTGCCTCTGTTTCCCCGACGCCCCACTGGGCCGGTGCGAAGGCGCTGCTAGCGCGCTAGCCTCGGCGTGCGGCCGCAGGGTCGGCGCTAACGGTAGCTGGCTAGCCGGCGATCGTAGGCGTCCGGCTGGCGTTTGGGCATAGGCGGCGGACATCGGGGCGCTAAATCCGCCCGGGAGCCGAGAATCAGACGCGAATTTCCAAGGACGGTGCAGGGAGTTCAGTCAGGGCGAGGACGGGGGGGGGGGGGGGGGGCAT